>JACEFZ010023177.1:0-317500 GCA_014155875.1 Cepaea nemoralis | reverse complement strand
TATCTTGTGGAATTCTTGTCTGGCATGTTCAGCCACCTTGCCGCTGGCACGTTTGACTGATACAGTATTGATCACTGCTACAATAATCTGACCATGGTTTTTGATACCTTCCTTCAGTTAGCTTCCACTTTATCCTGTCGTGAAGGTGTGATAGACAGGCAGATTGGGTAGGTAGTAGCTAGGCAGGCAGGCATGCGGGCGGGCAGGTGGAGTGATAAAAAGATGGACGCACATACAGACAAAGTAAAAATAGATCGATAGTTAGAGTATTATAGAGAGTGGGACAGAGAAAATTAGAAGATATGAGAGGAATTACCATTGTGGGGTAGGAGGGTGGGGTTATCAATAACATTAGTTATGCGGATGTTACAGTATTGATTGCAGACAATGAACAAGACCTGCAACATTTAGTAGATGAGGTTGTTGCATACAGTAAACAACTAGGGTTTGGATTAAATTGTAAGAAGACGCAGATTATAGTAGTCAAATGGAAGAAGAAAAATCACAATGTAATATACAAGTAAATAGGAATATTCTTAAACAAATGATCCGATACAATTATCTCGGAACAGTCATAACATCTGATAGGACAGTGGTTCTCAACCTTTTTTGGCCCGTGCCCCCCTTCACCATATTTTCAGAACGTCATTCCCCCCCCCCCTTCCTATCAAAAATTTGGCCCGTGCCCCCCCCCCCCTTTTCACCGTATTTTCAGAACGTCATTCCCCCCTTTCATATTTTCCTATCTAAAAACCCCCACCCCTACACAGTATACGTAAAAATGTAAGATAAATTTAATAGCATATGCTAAAATAAGTCTAGACATCCACATAAAACATGATTTGTGGGTCTACTGACTTTATAAAATGAATTTTAGAAGGATGAGACGTACTTAACTGTAAAGTATGAAGGGAAAAACAATATCAAGTAATCGGTTCTTGTATTAACGCGATCTTGAAATGGTCTTCATTCTCTCTCCTCCCCCTCCCCCTCCTGGAAACCCTAAAATTCCCCCCTGGTCCCCACCGGTTGAGAACCACTGTGATAGGATATGCCTTGAAGAGATTAGAACAAGAACCGCCATGACGAAGGTAGCCTTTTGCAAGATGAAAAACATACTGACCAATAAAATGATAGCATTTGCAACGAGAAAAAGAGTGCTGAGGTGCTACATAGAACCTGTACTTTTATATGGATGTAAAGCGTGGACAATGAGCAGACAAGCTGAAAAACATCTGATGGCTGTGGAAATGTAGTTTCTGAGGAAAATGCAAAGAGTACCGTGGACAGACAGAAATACCAATGACCAAGTACTACAAGACTGCAAATTGAAATCGTAAACTGATTAGAGAAATTAGACGTAGACAGTCGACATTTTCTGGTCACGTTATGAGAAGAAACAAATTGGAGAACTTGGTGACAACTGGCACGATTGAGGGGAAAAGAACATTAGGAAGGCAGAGAAGTAAATACATGGATGGCTTGGCCACGTGATATGGTCGAGACAAGAACACGGAGCTGATTCACGACTCCGGTAATCGTGTGAAATGGCGAAACATGGCCGACCACGCTTATCGGCATGGCACATGATGAATGAATGAGTGTATTCATAGGTCAGAAACTGCAATATAACAGCAGACGTGAATTCATAGGGAATCACGAGATACAGGCGAGGACGGAATAAACACTTCATGGGTTAACATGAAGGAACAGTCTGCACGACTTCAAGCGTAATGGCTATATAATATATCCCATCGCAATCAAATGAGGTATGTGCTCAATTCCACACCAATCAAATGACCACATTTGGGGATGTGGCTGGGCGGGCCTGGGAGCCAGGTTGGCTGGGCGAGACTGGGAGCCAGGTTGGCTGGGCGAGACTGGGAGACAGGTTGGCTGGGCGAGACTGGGAGCCAGGTTGGCTGGGCGAGCCTGGGAGCCAGGTTGGCTGGGCGAGCCTGGGAGCCTAGGGGAATGTGATCTGATGGAGATTCAAAAACATGAGCACAAGGTTGCGAGGCACGCTCTACCGCGGTTCCCGGGTACTGATTGGCATTCATAGAAGTGAATTTGCGACATAGATCAGAGACCATGGTACACAAACTGAAGCTGTTAAGCCAGGATTCGAACCAGCCGCCTCCACAAGATGACAGACCCTCATATACTTCGACTCACATTCAAATGACTCGATAAAAAGATGCAATGATCATTCATTGGCACCTTGCCGTCTTGACAGACGATAGTTTGTGCTCTAAAAAGGCATAATAACTTTTAACTATGGCGGTAGCGAGTGTGACTGATAAGGCCAATTTGCGCTGTAAATGTCCGTTCACAGTGGGTGCATGTGAACACGTGGTCATTTCCACCATCATGCACCATCTTACGTCTCAAACGCTTGGTGTGTGACTTTTCTGCAATAATTTTCTCCTTTGACTTTATTCCATTTCTGATATTTGCCCTCCACGCAACACGTTCAGCGGCGACTTGCTCCCAATGTGCATTATCAATGCCTGTATCAATCATGTCCCGCTTACACACATCTTTGTATCGTAGTAGAGGCCGACCCTGAGATCTCTTACCCATCTGTAATTCACCAAAAAAGATATCCTTTGGTATTCTACCATCATCCATCCTCCTAAGATGTCCTATCCATCTAAGTCTACGAAGACTGAGCATGGAATAAACTGTCACACAACCTGATCTTTCCAATACTTCAGTATTTGTGATTTTGTCTTGCCACTTAATACCAAGAATTCTTCGCAGACACCGCATATGAAAGCTGTTTAAATTGTTCTCTTGGTGTGAGTAAGTTGTCCAGGTTTCACTGCCATAGAGAAGAGTACTAAGGACACAGGCTTGATAGACAAGGACTTTTGTTTTGGCAGTAAGCTTCCTGTTCTCCCAGACTCTTTTTCTTAACCTGTTCATTGTTGTTGCTGCCTTACCAATCCGGATGTTGATTTCCTGATCTAGGGATAATTTGCTATTTACCACTGATCCTAGATATGTAAAATGGTCTACTATCTCTAGTTCAGCGTTGTCAATAAAGATTGATGGTACCCCATGTACACCTTGTGACATAATCTGTGTTTCCTTTTTGCTAAACCAAATTCAGAACAAGCATTGGAGAATGCAGATAGTAGACATTGCAATTCTTCCTCAGAGTGGGTCGTAACTGCAGCATCATCTGCAAAAAGCAACTC
The DNA here is from genome assembly GCA_014155875.1 of Cepaea nemoralis. Taxonomy (NCBI): domain Eukaryota; kingdom Metazoa; phylum Mollusca; class Gastropoda; order Stylommatophora; family Helicidae; genus Cepaea; species Cepaea nemoralis. The sequence goes on along the minus strand of JACEFZ010023177.1, from coordinate 314,297 downwards.
TCTGATCAGTACCCTCCTAATTTTGGTCTTAGCCTTCAATCTCTGAGCATTGTAGAGGCCGCCATCTGAGCGTGAGTGAATGTATATACCACCATCCTGATCACGAAAGGCATATTTCAGTAGAAGTGAAAAGTATATTCCAAAGAGGGTGGGAGCTAGTACACAACCTTGCTTAACTCCACTCTTGATTTCAAATTCTTCAGAAGTTGCACCATCAAACTTGATTATACCCTTCATGCCTGTGTGGAACGATTCCACAATGGACAGAAGAGTTGGTGGGCAGCCAATCTTCTTTAGTGCCTTGAACAGACCCTCACGACTGACCAAATCAAATGCCTTTGTGAGGTCGATGAAGGCAATAAACAGTGGTTGATTCTGTTCACGGCATTTTTCTTGCATTTGTCGCAATGAGAATATCATATCAATGGTAGACCGGTTCTGTCGAAAGCCACACTGTGATTCAGGGTAGACTTGATCTCCTAGGACTTGAAGTCTGCGCAGAACAATTCTGGCAAATACTTTTCCAACAATACACAGAAGTGAGATACCCCTATAGTTGTTACAGTCGCTCCGATCGCCCTTGTTCTTGTACAGTGTTATGATGCTTGAATCTTTGAAATCCTGTGGGACTTGTCCTTCTCGCCAGCATAGCTCTATTAGCTGGTGGATCTGTAGAGTGAGTGTGTCTTGCCCACTCCTGATAACCTCTATTGGAATCCCATCCTTACCTGGAGCCTTGCCAGATGCAAGTTCATTTATAGCACACTTAACTTCTGTTATGGTGGGAAGTGTGTCCAGGTGGTCAAGAGTTGGTAGAGCCTCTATGGCGTTGAGGGCATCATCCGCTAGTTTGGTCTCACTTGAGTAAAGCTCCAAATAGTGCTCTACCCATCTAGTCCATCTGCTGTTTCTTATCAGTGATGATTTCTCCAGTCAAGGTTTTCAGTGGTGCACTTCTTTTGATCATTGGACCACAGGCTTTCTTTATTCCTTCATACATGCTTCTGATGTTTCCCTTATCACTTGCGATTTGAATGGACTCACATAACTTGATCCAATAGTCATTTGCACACTGCCTGGCAGCCTTTTGCACATCCTTCCTAGCTTGCTTCAGCTCAGTGAGAGTGTTACGCGTTGGTCTTTCCTTGTTTCTTAAGAGAGCTATCTTCTTCTTATCAATCAAGGGCTGCAGAGTCTGGCTGTTTGCCGCAAACCAGTCCTGCCTCTTATGATCCACAGTGCCGTAAACCCCTACGGCAGTTTTATAAAGAGTTTCCTTAAGTTTACCCCACTTTTCATTTACTGTACAATTTTCTGGTGTATCGTGAAAGCGTTTTCAAGTTGCTGTTGAAACTGAAAGCACTTTTCAGGATCGTGAGTGTTAATAATATTAATCCTGGGGCTAGATTTGTGTTTAGCTGTGTAGATTCTCTTTGGTCTCAGTCTAACCCTTGCAACAACCAAAGAATGATCCGTATCACAGTCAGTACTGTGGTAACTTCGAGTCAATGATTTATGGTTCAGATGTTGTCTCCGTGTGATGATGAAGTCCAGCTGGTGCCAATGGCCGGATCTTGGATGTTTCCATGTGACCTTATGCAGCTCTTTTGTTTTAAAAAAGGAGTTTGTAATACATAGGTCATTTCTGGTGCAATGCTCCAGCAGCCTTTGCCCATTTTCATTCATGCGACCGATGTTGTATTTTCCAAGGCACACTGGCCATGAACTCGAGTCCTTGCCCACACGAGCATTGAAATCACCGAGCATATAAATGTAGTCAGATTTTGGAACTGCCTTGATCACGGAGTCTAACTCCTCATAGAACGAATCCTTCACATCATCAGAGGAATCGAGTGTCGGTGCATATGCAGTAATAATGGTGGCAAAACCACAAGAGGTTGCCAAGCGCAGGGATAATAGTCTTTCATTTCCTCCTGCTGGAATTTCAATCATTCCCAGTAGCGAATTCTTCACTGCAAAGCCCACACCGTGTTGCCTTTTTTCTGCCTGCCCTCTACCCTTCCAAAAAAGGTGTAATTGTTTTCCCTGAGTGACCCTTCCTCAGCGAGGCGAGTCTCCTGCAGGCCAGCAATATCAATGTTAAGACGATTGAGTTCGGCATCAATCACAGCCGTTTTTCTCACATCGTCAATATTGGTCAAGTCAGTGGAAAATCCTGGACACATGGTTCTCACGTTCCAGGTTGCAAGCCGTAGCTTGAGGTTTCTATTTTTATTTTTATTAGTACCTGGTGCATTGGTTTTACAGCCTGCGATTCAGATTTTGTCCTAGCCCCAAGCACCCATTGAAGCAGGCAGGCTGTGGCGGATCAGCACCCAATTGGCCGGGGGCTGCCCAGCTTGAGGCGGGCGGTAGCTGATCAGTGACACCTGTAGGTGTCTCCCACCGTCAGAGGCAACGCGTGGCGCCCCATGTCTACGCCAATTGACAGGGACTTATAACCCGTAACAGTTGCCTCTCGCTTTGATTCCGAGACCAGTTAAGACCAGGGATGGAGTTATTGCCTCTCCATAGCACAAAGCCTGGGCTAAAATATAGAGATCATGTGTTGCCCATGCAGCATGATCCCTCTCTCGGCCTGCCTAGTTCACTCCAGAGGAAAGGTAACACCTCTACATCTGGAACAAGACAAGCTGCAGAAGCTGCCGGATCAGCAAAGCAATGCTCTAACTGTCCGCCTGTCGGAGCTTCGATCCTAGACCAGCTGCCAACCAAGGCTTAGGGCCTGGTCTGCCCTGCCATGACATTTTGTCTTTAGGTTGCATTTCCTCGCACCAGGGTAAGGCTTGTACCCTCCCAATTGCGCTCTTCCGCCCGAAGCCGTTGGCACAATGTGGGGTGTCGGGTTTGGTAAGCGCCGCCCAACGTTCGGCGCTAACAGAAACCAGGTAGTACCGTCTACTGTTATACGGTAGCTCAATGATGCAATGATCAACCACGTATATAACACACTAACCCAACAGAGATTGAATGTACGTAGAAATCTCACTTCTTTGAGTGCGGATCAATACCCGTGGAAGTATTTGCCATGCCAACTGCTCAAAGAACCTCAAACAACGTGTGCCTATGGTTATCCCGACTCATAATGATATGTTTCCCATGCGGAGGTTTGAGGAGACGCACCGGTACATCCAACAGATGTGTAATCTACACAGATGTATCATCATGGCGCCTCTGACATTTGCTTTGCTTCTGTTTAAACATAAATGTTTCCTTTGTTCGCGCCAATCGTGCCGTCGTATCCATCTTAAGACGAACAAAGCCACTGGGCCACCCACAAATTAGATGTTTACCTGATACCCAACTGCTCTCACGGCAGAGGAGGAGGGGAGATGCCAGGTAGGTGTATCATCATCTGGATGCCTGTTATTGATTCTTGAGAGAACATATCTCGCAGATGTTTGTGTTTATAACAACGGCTCATGTTGAAGCGTGCCTTGTTGAGTTGAATGAAATGGAATTTTCCACCGCTTTCAGACACATTTGTCTGTCCACTGGTCTGTCTTGTTTGTCTGTCTTTACATCAATCTATTTATGTCTATCTTTTATATCTGTCTGTCTGCCTCTGTCTGCCTTTATATATGTGTATCTGAGAGCGGCATTATGTATAGTATACCTGTGTGGGCTGTTGGTTTGTCAAGACTCCTGTCTGTTCTACTTTTCGCATGTGGCAGTGAGGAGCCTAAGTTTATCTCCGTAATCCCGTATATTCTCGCGAGTAACGTAACCTGCGCGAGAATCGGTAGCGGTTCTCGCCGCGTTGGTAACTTACGGGGTATGTGAGCCGGTCGCTCAGAAAGCAATGGCAAACTACTGAGCGTAATCTTGCCTAGTACATAAACAGCAGCTGAAAAATGCTGATGTTGACTGCAACGTCCTGTAGGGATATCAATCAATCAATCAATCATGTGCCATGCCGGAAAGCGTGGGCGGTCATGACTTGCCATTTCACTCGATCACCAGTGTCGTGGATCAGCTCAGTGTTCCTGTCTCGTCCATGCCATGTGGCCAAGCCATCCAGGTATTTTCCTCTCGGTCTTCATCTTGGTCTGTTCCCCTCGATCTTGCCAGTTGTCACTAAGTTCTCCAATCCATTTCTTCTCATAACATGTCCAAAAAATTTTGACTGTCTACGTCTAATTTCTCTAATCAGTTTACGATGTTCATTTGTCTCCTGTAGTACTTGGTCATTGGTTTTTCTGTCTGTCCATGGTATTCTTTGCATTTTCCTCAGAAACCACATTTCTGCAGCCATCAGATGCTTTTCAGCTTGACTGCTCATTGTCCAAGTTTCACATCCATACAAAAGAACAGGCTCTATGTATCCCCTCAACACTCTTTTTCTCGTTTCAATTGACATCTTCTTATTGGTCAGAATGTTTTTCATCTTGCTAAAGGCTACTTTCGCCATGGCGATTCTTGTTCTAATCTCTTCAAGGCATCTCCCATCAGATGTTATAACTGTTCCAAGATAATTGTACCGATTCACTTGTTGAAGAATATTTCCATTTACTTGTATATTACATTGTGGCACTTCTTCCTTCCTACTGACGACCATAACCTGAGTCTTTTTACAATTTAATTCTAACCCCAGTTGCTCACTGTGTACAACAACCGCATCTACTAATTGTTGCAGGTCCTGCTCATTGTCTGCAATTAATACTGTATCATCTGCATATCTAATGTTATTGATGTTTCGTCCTCCAATGCTGATTCCATTTATATCCTCTACATTTCTGAAAATATTTTCACTGTACAGGGAAAAAAGATCTGGAGACATCACACATCCCTGCCTAACACCTCTCTTAATTGGCTGATACTGTCCCACTTCATTATCAATCCTTATTGCAGCTTGTTGTTTCCAATATATGTTTTTTATAAGTCTAATGTCTTTCCCATCAATTTGTAGATCTGCAAGCATATCCACCATGCTGACATGTCTAACGCTATCAAAAGCCTTTGTATAGTCAATAAAGCAAAGATGTATATCCTTGTTTACTTCTATAGCACGTTCAATAACTGTTCGCAGCATATACACAGCATTTACTGTACCCTTTCCTTCTACAAACCCGCATTGTTCTTCCCCTATTTCAGGTTGTATCTTCTTCCTCATTCTTTGCATGATAATTCTTAGCAAAATCTTTGTGATGTGACTCATTATACTAATTGTTCTATGTTGATCACATTCCAAGGTTCCTGATTTCTTTGGGATTGCAATAAATATAGAGTTACATAATTCAGGAGGTATATCTCCAGTATCATATAATGTGTTCAGCAGTCTGGTGACTTGATCTATTCCATATTCTTCTAAAGCTTTAATCATTTCTGTTGTGATGTTATCTGCACCGGGGGCCTTGCCAGCTTTCATATGCTTAAGAACATTTCGAACCTCCATCTCCAAAATTGGCGGTCCTTCATTATTAAATCTAATATCATACTGTTCGTCTCTGTTATCATCATAAAGGTGTTTCACATAATCTGTCCATACCTGTAGAATCTGGTCTTTTTCTATTATGATTTTGCCATCTTCAGTTTTTAGACACCCTGTTGATGTACTTGTTCTTTTATTAGTAAGTTCCTGAATTCTTTTGTGCACTAATTTGGTATTTTGACTGTTGTGTTGGCTTTCAATTTCTAAGCACTTTTCCTCAAGCCATGCTTCTTTTGCCTCCTTACATAATGTTCTGACTTGTCTGTGAATTTCTTCATATTTGACAGAATTATTTTTGCTTGAGTCTTCTTGTTTCCATGAGGTGTAAAATTTCTTCAGTCATCCATTTCTTACGACCCACCTTCTTTAATTTTGGAATAGTTGTTTCTGCAGCCACATTGATTGAATTCTTCAACGTTTCCCATTGATCATCCACATCCTGGAATAGGATCTCTAGATCAGACAAAATTTCAAATCTGTTCTGTACTTCTATGTTGAATTTGTTTTGTATTTCCTTGTCATTACTCAATGTACACAAATCATATTTAGTGTTTCCTGTTATATACTTGACTTTCTTCAACTTTATCCTCAATGTTCCTGTGAGTAATCTGTGGTCACTATAACAATCAGCACTGGGAACTGTTTTTGCTATTGTTAATGCAGTTTCTAAATCTTCTGCTAATCAGAATGTAGTCAATCTGGTTTCTAATCCTGGTATCAGGACTCATCCATGTCCATAATCTTCTAGGGTGTTGTTTGAACCAGGTGTTTCCTACAATCATTTCCTGTTCTTTTGCCCACTCTACGAGTCTGTATCCTCTTTCATTTCTCTCTCCTAAGCCATAGTTTCCTACTGTGTATCTATCTCCTTGATTTCCTACTTTTGCATTGAAGTCCCCTATTATGATGTTTATTTCTGAATTTTTACATTTCTTTAAGGCAGACTCTATGTCATTATAAAATTCTTCTACACTATCTTCACTGGATTCTCCTGTTGGTGCATATACTTGAATAATATTTATGCTAAAAGGTCTGCCACTTAATTTAACTAGTAGAACTCTGTCCGACACGGCCCAATATCCTTGAATAGATTTTGATGTTTTCCGGTCCAGAATAATTGCCACCTCCCCTATGACGATCTTCACCTCCAGAATAAATAATCTTGAAATCTTCTTCTATCTTGATGCCTGCTCCTGTCCATCTCGTTTCGCACATACCTAAAATATTAATTTTTTCCCTTTCAATTTCTTGTTTTATGTTTTCTAATTTTCCGTCGTTGTTTAACGTCCTAACGTTCCAAGTTGCTAATTTTAACGTCTCTGTCCTTGTCTTGCGATGATCGGTCTTTAAGCGAATCATGATATACTAGGCACTTTTAAAGAGGTAGTTTGCCGTTGCTTTCCTCTATGCAAAACAAAAGTGAGGGGTATTTTATTTTATATTCACTGGCACAGGAACGGATCATAATGGGGCGACCCTTTGCCGTGAAGTTGGATCCGTGACTAACTGACTGACTGAGTGACTGACTGACTGACTGACTGACTGACTGAGTGACTGACTGACTGACTGACTGATTGACTGACTGACTGATTGACTGACTGACTATACGTGTAATTGTAACTGCCGATCTTCATATTTGTGACTGAGTATGTCTGTCTTTGACATAGGAAATCTTGAATAAACATCATTGTCAGCAACTCACTTGCGACAGGCATACAAGGATTCCCTTCTTTTACACTACACGAAAGTGACACTCGTATTATTTGCAAAAGGATACATTTTTATTCGGAGCTGATCGTACAATAGCTCCACGAGCGGAATACCACATCGGTATTAAACATCATAGTATGTTATGAAGATAAGATGGAATGAGGAGATGATATTAATATTATAACTACTGAAGCTAAGCTGAAGTCCTAACTATTATACTGTCCTTAACAACAACAAAGTATCCCCAGCGGATACACGTCTGATCCCTACGCCGTCCAGTCTCTGTCTGAGCCCGCTGTACGTGGCGTGTTCAGCCACGAGCAATTAGCTCAGCGTGCGTTCGTTAGTTTACGTGCTGGGCACTTGGTTGTGTTGACCAGAATTACTTGGTCCCTTCTCGTGAAGTGGGTTTCCCAGTCTCTTGGGTAACCCCAGCTTACCTGTACTTGTTGCCCTCCTTGTTGACACAAGTGTGTCCCGTTATAGCTATTTATAGCGTTTGTGTCTCTTCTGTCTGGTCTCCTATACTGTTATGTTACTTGCCCTTTTCCTAAGCTCTATTTAGCTCACCTTAGCTTTGAGCTCTCTCCTAAGTCTTTGACAATCATTGCCCTGGGCACATACCCAGACATGCTCAGTCTCCCCCATCAGCAGTCCAACAAGAGCTCCCCCTTCCCCCCCCCCCCCCCCGCTGATGGTACCAGTGGCAGTCTGAACGCAGGTCTGTCTGTCTTTACAGCTGGGTATCTGTCACTGGGTGTGTATGTCTGTCTTTATAGATATGTAACTATCGATGGGTTTGTCTGTCTGTCTATCTTTATAGCTATGTATCTGTCTGTGGATTTGTCTGGCTGTGTCTGTCTATCTTTATAGATATGTACAGACATGGCGGGGTGGGGATGGGGTGGGGGGGGGGGGTCCTGGGGTGTCAGGCATTGGTAGTACCTTTGGTAAGGATGACTCTCATGTCCTTTTCAGGGACCCACCCCCCCCCCCTGGTCCAAGCCTGACACCCAGCTCACGCCTGTGGTTCCTAGTAGCTGTCAGCATGCGACAGCGGCCACCCCCCGGGCAACAGCTGTGAGAGGCTGGCTAAACCAGGCGTGGGTAGCCGATTTGGTGTCAAACCAAGCGGTAAACTAGGGTATGCCTACCCAGCATGTGAAGACAGGATTCGGCAGACTGCGCGGAAGAAATCATTGATGATTCAACGGGCAAGACGGCGTTTACCTGCAAAGCGTTGTGGAACGTAATGAGCACGGCAAGGCACGTAGAGTGCCCTGGTCATCCACTGCACCTGTATTCGTTTCCAGTCGTCTCGACTTGTCTTGCCTCTGGACTCAGATAGACTCAGGCGAAAGAGTGAGGTCGACGAATTGCGCAACTCTTCCTCACTTTAATCCAATTCTTCGCGTAAGTCATTCTTCATCCAACGTCATATATCATCTTCAAGCCCTGTGGCGATGTCTCTGGACAATGGGTGAAGCCTGTTGACAACGAAACACCTCCGACCTGTAGAGGAGACGCGACCAACGTAGTTGCTTAATCGCACCCAGCTCCTACTCACAGCACTGAATCATCATCCGGTTACATCCTAAGTCTAACATGCCACTCCGCAGATGTAAAGCTTCTGTACCGGCCTTGCATACTCCGCTGGTTCCTCGGCTTGGAGAAGTGAAGCAGATCTGTGGAACACAGCAATCATGAAGTCGGTTCTGTGTTACTGGGTCGGGGGACACTCTACCACCTTCACTCGAATCCATGCCAGTCCATCTTAGTGCTGGGTCGGGGGAACTCTACCGCCCTCACTCGGATCCATGCCAATCCTGTCAGTGCTCAGACGATCTAAACACCAATCGATGGGACTTGAGAGTTACCAGGCTTCCGGTGTGTTCACAACCAACCAACCATCCAACCAACCATGGTATAGCTAATGAATTGTCGTCCCCTGGCAGCTTAATACCGCCAGAAACTGTCTACAGTTGCCTCCCATTTCCTGTATACAGGCGTAAACAACCGGGAACAACAACAATAAACAAACAACACAAGATTAACAAGAACACTGTATCAAGGACACACATCTGCAGGAAGTTCACACCACCATGTACATCCCATAACAGGAATCATTGCATGAAATTACCCGACTTCAAAGGCCTGACGATCAAACAATAAAAATCGTTATAGAAAATGATAAAAGACGTGCACACAATTAGTGCGCTGGCGGCTGAATAGGAAGTGAGCTGTTCTGATAAAAAAAAAAAAATTGATAAATAAACCTTTGCATTTATTTCTTATATTCCTCTGTAAGCTTTTGCGCACTGACTTTTTTTTTTTTGTGTGTGTGGTTGATAAATGTAATGTTCTCTCTAAATTATTGTCTTTCCTGTTTATTTCTGTAGAAAAGTTCGTGTTATCTCCCGTAGGATGGGTTTATCTCCCTGTAAATGTTGCCACAACAAGGCGGAGATACGGGACACAATATTGACAGCTGGAGCCGACAAGGAGGCCAGAATCAACACACTATGCTGCTATGCTTCACAGATGTGGCCCACGAGTTAGGGTACCAGCCGCCGTCGTTGTCGTGTCTGTTGTTTTCTTTATTGTGGTCCGAACCCGAGTACTTTCATATATATTTGTTACATGGCTGAATGGTTAGTGCGCTGTCCTGGTGAACCAGTGGTCAGAGTCCAATCCCAGCAGAGGCAGGATTATTGTGTCCGACCTGGGCGGCTCTGGGTTCGAACCGGCTTCATACACATGGGTACCAGGCAATCTTCATGATATTCTGGCTGATGTCTGGGAAGGAACGTCCATGGGGAAGGGTACTGCAGACTTCACATTATATTGCTTGGCCTATAATATGTGAAAGTCTAAGACTTCCCACTCGGTACTCGCTATGGGAATTCTCTTGCTTTTTAATCTGCGTTTAATTCTTCTTCTTCTTCTTCTTCTTCTTCTTCTTCTTCTTCTTCTTCTTCTTCTTCTTCTTCTTCTTCTTCTTCTCTTCTTCTTCTTCTTCTTCTTCTTCTTCTTTTTCTTCTTCTTTTTCTTCTCCTTTTCTGTGTGTGTGAGTGGGTAGGTGTGTGTGGGTGGGTGGGGGATGTTTGGGTGGGTGAGTGGGGGTTGTTTGGTGGGTGGAGGATGTCTGTGTGGGTTATGTCTATGTGGGATATGTGTGGGTGGGGGATTTGTGGGTTGGGGGTGGCCGGCAAGCGAGCGCTAGCCATGAAGCCACCTCGGCGCACCATGTATCTGCAGCAATGCTTTATTGAACAAAGAACTGTTTCAACCTGATCTTTCGTTGACCGGTACAAAACATAGATTGGTGTTTTTTGTGTCGTGAATTTCATGACAGCATTTTCATGTAATTTACCTTTCTTCCCTGTTCCGATCTTGTAGAATGTCTGTATTTTCCTCTTCTCTAACTATGTGTCGTAAGCTTTTGAGCTCAAGGGCGCCAATTTTCTTTAGCGGTCACGAAGTGATGCCTGACTCAAGTCCGAGGGTTGATACAGGAAAGACCCATGTTGTCACCCCTGTACTCTAACTTGCCTGCTGGTGTTGTGCCAGAAGTTGTTCCCCTTCTTTCACCGTCTAGGGCCCAAAGTGATATAGGTCCTCCACCGACTCACTGCAAGCCCAACTTTCTGTGGCTACCCCGTGAAGCTCTGCCCATGCCCTTTTCTGTGGCTACCCCGTTAAGCTCTGCCCACGTCCTCCTTTTCTCTGGCTATCCCGTTAAGCTCTGCCTATGCCCTTTTCTCTGGCTGTCCCGTTAAGCTCTGCCTATGCCCTTTTCTCTGGCTGCCCCGTTAAGCTCTGCCCATGCCCTTTTCTCTGGCTACCCCGTGAAGCTCTGCCCACGTCCTCCTTTTCTGTGGCTGTCCCGTGAAGCTCTGCCCATGCCCTTGTCTCTGGCTGCCCCGTGAAGCTCTGCCCATGCCCTTGTCTGTGGCTGCCCCGTGAAGCTCTGCCCGTGCCCTGTCAATATAGTTCATTCCCCAAGATGTTTGGCACTTCCAGCTTCTGCTTTGTTGACTGTGATCTTTACTTGGCATGTGGGTGTGTCTGTGGACATCATTTTTTGTTTCGCTTATGTTCAGACCACATTTCCATTTTCACCGCGTCACTCGACAGACCGGATCAGCTCTTATAAACTTCTTGCAATATTTGAGAGGAGAACCGTGTCATCTGCATATTTAGGTTCAGGAATTCGATTTCCACCAATTACGAATAGATCAAAATTGTCTCAGGTCTCAGCATTTTTGACACTTCTCGTTACACTTTCTGCTGTATGATGACAGCTATAAAGAGAATGCAGCCATGTCTTATACTTCTGATGACAGCTATAAAGAGAATGCAGCCATGTCTTATACTTCCTTTTACACTTCAAACCAGTTTGCTGTTTCATCGGCTACTCTGGCAGCTGCTGGTTGATAATATTACAATGATTCAGTTAGTGGATCAAATGTTCTGGAAACCACATATCTCTCGTGATGTTGCACATTGTCTGATGTTGAGCACAGTCGGAGGCGGTACTGTAGTCTATGTAGCCAATAGTTTATACTCTACATGGTTTAAACATGGCTTCCATGTTGAAGATGTGGTCCCTGGTACCTCTGCCCTGTCTGAAACAGTTACATTCATCTCTCTCTCTCTCTCTCTCTCTCTCTCTCTCTATATATATATATATATATATATATATATATATATATATATATATATATATATATATATATATTATATATATATATATATATATATAAGAGAATGTTTGTTTGTTTGTTTGTTTGTTTGTTTGTTTGTTTGTTTGTTTGTTTGTCCATTATGCGTTCCCGAACGGTCCATCCGATTGAGATGAAATTTTGTACAGATTTCTCACTCCCGCGGATCCAACAGAAATAGTTAGTTAGCTTAAAATCAATTTTTAATTTTTAACGGGAACATCAGAAACAGACGAGCAAAGGAAACAGGAACGGGAGCATCAGAAACAGACGAGCAATGGGAACGGGAGCTATCAGAAACAGACGAGCAGCGGGAACGGGAACGGGAGCAGGGGCCGAACGCGTACTCTGTGCGCTTAGAGAAATGTACTTGAATGTATAATAGCTGCGTATATAATTAAATGAGACGCTCCCAGTAAGGTGCTTGGCGACGCCGGGCCGGGTCAGCTAGTACTTATATAAATATACCGAGTCTTTTAGTTGTGGATTTGAAATCCTGACTCAAGCGCCTGTCTGACCAACCAGCACGGGTCAAGTTTCGTTACCTGCGCCAAACAGCCCCGATTTGTTGGGAATGTTTCAGTAGCCACTGCAGACGGCCTTGGAGGTGGGAAACAAAATGAAGTGAAGTCTAAAACAGTGAGGATGAAGAAAGGTAAACTGTTTACGGGGAAATGTGGGTGTGTGGCTATATCTCAGTGGCAATAGCTGTGGCGTTCATTGTGCGCTGTCTGCCCGATATCATGTCTAGACTTTTGTTGCAGATGTTTCACTTCAACTTGTCCTTGAGTTTTTCTGTACAATGTTTACCCTCCCTTTCTCTCTCTCTCTCTCTCTCTCTCTATATATATATATATATATATATATATATATATATATATATATATATATATATATATATATAACTTATTCGCTCTCCCTCTCTCTTGTTCGCTGTCACCCTCTCTTACGCCAATATATGCTCAATCACACATAAAACAAAGCACACACACACACATGCCCCTTCGCACACACATAATAAACACACACACCCACAAACACAGACATGCAAGCATGAGTAGGTAGGTAGGTAGGTAGGTAGGTAGGTAGGTATGTGGCAAAATGTGGGGTGGGCAGATCTGCAGGCAATTGGATGTTGTAAATGGCAATAATTGCAATACAACACTTTGAAAACAAAGCAAGTATAATGTTCCACAACACATCTGTATGTCTTACTTGTTATGGCCCCATGCCTTATCTGTTTTTATTGCTATACGCAGTTTCAGAATGTCAGAAGGGCCTGCGTGCCCAATTCTTAACCCTTTAAAAATAAAGTTCATTCGTTCGTTCGTTCGTTCACTGCGTGTCCTGTCCAGCGCCAGCTTGCTGCTTGCGTTCGCTACCTGTGAACTCCAGCGTGAAGCCCTGTATGAAGACATCCTGTTGTCCAACATCAGTGTCATGTCATACCGGACTGAGGTTTGCGTGAGTATCCGTTGTCCCATGTCTGGCTTATTGGTGTGCAGACTGGTGGTTCCTCGCCGTGCAGGCAGACACTCTCCGGCTTCGGAAGAATCAGCGATCCTACTACGTTATCCAATACTCAGAAGGGACCTGTTGCCCAGGACGCACGACTAGACGTGTTAGTATGTCTTGGCCATTATAGAACCTGGCCCTGGTGCCTTGGAAACACCTCTGGGTCCCTCCAACGCCAGCGTCTAGTGATACCATCCTCAGATTATCTCAGTGCGTGTCCCGTCCAGAGACAACGTCTAGTGATACCATCCGCAAGTTGTCTCAGTGTGTGTCCTGTCCAGAGACAACGTCTAGAGATACCATCCTCAGATTGTCTCAGTGTGTGTCCCGTCCAGAGACAGCGTCTAGAGATACCATCCTCAGATTGTCTCAGTGTGTGTCCCGTCCAGAGACAGCGTCTAGAGATACCATCCTCAGATTATCTCAGTGCGTGTCCCGTCCAGAGACAACGTCTAGTGATACCATCCGCAAGTTGTCTCAGTGTGTGTCCTGTCCAGAGACAACGTCTAGAGATACCATCCTCAGATTGTCTCAGTGTGTGTCCCGTCCAGAGACAGCGTCTAGAGATACCATCCTCAGATTGTCTCAGTGTGTGTCCCGTCCAGAGACAGCGTCTAGAGATACCATCCTCAGATTGTCTCGGTGTGTGTCCCGTCCAGAGACAACGTCTAGTGATACCATCCTCAGATTATCTCAGTGTGTGTCCCGTCCAGAGACAACGTCTAGTGATACCATCCGCAAGTTGTCTCAGTGTGTGTCCTGTCCAGAGACAGCGTCTAGTGATATCATCCTCAGATTGTCTCAGTGCGTGTCCCGTCCAGAGACAACGTCTAGTGATACCATCCTCAGATTGTCTCACTGCGTGTCCCGTCCAGAGACAGCGTCTAATGATACCATCCTCAGATTGTCTCAGTGCGTGTCCCGTCCAGAGACAGCGTCTAGAGATACCATCCTCAGATTGTCTCAGTGCGTGTCCCGTCCAGAGACAGCGTCTAGTGATACCATCCTCAGATTGTCTCAGTGTGAGTCCTGTCCAGAGACAGCGTCTAGAGATACCATCCTCAGATTGTCTCAGTGTGTGTCCCGTCCAGAGACAGCGTATAGTGATACCATCCTTAGATTGTCTCAGTGCGTGTCCCGTCCAGAGACAACGTCTATTGATACCATCCTCAGATTGTCTCAGTGTGTGTCCCGTCCAGAGACAGCGTCTAGTGATACCATCCTCAGATTGTCTCAGTGCGTGTCCCGTCCAGAGACAGCGTCTAGTGATACCATCCTTAGATTGTCTCAGTGCGTGTCCCGTCCAGAGACAGCGTCTAGTGATACCATCCTCATATTGTCTCAGTGCGTGTCCCGTCCAGAGACAACGTCTAGTGAAACCATCCTCAGATTGTCTCAGTGCGTGTCCCGTCTAGAGACAGCGTCTAGTGATACCATCCTCAGATTGTCTCAGTGCGTGTCCCGTCCAGAGACAGCGTCTAGTGATACCATCCTTAGATTGTCTCAGTGCGTGTCCCGTCCAGAGACAGCGTCTAGTGATACCATCCTCATATTGTCTCAGTGCGTGTCCCGTCCAGAGACAGCGTCTAGTGAAACCATCCTCATATTGTCTCAGTACGTGTCCCGTCCAGAGACAGCGTCTTTTTCTGACTTCTTGGATCACTGGCATCTATGTGGTTCTCTGCGTTGGTGATTCTCTGATAACACTTTAGTCCCACTATTCTGCCCTGGCTCCTTGGGTAACGAATCTTTTCTTTATTAGAAATTCCTGAAGTCGCATTCCGTATTTCTGATCTACGAAGTAACACCGATGTAGCAATGGAGTTCAATATTGTCAGTTATGTACACAATATCAATCATAGATAACTACAAACACATTTCGGTGTCTGTTATCTTTTGTTCAATGTCTGTTATCTAATCCACATTGCCCAGAGTCAGGAGTTATAGTGGCTCAGCCTCATACTTTCCCACGACCAACTGAAGTGCATCTGTTTATAAACTCAAGGTCACTCTTTCAGAGCCTGGCAGGATTCCACAGGTAAAAATATCAATTTATTATTGCCCTTGAAGTTGGATGCCGGGATCATATACCTGGTGAGTGACGTCAGACACAAGCAAGGGAGAGAAGAGAGGGAGAAAAACAGGTCAGACCAGCTACCAGTAACCCATTCACGTGGCTGCAGTTGGCCTGGCCAAGCTTTCCCTGCTGTAGGAGAAAACTATTTCTACAAGACACCATTGCAAACATTTTTTTAAAGTTGCATATCCCTTATGGGACGTTGCAGTCAACACCAGCATTTTTTTTCAGCTGCTGTTAATATTCTTGGTAAGATTACGCTCAGTAGTTTGCCATTGCTTTCTGAGTGACCGGCTCACATACCCCCGTAAGTAACCAACGCGACGCGATCCGCTACTGAATCTCTCGCAGCTGTGTTCCCCACGTGGATTTACGGGATTACGGAAAAAATCGTTAACACCTTCGCCAGGGACACCGGCATTAAAAACCTTACTTTATAATTTTATTTCATAGCTTCTTCTTCTTCTTCTTCTTCTTCTTCTTCTTCTTCTTCTTCTTCTTCTTCTTCTTCTTCTTCTTCTTCTTCTACTACTACTACTACTACTACTACTACTACTACTACTACTACTACTACTACTACTACTACTACTACTACTACTACTACTACTACTTCTTCTTCTTCTTCTTCTTCTTCACTAATATAACAATAAGGTAATACATCACATCAATAAATCAATGCAACAATCAAGTAATGCAACAATAAAGCAATGCATAATCAAGAATTGCAAAAATAAATTACAGCAACACTATAGTAATGTTTTTATATTGTGCATTATGTTATTGTTGCATTATGTTATTGTTGCATTATGTTATTGTTGTATTATGTTATTGTTGCATTATGTTATTGTTGCATTATGTTATTGTTGCATTATGGTATTATTGCATTATGTTATTGTTGCATTATGTTATTGTTGCATTATGTTATTGGTGCATTATGTTATTGTTGCATTATGTTATTATTGCATTATGTTATTGTTCCATTATGTTATTGTTGCATTATGTTATTATTGCGTTATGTTATTGTTGCATTATGTTATTGTTGCATTATGTTTTTATTGCATTATGTTATTGTTGTCTCTTATACACATCTCATGATATTATTGTTGCATTATGTTATTATTGCATTATGTTATTGTTACATGATATTATTGTCGCATGATATTATTGTTGCATTATGTTATTGTTTCAGTATGTTATTGTTGCATTATTTTATTGTTGCATTATTTTATTGTTGCATTATGTTATTGTTGCATGATATTATTGCCGCATTATGTTATTGTTGCATGATATTATTATCGCATGATGTTATTGTTGCATGATATTATTGTTGCATGATATTATTGTTGCATTATGTTATTGTTTCAATATGTTATTGTTGCATTATGTTATTGTTGCATTATGTTATTGTTGCATTATGTTATTGTTGCATTATGTTATTGTTTCAGTATGTTATTGTTGCATTATGTTATTGTTGCATTATGTTATTGTTGCATTATGTTATTGTTGCATTATGTTATTGTTGCATTATGTTATTGTTGCATTAAGTTATTGTTGCACTATGCTATTGTTGCATTATGTTATTGTTGCATTATGTTATTATTGCATTATGTTATTGTTGCATTATGTTATTGTTGCATGATATTATTGTTGCATTATGTTATTGTTGCATGATATTTGTCACATGCCTGTGTTCAGTGGCATTAAGGTGAGTGGCCGTACAAGATAAACAGTTCACGAGATAAAATGGGGCGGATGGTGGGTCCCCCAGAGGGCGTAAATGAGAGGACAGTAATTGAAGGGGGGAGCTGAGAAGAGGTCAGCGGGTGAGGCAGACAGTTGGAGCAGTGAGGTGGTGTTTGTGTGGATCATTGTGAGGGGGCATAGAATTGTTTAAAAAGACAGGGACAAAGATTGAGGGGGAGTTGAGGTTTGGACTCAGTGTAGACTGGTTGAGTGTAGACCAGACCAGGAGAAGGTCGTGGTCTGATAAAGTGAAGAATTGTGACGGAGTTTGGAAGATAACTCCGCACTGTGGGTTCCAGGGATAGTGAGTGGAATTCGAGACCCATAGTGGGTTACTTTGAGTCGGGCCTAGAGAGAGGCTAGTATACCTGTCGTGTGGGACGATATTTTAGTAGCCTTGAGAGGCAGTGTTATTCGACGTGTTCCATTGGGATGGAGATATATTCTTAGAGAATTATTGTTCCTGGATTTATATGTTACATGTGTCTGTGTTAATTCAGAATTAAAGGAATATTATGTGCGCAAATTAACGCTTGTTCACTGACTGGTGTTTGGTGGTGATGCATCTTGATTAATCTGTTGTTCAACATCACATTGTTACAAGGACATACCCTAGACACAACCATAGCCACTCTATCTGTCACTTAGTCAACATTCACTTTGTGACAGAGAAGATTTCTGGGAGGCTTCGTCGATTAGAGAGAACACTACCATCAGAGACATTAGTCGGATGCCCAATTACAACAACAATAATGAGAGCTCTCCTGTCAAGAATAAACACCATTTTCAGTAGACAGCGCATTTCAAAAGTGTCGGAGAATTAATACAGAGTCCACGAGAAACCAGGTAAAAATATCATTTCTCACTCGGAGTGGGGAGAGGAGACGGGGAAAGTGTGTCCACGATATAAACACTGGGGTTTCTCCTGTGCGGGAACAAGCTAGCAGACAGTTCAAGTGAAGTCCACTACAGGTGATTTGGAACCAACCATATCGCTAAAGCGAGTGGGGGTGCAGCGGCAGCACAAAAGTCGGTGATAAAGACACGCCATACAGACTAACCGGGAGAGTCCATTACGGTGACAGGTAAATTTGATACCAGGCAGGAGGGCTGAAACTAAAAGACCAGTGTTGAATCCAGAGTGGCGAGGGCAGCGTGTGTGTGTGCTGGAGGCAAGCGCACTGTGTTGTTGCAAGTTGACTGGTCAAGATTATTCGACGCAGTAAATAGGACGGGTGGGTACACCAGCGTCCAGGTACTGGGGAAGTACATGTTTGGAAAACAGAGAAAAATTGGCAGTCGCTGATTTGACGGACACTGGAAAGTTACTGAGATGTTCCATAGTGGAACTGGATAAACAAGCTGTTTTTGTGTGAAACAAGACTTTATGTTCGGCTTTGTTAAAAGCCCTTTGTGTTCATTACCTATAATCAGCAAACATTTTGTCAACGATTGATGACGTGGCATCTCCGCGAACATAGTTGCATACAGTTGCCAAAAAGAACTGACTGTACAGAGTGAAAGCGTTGAACATTTATTGCCATTATTTTGATCTTTTCTTTTGGTGAATCTATAACATATATGATACAGCAAAGCGCCATCTCCGCAACGAGAGTAACAACATATCGAAAGAACACTTTGGATAATTATTATTACCGTCAACGTTTCCGACAGTTGGAACTTTTGATCACCACGTGAATTCAGGAACCACTTAACAAACAACAAGTCGCTTTGAAATCCAGCGTCGTAGACATTTCCAGCCGAGGGCGAATAACTATTAAAACGAACAAAAACTTTGGTGACTGAATAAAAAGAACTTTTGGCGACGGAGTAATAGGCCCATATTTGTCGGCCAACCAGTTACACATTATTATTTTTTATTGTTTGCTCCCATCGTCATATTTATTGTTGTCGGGTGTCACGCAATTATTTGTATGTGGTCCAGTGTTTGTCAAGAGTAGGGAATTGTTGGGGTGTTTCTCGAGAGTCGGGATACAGCACAATAATTTATTAGTCTTTCTGGTGCTTACGATATTTTTGTAAGAAAAACGTTAATGAGTTGACGTATCGTGCAGGGGCATTGAAATAGTCTTAACCAATATCTAGAGCCGAGTTGTCTAACGTCAAATCTGTGTATATTTTCAGTATATATTCCTTTCTTTCTCTCTTTCTTTTCGTTATATTTATATATGATATTTGTTGTGGTCGGATATATGTTTTTATTGTGATCTTTCGTCATTTCTGCTGTCTAGTGGTCTTTGTCAATTTATATTTATATTTTACGCGCACTGTGGGTGTCTCTACACAAGCTTGTGGTTGTTACTGTGGTTTATTTTCTGTGTGATCATCGTCTCCGTGTACTCAGCTTGTGAAGTCTAGCGTTGGATAGTCATCACTTAGTGTTATCATCCATTTGTTTGTATATGTATTTATATGTATGTTTAACAATATTTCCAGGGACTTTATGAACTTTTGGTCATAGATATATATACGAGGGAGTATAGGTGATACTTCCCCCCTCACTACCTAGTGCTTATAGAGAGACTGGGTGAGTACAGAGTGATATTGTAGCACTACGGATTTACGTACACAGGGAGTGCGGGTGTACTTAGGGAAGTGACACAAAGAATAACAGCAGAGTCTGTACATTTATAGTTGGCTGATTCACAGCAACGTGTCCACAAGTACAAGATGCCTACTTTAATGGAATATATTGAAGCAGGTGAACGAATAGGCCTGAAGGGTAAAGAGTTACAGGAGTATGCAGAAGCGAAAGAACAAAAGCAGACGGAAAGAGAGGAGAGGCATTATGAACGCGAGGCAAAGCGTCTACAGGAAGAGAAAGAGACGCAAGTAAAACTAGCTGAAATGGAAAACAAGCGTCTACAGGAAGTAAAGTTAGCTGAAATGGAAATTGAGAAAGAGAAGATCAAGTGCCAGATGCAAACTGAAATCGAGTTAAGAAAACTAGAACTATCTTCGAAAGGTCAAAGTGAGGAAAGCAGAAGACCTTCGCAGTCGTCACAGAGATTAAAACTGCCATACTTTACGGACCGAGACAACCTTGAAGCTTATCTTGACAGATATCAGGCATCAGCGAAAGTGTTAGGCATCCCCGAAGACCAGTATGCTATTAGACTAGGGGAGCTTCTTACGGGCAAGGCACTAGACACCATGTTCAATTTACCTGTAGAAGAAAGAAACAACTACACTATCTTACGTCAACGTTTGCTGACAAAGTTCCAACTAACGGAACATGGATATAGAACAAAGTTTAGACAGTTAGGGCCAGAGACAAATCAAGATTTCACAGACTTTGTTAACACAGTAAAGAACACATTTAACAAATGGATGGAGCTTGCAGAAGTAGGGAAAGATTTTAATAAATTAGTAGATCTAATGTTAAGAGACAAGGTAGTATCTGCATGCAATTCTAATTTAGTGGCGTTCTTTGAGGAACGGAAGCCAAAGGACATAGACACAATGTCTCAGTTAGGGCAAAACTACATGACTGCACATCCTAACGTATCTATTGGGAAACTAATGAGTGAGGAAATAGTCTGTGCAGCGTACACTAAACAGGACTAGAATCCAGTCATCAGACCAAGGGCGAAAAGTGTGGATTCAGCACAGAAAGGTGAGCAGCAAGAACTTCAAGATAATGGTTTCCGAGGAAACAATATTGGTAGAGTAGGACGGTACCCATATAGAAGAGGGAACTTCCAGAGACGTCCAAATTATGCCGGATGTTGGAATTGTGGGAGCTGGAGACACAAAATGGCAGATTGTGATGCACAACCATCAGATGGACCAACGAACAACAGTAAAAGGGAGATCACTTGTTTCAAATGTGGAAGGAACGGGCATGTCAGTCATCAATGTAGGATGAGAGAAACAGAGCACTCAAATGCAGCGCAAGTAATTGAGACGCTGAACAATGAAGATTGTAGTGGGTGCAAACCTCTTTTTGAAAAAGATAGTCAGCCAGTCTTAATATGTGGTCACACAGTTAAAGCAGGATCAGCAGTCCATGAAGGAGGAAATTTGAAGCTACATCAGGGATTTGTCAATGATAGACCAGCGTTAACAATTAGAGATTCCGGATGTACGTCTATCGGAGTGAGGAGAAGTTTAATAGATCCCTCGGATTATACAGGGAAAAAGATTAGATGCATAACATTCAACGGCACAGTAGAGTTCTACCCAGTAGCCATAATAACAGTAAAAACACCATATATCACTGGAAGAGTGACAGCGTGTGTTTTGGACTCACCAGTGGCTGATTTGATCATAGGAAATGTTATAGGAGTTAAAGATTGTACAGAAGAGGAAGTAGTTTATTGGGACCGAAAATATAGTGTAAGCAGTAACGAGGTAGTTACCACAAGAGAACCTAAATTAGAGAGTATAGATGAGGTAGAAGAGGCACTTGAAGTAGACACAGGAACTCAGGACAAGGATAGTACAGCTGAGCAGATGAGAATGGATCCCAATTATAGTGCTAGTGACTCCCAGAGACAAGATACTACTCTGAACAAATGTTCCCAAGGGTGTAGGAGAGTAGAACATAGGCAGTCAAAGAAAGGTAGAGGGTGCTTCGAGAGGAAGAACAATGTTCTCACTCGCAGGTTTTCAGATAGCAGAACTGCACGTGGGCAAGCAGCAGTACCTTTAGCACATAGAGACCGATATACTAGAACAGCTCAGGATAGTGCATGTGCAGGGCACATAGGCATAAGGCGTATGCAGCAGAAAGCAAGGTGCCAGGTATATGGGCCAAGATTGAATAAAAAGTTCAGACTAAACAGAGACGCAAGTGTAACGGTGCAATATGCAGATAGGAAAGTTGAGTCAGGTCAAAAGAGTTTTCGCGACATTACTGACCCAGGGCTAGGGATAGCAAACAGATGTTGTAATTGTAGAGGTACCATGAGTCATGGGTACATGAAAGGTAGACACAGCATCGACAGGAATCAGAGGTGGGTTAATGCAAGAACAGAACCACCTGATATAGGGTCGGTACACAAATAGTATGGTGTGGTCGTAAAGTAGTAAGAGACCTGTGGGTACATAAGTATAATGCTTTTCTATGATGTATTATTATTATTATTATTATGTGATGTATTAGTTCATGCATTGATACAAAAGATAGAAAGTTGTTTGTATTTATGTGTGGGGATTATGGGAGTTTACTATGAGTATTTGATATATTATTAAGTGTGGTAGCTAGAGTAAGTTGGATTTATACTAACGACTACCCAGGCAATGTGTCTGGGTCACATATTTGATAAGTATTAGTCGCCCAACATTTGAAAACGATGTTTTCTTTTGAGGGTGGGGTAGTGTCACATGCCTGTGTTCAGTGGCATTAAGGTGAGTGGCCGTACAAGATAAACAGTTCACGAGATAAAATGGGGCGGATGGTGGGTCCCCCAGAGGGCGTAAATGAGAGGACAGTAATTGAAGGGGGGAGCTGAGAAGAGGTCAGCGGGTGAGGCAGACAGTTGGAGCAGTGAGGTGGTGTTTGTGTGGATCATTGTGGGGGGGCATAGAATTGTTTAAAAAGACAGGGACAAAGATTGAGGGGGAGTTGAGGTTTGGACTCAGTGTAGACTGGTTGAGTGTAGACCAGACCAGGAGAAGGTCGTGGTCTGATAAAGTGAAGAATTGTGACGGAGTTTGGAAGATAACTCCGCACTGTGGGTTCCAGGGATAGTGAGTGGAATTCGAGACCCATAGTGGGTTACTTTGAGTCGGGCCTAGAGAGAGGCTAGTATACCTGTCGTGTGGGACGATATTTTAGTAGCCTTGAGAGGCAGTGTTATTCGACGTGTTCCATTGGGATGGAGATATATTCTTAGAGAATTATTGTTCCTGGATTTATATGTTACATGTGTCTGTGTTAATTCAGAATTAAAGGAATATTATGTGCGCAAATTAACGCTTGTTCACTGACTGGTGTTTGGTGGTGATGCATCTTGATTAATCTGTTGTTCAACATCACATTGTTACAAGGACATACCCTAGACACAACCATAGCCACTCTATCTGTCACTTAGTCAACATTCACTTTGTGACAATATTATTGTTGCATTATGTTATTGTTGCATTATGTTATTGTTGCATTATGTTATTGTTGCATTATGTTATTGTTTCAATATGTTATTGTTGCATTATGTTATTGTTGCATTATGTTATTGTTGAATTATGTTATTGTTGCATTATGTTATTGTTGCATTATGTTATTGTTGCATTATTTTATTGTTGCATGATATTATTGGTGCATTATGTTATTGTTGCATGATATTATTGTTGCATTATGTTATTGTTGCATGATATTATTGTCGCATTATGTTATTTTTGCATGATATTATTGTTGCATGATATTATTGTTGCATGATATTATTGTTGCATGATATTATTGTTGCATTATGTTATTGTTGCATGATATTATTGTCGCATGATATTTTTGTTGCATTATGTTATTGTTTCAGTATGTTATTGTTGCATTATGTTATTGTTGCATTATGTTATTGTTGCATTATGTTATTGTTGCATTATGTTATTGTTGCATTATGTTATTGTTGCATTATGTTATTATTGCATTATGTTATTGTTGCATGATATTATTGTTGCATTATGTTATTGTTGCATGATATTATTGTTGAATTATGTTATTTTTGCATTATGTTATTGTTGCATTATGTTATTTTTGCATGGTATTATTGTTGCATGATATTATTGTTGCATTATGTTATTATTGCATTTTGTTATTGTTGCATTATGTTATTGTTGCATTATATTATTGTTGCATTATGTTATTATTGCATTATGTTATTGTTGCATTATGTTATTGTTGCATTATGTTATTGGTGCATGATATTATTGTTGCATTATGTTATTGTTGCATGATATTATTGTTGAATTATGCTATTTTTGCACTATGTTATTGTTGTATTATGTTATTTTTGCATTATGGTATTGTTGCATGATATTATTGTCGCATTATGTTATTATCGCATGATATTATTGTTGCATGATATTATTGTTGCATTATGTTATTGTTGCATTATGTTATTGTCGCATTATGTTAGTGTTGCATTATGTTATTGTTGCATTATGTTATTGTTGCATGATATTATTGTCGCATGATATTTTTGTTGCATTATGTTATTGTTTCAGTATGTTATTGTTGCATTATGTTATTGTTGCATTATGTTATTGTTGCATTATGTTATTGTTGCATTATGTTATTGTTGCATTATGTTATTGTTGCATTATGTTATTGTTGCATTATGTTATTATTGCATTATGTTATTGTTGCATGATATTATTGTTGCATTATGTTATTGTTGCATGATATTATTGTTGAATTATGTTATTTTTGCATTATGTTATTGTTGCATTATGTTATTTTTGCATGGTATTATTGTTGCATGATATTATTGTTGCATTATGTTATTATTGCATTTTGTTATTGTTGCATTATGTTATTGTTGCATTATATTATTGTTGCATTATGTTATTATTGCATTATGTTATTGTTGCATTATGTTATTGTTGCATTATGTTATTGGTGCATGATATTATTGTTGCATTATGTTATTGTTGCATGATATTATTGTTGAATTATGCTATTTTTGCACTATGTTATTGTTGCATTATGTTATTTTTGCATTATGGTATTGTTGCATGATATTATTGTCGCATTATGTTATTATCGCATGATATTATTGTTGCATGATATTATTGTTGCATTATGTTATTGTTGCATTATGTTATTGTCGCATTATGTTAGTGTTGCATTATGTTATTGTTGCATTATGTTATTGTTGCATGATGTTATTGTTGCATGATGTTATTGTTGCATTATATTATTATTGCAGTATGTTATTGGTGCATGATGTTATTGTTGCATGATATTGTTGTTGCATTATGTTATTATTACCTTATGTTACTGTAGCCTTATGTTATTGTTGCATTACATTGTTGTAGCATTATCTTATTGTTGTATTATGTTATTGACGCATTATATTATTATTGCATTACCTTATTGTTGCATTATGTTATTGTTGCATTACCTTATTGTTGCATTATGTTATTGACGCATTACCTTATTGTTGTATTACCTTATTGTTGTATTATGTTATTGACGCATTATATTATTGTTGCATTACCTTATTGTTGCATTATGTTATTTTCGCATTACCTTATTGTTGCATTATGTTATTGACTCATTATATTATTGTTGCATTACCTTATTGTTGCATTATATTATTGTTGCATTATGGTATCGCTGCATTGTGTCATGTTTGCAGCATGTTATTGTTGCATTACATTGTTGTTGCATTATGTTATTGTTGCATTGCATTGTTGTTATATTATGTTATTGTTGCATTACATTGTTGTTGCATTATGCTATTGTTGCATTATGTTATTGTTGCATTATGTTTTTGTTTCATTATGTTATTATTTCATTACTGTATTGTTGCATTATGTCATTGTTGCATTATGCTATTGTTGCATTATGTTATTGTTGCATTTTGCTATTGTTGCATTATGTTATTGTTGCATTATGCTATTGTTGCATTATGTTATTGTTGCATCGCATTGTTGTTGCATTATGTATTTGTTGCATTACATTGTTGTTGCATTATGTTTTTGTTTAATTACTTTATTGTTGCATTATGCTATTGTTGCATTATGTTATTGTTGCATTATGTTTTTGTTTCATTATGTTATTATTTCATTACTGTATTGTTGCATTATTTTATTGTTGCATTATATTATTGTCACATTAAGTTATTGTTGCGTTATGTTATTGTTAAATTATTGTTGCATTATATTATTGTTGCATTACCTTGTTGTTGCATTATGGTATTGTTTCATTATACTATTGTTGCGTTGTGTTTTTGTCTCACTACTTTATTTATGCATTATTTTTGCATTATATCATTGTCGCATTAAGTTATTGTTGCATTATGCTATTGTTAAATTATTGTTGCATTATATTAATGTTGCATTGCCTTGTTGTTGCGTTATGTTTTTGTTTCATAACTTTATTGTTGCATTATGTTTTTGTTTCAATACTTTATTGTTTCATGATGTTATTGTTGCATGATGTTTTTGTTTCATTACTTTATTGTTGCATTATGTTTTTGTTTCATAACTTTATTGTTGCATTATGTTTTTGTTTCAATACTTTATTGTTTCATGATTTTATTGTTGCATGATGTTTTTGTTTCATTACTTTATTGTTGCATTATGCTATTGTTGCATGATGTTATTGTTACTTATGTTATTGTATCATTGCTTTATTGTTGCGTTGCGTTAGCGTAGTAGTAATAATAATGAGGAAAGAAGAAGAGAAATGACTCAACACAATCAAAGAGACTTTCCACACCTAGAAGAGTTCTGGCTATATGATGCTAGTCACGTGTGTTCCTAGACCAATCGGCAGCTGAGGGGCATAATCGTGACTGTTACGTGGCCCGCCTTCATTTACAACAACTGTGGCTACTCTGCCAGCCTGGTCAACCTACCAACCCGGGCTACTCTACCAGCCTGGTCAACCTGCCAACCCGGGCTACTATACTAGCCTGGTCAACCTGACAACCCGGGCTACTCTACCAGCCTGGTCAACCTGCCAACCCGGGCTACTCTACTAGCCTGGTCAACCTGACAACCCGGGCTACTCTACCAGCCTGGTCAACCTGACAACCCGGGCTACTCTACCAGCCTGGTCAACCTGCCAACCCGGGCTACTCTACCAGCCTGGTCAACCTGCCAACCCGGGATAATATACCAGCCTGGTCAACCTGCCAACCCGGGCTACTCTACCAGCCTGGTCAACCTGCCAACCCGGGATAATATACCAGCCTGGTCAACCTGCCAACCCGGGCTACTCTACCAGCCTGGTCAACCTACCAACCCGGGATAATATACCAGCCTGGTCAACCTGACAACCCGGGCTACTCTACCAGCCTGGTCAACCTGCCAACCCGGGCTACTCTACCAGCCTGGTCAACCTGCCAACCCGGGATAATATACCAGCCTGGTCAACCTGCCAACCCGGGCTACTCTACCAGCCTGGTCAACCTGCCAACCCGGGCTACTCTACCAGCCTGGTCAACCTGACAACCCGGGCTACCCTACTAGCCTGGTCAACCTTTCAAATACAGGGCGGGCAGGATGGCCTGCTAATCACAATGCTAACTAGGCTCCTTATACAGAACTCAACAGAAGCTATATTAGCGCTGACTACACCAACAGAACTCAACAGAAGCTATATTAGCGCTGACTACACCAACAGAACTCAACAGAAGCTATATTAGCGCTGACTACACCAACAGAACTCAACAGAAGCTATATTAGCGCTGA
Source organism: Cepaea nemoralis (assembly GCA_014155875.1). NCBI lineage: Eukaryota > Metazoa > Mollusca > Gastropoda > Stylommatophora > Helicidae > Cepaea > Cepaea nemoralis. The sequence continues at coordinate 286,696 of JACEFZ010023177.1, read as the reverse complement.
CTACACCAACAGAACTCAACAGAAGCTATATTAGCGCTGACTACACCAACAGAACTCAACAGAAGCTATATTAGCGCTGACTACACCAACAGAACTCAACAGAAGCTATATTAGCGCTGACTACACCAACAGAACTCAACAGAAGCTATATTAGCGCTGTCTACACCAACAGAACTCAACAGAAGCTATATTAGCGCTGACTACACCAACAGAACTCAACAGAAGCTATATTAGCGCTGACTACACCAACAGAACTCAACAGAAGCTATATTAGCGCTGACTACACCAAGAAATCCCTCGCGAGTTCACCGCATACTGCTAACATAGCGTCCACTTTACTGGACACGCGTGTACGTCATCAACGCACAGCGAGTTTATTAGCACAATGACTGTGACACCCAGATATTCGGGTGAACGAAGAAACTGATGTGAATCGATTGATCTGATCGTGACGTCCGGAGGGCAGCCAATGAGAACACAGCGCACAAAGCCGGGATCCCAATAGTCTGCGAGTTCCAGTCTCAATCAGGCGCCTGGTTGCTTCTGTCCTCTCTTCCGTTGAAGGGCTGGATGTGTCCACAGAGTGTCCCGCTAGCGGGAATAGATGACGGAGATAAACTCACCGTGGGCACGTAGGGGATGTTGGCTACAACTAAACATTAGCGTCATCAGAATCCTTCGCACGACATTTGCTGAAAGTGTGTCTGTGTGGTGAAAGTTGTCCTTGAGGGTGGGAAAAAAACACAATAAAAACCAATAGATGGAAATACCAGGTTGAGAGAGATAACTTACCGAATAGTGGAAGTGACGACATGATACCATCAGATTATGAGCTTTCTGCGCCATAGACATTTATCTCGGGATGTCATCAAATGGGAGGCCAAATGCCATATATCATGGACCACGATAGTCAGGATTAGATTGACAGACGAAGCTATTGATGTATAGTTATTTACTCCAGTATCCAGACAGACGAAGCTATTGATGTATAGTTACTTACTTCAGTATCCAGACAGACGAAGCTATTGATGTATAGTTACTAACTCTAGTATCCAGAGACACGGAGCTATTGATGTATAGTTACTTACTTCAGTATCCAGACAGATGAAGCTATTGGTGTATAGTTAATCCAGTATTCAGACAGACGAAGCTATTGATGTATAGTTACTTACTTCAGTATCCAGACAGACGAAGCTATTGATGTATAGTTACTTACTTCAGTATCCAGACAGACGAAGCTATTGATGTATAGTTACTTACTTCAGTATCCAGACAGACGAAGCTATTGATGTATACTGATGCCAACTTTATTGTGCCGGTTTTTTCCAATATGGCTCGGTCTCTTTCCACGGAGCGGCCCACTGAAAGCGTCGCACAAAGTACAAACACCATCGCTCCAGCGACGACCCCCTGGAATCTCCAGAAAAATAGCATTTGTGAACCGGATTTCGGAGTCCAGAAACGAATTCACGACCTTTAAAGCGCGAGTCAGTCCACTTGACCAATTCAACATGGAGACCTCTCCTTTTCCCTCTTTTTCATTCTAATAGTCAGACTTTGAGTCCCAATCATCACACAGAAGATTCCTTGTAGAATATCGCCGCCATGACGACCCACACATAGGGGTTGCCACTTTTGTTTTGACCACAAAAATCTAGAAACTGGCCCAAACAACATCCATAAATATCTAGATTTCGTTGGAAAGTATCTTTTTTTTTATTTTGCATATCCTTTACAGGACATCGCTGTCAACACCAACATCTTTCAGCTGCATGTTGATTTCTTGGCAAGATTACGCTCAGTAGTTTGCCATTGCTTTCTGAGCGGCCGGCTCACATACCCCGTAAGTTACCGATGCGATTCGAACCACTGCTGATTCTCACCGTCATCACGTTACCGACGAGAGTATACGAGATTACGGAGAAAAGTCATAACCTCTAAGCCACGAAGCCGGCACGGAAAGTATCTAGGAAACATATATAGATTGAGAAAGGAAGAAATTACATATGTATTGATGTGACTGGCCGGCTCCCTGGCTGAGGGGTTAGCAGCTTTCTCCGTTAACCCCGAATACTCTCGTGGTTGACGTGAGCGCACGAGGATTAGAAGTGGTTCGAATCGCGCCAGTGACTTATGAGAGTATGGGGCCGGTCGCTCAGAAAGTCGTGGCGTGCTGATGAGCGTAATCTAGCCTAGGAATCAACATACAGCTGAAAGATGCTAATGTTGACCACAATATCCTGAAACAGGGTGGAAACGCGGGGGGGGGGGGGGGGGGAGAGATTGATGTGACTGCCGGTCTCCCTCGCGAAGAGGTTTATGCAGCTGCGCCCGAACCGGCAGCGGTTCAAGCCGCGCTGGTAACTTACGGGGGTATGGGAGCCGGTCGCTCAGAAAGCAATGGCAAACTACTGAGCGTAACCTTGCCTAGTACTTCAACAGCAGCTGAAAATGCTGATGTTGACTGCAACGTCCTGTAAGGGATATGCAATATTTTTTAAAAAATTGATGTGACTTACCCTATGTTCTCATCTTCACTGATGTCTGTCTCATAAGATGCACTTTGCTTGGATGATGAAGTTGAAGCTTCAGGTTCAAAATGACTCTGGTATGCGTTAGCTGTTCCAATTTCTTTTAATACACGATCAGGGAGCTGATATGTTGAACAGCATTTTCCTGCTCTCATCCGGCCAAATCTTATTGTCAAGATAGCATTTAAGAGGTCAAGTTTCATCCTGTTTCTTAGTTTACATTTAGTATAATTCACAGTACTGAAAACTCTTTCCACATCAGCATTTGAATGGGGTAGTATCATGGCAGACATCGCACATTCAAAGAGCTTACAGAATGGACTGTTACCTGAGGCATCTTTAAATTGTCTTACTTCACTCCAAAAGGCTTCAGTTTCTGTTTTGTTTCTCCAGTCAACCAAACTTATTTTGGCTAACTGATATTCTGCTTCCACCACACTGTTATCAGTAGCCCCTAAATATTTCATAACTTGACAATATTTTGATATGTCCTTTACTGGCTGAAGTATGTTGTTAACAGAAAAGAGTGAAATATTTTTCAATAGGTCTAAATTTTCTTATGTTATTCTCTTCATTTTCTGTTAATAGTCCTTTTGTTTTTAAACCATCAATTTTTTATTCGATTTGATATCCCAGCCAAATAGCTCTCTATAGTGCAAGTGAATAAGTCAACTTTACAAGTTGGCAATATAAGTCTTTTACCAATTGAGTGAAATAGCAAAGTGAGGTCGTCAAGTAATTTAACTTTATCAACATTTTGAGATTCAAACAGTTTATTAACTTTTTGCACTTCACTTAAAATGGGTTGTAAAAAGAGAAGGAATGCCAAATTTTTTTCATCACTGTACATTCCATATAGTATTTCAGCTGTGTAGCACTTTTCATTTTGTCTTGTTATTTCGAAGTGTGTCTTCAACTCCAACCATTGGTTCACAATTACTTCAACAGCTGGTTGGATTGATAACCATCTAGTTTTGCAATATGACAGAATTTTCAGTGGTGAGGAACTATCATTTAATGCTTTATATAAATTATTATAATGCTGTTGTCTGACAGATAATTTGGAGAACAAGTTATGTGTTTCAGCAATAAGGAATTCTAAATTCCTTGTTAAACATTCTGATGAGGCATGTGATAATGCTAGCTGCAAGAAATGACACACACATTTTATGAGGAGTTAAAGATGGGATATCTTCCTTCAATATTGCATAAACGCCATGGTTGATACCAACCATTATCGAGGCATTATCAGCACCAGTTGCAGCCAAATCCACATGAAAAGAATCACAAAGTTGGCATCACAGCAATAAGTCGCAGCACAGTGAGTTTACAGTTCAAATAATGTTATTATAATTTGTGCTCCCTTTTACTCATTACCTGGGGGGGGGGGGGTTTCCAGATTGTTGAGCGTTGACCCAAGTCAGTTCAAAGTTTAAATAATGGCAGTTACCATAATTTACGCGCGTCCAGACCAAACATAAAATGGGTAAATGACACTGAAAGTAAAGTAAAATCTAGAAAGTATCCACAATATCCAACTCCAAATGAAAAGTATTTAGATTTTCATCCAGCATCCAAACGTCAGAAAACGGTATCCACACGCCGGCAAAAACCTCTAGATCTGGATATAAAATATCTAGAATGGCAACCCTGCCCACACAAGAGGCGGTCCCTCGCCGGGTCTCGTGTCACGTGACAGAAGATGGCTGGTAGAATGAGCACAAGAATCACCATAGCAAATATCAATAAACATGTGTGGACCGCAGAGAACTGTTGTATGGCAGTAAATCATGGAGCGTGGATGGACAAATTGGGAAGTGCTTGAAGGCAAAGAAGATCTATCTGCTGAGACGAATGTTGTCAACACCTGGGTTCGCCAGAGTCACCAATGACTGCATGGAAGAGGTAACGAACGAACGAACGAACGAACGAACGAACGAACTTTATTTTCGAAGGGTAACCAATTGGGCACGCAGGCCCGTCTTACATTCGGCCCTTCCAATCACTCATATTTCGTTCATCAGTGCATAGTGCATTCACATAGGGAAAAAACATTGTCAAATGAATGTTGTAAGCATGAACAATGCATGTTACCATGTTATGAGACAAATCCCCCTCCCACCCACCCATTCCCTATCCATCCGCGTGTCCCCCACACACACATCCACCACCAACCACACACATACCCACAGGCACATACATGACCCCATTCATCCACCCATCCCCCAACCCACACATCCCACACACTCCCCTACATACATCATCTCCCCACCCACACACACACACACACACATCTCCCACCCACCACACACATGAAAGTAGAATATTATTTACAAGTATAAGAAAGAGACAAAAGCGTTCTTTGGGTATATCGTGGGGAGAGAGGCATAGGAAAACAGTGTGACGACTGCAGAGATCAGGGGGGAGAAGAGGCAGAGGCGGACTGAGAGAGATGATGAGAATGGATGGACTGAGACGATGACATGGAGGAAGATCATCAACAGAAGTGATTCGGAACATCAGGGACTGATACTTGTGAATGACATGACAGTTTGAAGACCACTTGATGATGATGATGATGATGATGATGATGATGATGATGATGATGATGATGATGATGATGATGATGTGATGATGATGATGATGATGATGATGATGATGATGATGATGATGATGATGATGATGATGAATTCCAATGAGGACAAAAGAGCATACTGCTGCATGCAGTCAAGTCTACAAACGATTGGGAGTACTATGGGAGGCTAGAAAAACGCCTGACAGAGAGTCTGCCCTTCTGGTCTTTCTCCTTTCGTAGATTATTTCTGTATACACCTCGAATTAGATGTTGTTTATGTGGCAGTTGTTACCTCATTGTTCAAAACTGGTCAAATGTCCATCTACACCCACGACTCTTGTCGGTGGTTGGGGAGAGAAGAAGAGCTACGCTTGTGAAACAGTTTAACAAGCATCCTCATAAACTCGCAACTGTTTGGTTTCTGGGAATGTTAATCCAACTTTGTTATAATCATTGTTGTTTTAATGTTTTGTTTTGTACGGAGCTGTGTTGGTGCCATGTACGTGAGTACTGACGCAAGTTGCAGCGGGCTTCTATTCTCAGCGCTGAGCTCACCCAGGTTACACAAGATGGCTGTCGAGATATTTATCGACCTCTTCCTGATCGCTGCAGAGACAGATTCCAGGGTGAAGGACGCCTCGATAAATGATAGGTCATTTATTTCTGCAAGCGCAGCAGTTGCCAGTTTGGTCTTAGTCACCGCAGCCATAATGAGGTGACAATTGTCAGGCTGATGCTGCCCTTTCATCGTGACAAATGTAACTAGAAGGGGAGGAGATGTCGATGACAAGAAAAACAGGATGAGTATGACGACGACGACGACGACGACGACGACGACGACAACGACGACGAGGAGGAGGAGAAAGGAGGAGGAGGAGGAGAAAAGAAAGAAAAAGTATGAGGAGGGAGGAAGAAGAAAAAGGCACCGAGAAGAGAATGAGGAGAAAGTGGAAAGAAGAAGAAGAAAGAGGAGGCGCAAACAGAGACAGAACAAGAGGAGTTGTATGAGAAGAAGTAGAACGAGAAGAGGAAAAAGAGAAGAAGAAAAGAAGAAGCTTTGCATCTTTCCCAGCCTGCGTTCTCATCTTTCCTTGTCTAGATTTTAGTTTGTCTTTGCCTACACTTTGTTTAGTCTTTCCTCTTCTAAACTTTAGTCTTTGCTCATCTACACTTTAGTCTTTGCTCATCTACACTTTAGTCTTTGCTCATCTACACTTTAGTCTTTGCTCATCTACACTTTAGTCTTTGCTCATCTACACTTTAGTCTTTGCTCATCTACACTTTAGTCTTTCCTCTTCTAAACTTTAGTCTTTGCTCATCTACACTTTAGTCTTTGCTCATCTACACTTTAGTCTTTGCTCATCTACACTTTAGTCTTTCCTCTTCTAAACTTTAATCTTTGCTCATCTACACTTTAGTCTTTGCTCATCTACACTTTAGTCTTTGCTCATCTACACTTTAGTCTTTGCTCATCTACACTTTAGTCTTTGCTCATCTACACTTTAGTCTTTGCTCATCTACACTTTAGTCTTAGCTCATCTACACGTTAGTCTTTGCTCATCTACACTTTAGTCTTTGCTCATCTACACTTTAGTCTTTGCTCATCTACACTTTAGTCTTTGCTCATCTACACTTTAGTCTTTGCTCATCTACACTTTAGTCTTTGCTCATCTACACTTTAGTCTTTCCTCTTCTACACTTTAGTCTTTGCTCATCTACACTTTAGTCTTTGCTCATCTACACTTTAGTCTTTGCTCATCTACACTTTAGTCTTTGCTCATCTACACTTTAGTCTTTGCTCATCTACACTTTAGTCTTTGCTCATCTACACTTTAGTCTTTGCTCATCTGCACTTTAGTCTTTGCTCATCTACACTTTAGTCTTTCCTCATCAACACTTCCTAATCTACACTTTAGTCTTTCCTTATCTATGCTTGCTCATCAACACTTCCTAATCTACACTTTAGTCTTTCCTTATCTATACTTGCTCATCTACACTTCCTAATATATACTTCTTCTTCTTCTGCGTTCATCCGGAGTTTTTTTTCCGGACGTGGTTGCGTTGTGCCTGTTTACAGCAGAGCTGCGTTCTTGCGCCGTTAGGCCGACACATCCGACTTCTGCGGGCATTTGTTGACCGGGTTAACCTTCCCGGGGATCTATACTTTAGTCTTCCTCATCTATACTTCCTCATCTACACTTCCAAATCTACACTTTAGTCTTTCCTTACCTATACTAGCTCATCTACACTTTAATCTTTCCTCGTGTACCCTTTAATCTCTCCTCATCTACGCTTTCTCATCTACACTTTAATCTCTCCTCATCTACACTTTAATTTTTCCTCATCTACATTTTAGTCTCTCCGCATCTACACTTTCTCATCTACACTTCCTCAACTACACTTTAGACTTTTATTATCTACACTTCCTCATGTGTACTTCCTCATCTACACCTTAGTCTTTCCTCATCTACACTTCTTCGACTATACTTTAAGCTTTCCTCGTCTACACGGCGGATTTTCTTTGAATATGCACTGCTCCGTATGTGCTTGTCTACACCTGATTCAGTCTCTCCCCGTCTTTACTGTAATCTAGTGGTTCCCTTCTTTTTTTTTTTGTGCCAAACTGCATTCCTCATTGGGGCGTAGGTGCTCGACCAACTGAATGTCTACCACCTGTACAGTCTTCTACCACCTGTACAGTCTTCTACCACCTGTACAGTCTTCTACCACCTGTACAGTCTTCTACCACCTGTACAGTCTTCTACCACCTGTACAGTCTTCTACCACCTGTACAGTCTTCTACCACTTCTGCTGTCTTCACAAGATTATCTCTACATTCTGTGTTCTCTAGATTACCTCTACATTATGTGTTCACTAGATTATCTCTACATTCAATGTTCACTAGATTACCTCTACATTCTGTGTTCACTAGATTATCTCTACATTCAATGTTCACTAGATTAACTCTACATTCTGTGTTCACCAGATTACCTCTACATTCTGTGTTCACTAGATTACCTCTACATTCTGTGTTCACCAGATTACCTCTACATTCTGTGTTCACTAGATTACCTCTACATTCTGTGTTCACTAGATTATCTCTACATTCTGTGTTCACTAGATTACCTCTACATTCTATGTTCACCAGATTACCTCTACATTCTGTGTTCACCAGATTACCTCTACATTCAGTGTTCACTAGATTATCTCTACATTCTGTGTTCACTAGTTTACCTCTACATTCTGTGTTCACTAGTTTACCTCTACATTCTGTGTTCACCAGATTACCTCTACATTCTGTGTTCACCAGATTACCTCTACATTCTGTGTTCACCAGATTACCTCTACATTCAGTGTTCACTAGTTTACCTCTACATTATGTGTTCTCTAGATTACCTCTACATTATGTGTTCACTAGATTACCTTTACATTATGTGTTCACTAGATTACCTCTACATTCTGTGTTCACTAGATTACCTCTACATTATGTGTTGACTAGATTACCTTTACATTATGTGTTCACTAGATTACCTGTACATTCTGTGTTCACTAGATTAGCTCTACATTATGTGTTCTCTAGATTACCTCTACATTATGTGTTCACTAGTGTATCTCTGCTTGCGGTGTTCACTAGATTACCTCAACATTATGTGTTCCATAGATTACCTCTACATTATGTATTCCATAGATTACCTCTACATTTCGTGTTGACTAGATGACCTCTATATTCTGTGTTCACAATATTACCTTCACATTCTAAAGTACTTCAACATACTTTGTTCACAAGATTATTCCTACACTAAGTTCTCTTTATTACCTCTACATTTTATTTTCATCTGATTACTTTCTGCATTTTTTGCGGACACATTTTAGCTCCCCCCCCCCCCCCCCACAACCTCCACACCCCCCCCCCCCTCCCATCCTGTTTCCCTTTCGAGCTGAAGGTCACGCTGAAGGTCACTCACAGAAACCAGCTGACATAACGAATTCTTTGAAGCCAAAAAATGTTTCTGAACCGGTTTATCAATTTCTCGTTCATTCATCATAACTCTTTATCAATCTAAATTCTTTACGTTCAACTCCTGAACTAACTTCTTTCCCATTTTTGCTTGTTCATTTTGTATTAGTGTATTTTCCTGCCATTTTGATTCAACGCAAGCTTCTGTCTTTCCTCTTTTTTTTTTTTTTAAATTTCACGGCCATTTCACACTGTATGAAAATCGTGTGGGAGATTTATCACCAGAGACAGCCATTGAAATAAATATATCACCTACCAACTTGCCAAACTAGTTTATTTTCCCATGCGGGGCGCAACAAAGTTTATATTCTTCTTGTGCCGCTGCGGAGACAAAAATAGACCGCATTTTATAATGGCTGACTTCTCTTTCATGAATATTCACAGACATTCCTGTGTGGGACAGTTGTTGTTTCCTCGGAAATCCTGGCTATTTTGAGTTCATGTGTACACTTGGAGAGAATGAATCTATGTCTTGTTCTGCAAAATTTATGGCTTTGTGTATTTATCCTAATGACTGCTTTGTGGAGGGGCTGCTTATCAGGTAGATATACAAAATGTATGGCTTTGTGTATTCATCCTAATGTCTGCGTTGTGTATTCATCCTAATGTCTGCGTTGTGTATTCATTGATTACCAACAACGGCGACACAATGAACGAAATTACACGACGACTGTCAATTGCTCTTCAAAGACTAAAACAGCTGAATACATTATGGAGTGGGACAGATAGAACTTCAAAAATTAGATTAGCTGAACAGCGCATCAATGCCTTTGAATCTAAATGTTATAGACGAGTTCTAAGAATATCTTGGGTAAAGAAAAGAACAAATGCATCCATACCTCAAGAGCTGAATATTGAAGTATATGCCTGGGAAGAGAGGAAGAGGAAGGCCAAAGAGAAGATCGGTGATGGATGTGGCGGATGATCTCCAGATGGGTGTATCGGACGCGGGACATCTTGCTTGTGATCGAGAAGTTTTCCGGAAGGTTGTTATGGGAATGAGATCCTGCAAAGGACATGCTACTGAATGAATGAATGAATGAATGAATGAATGAATGAATGAATGAATGAATGAATCCTTATTTTCCTTAGTGAAGCCTCACTTCAAGATGTGGAATTGTACACCCAGTTAGGCAGCAGTGTAGGCAAGGACGGAAACAGACTGAGATGTTAAAATACAAATACACAAGAAGCTTGCATACTGCCATAAAGTTTATGGAAATCAAAGCAAGTTACACATACTACCAAACATTGAATATTTAGCTCCAACGTTTAATCAAAATTGCCGGAGTGAGCAGAAACATTGAGATCGACTCAACGAAACACTAGTAAACCACACACATTCGTGTGTAGAACAGAAAGATTAGAATGGTATGACAGAATCACTCAAGTGGAGCCGAGGGGCGGAGCTAGACAGATGCCAGTCAATCAAGATCTCAGGGAAAGGCGATGGCGCTGAAGAGGACACATTGAGACAACCTGATGGCATTAGAACTAGAATGTCCTTCTTCAGAAGCCCTCAAGGCAGACAGAGGACACATTGAGGCAACCTGATGACAATGTAATACTGACATTACCCACCCAGTGATACTGACAGCACTACCATCCAGTGATACTGCACCCAGTGATACTGACAGCACTACCAGCCAGTAGTCTATGTGTGTTTTAAAATCCGCCGAAGAGCAAACTCGACAGGTGCCTTCCGAACTTCGTTAAAAGTCAGCACCACCAGTCTGCACCCCAATAAGCCAGACATGGGACAACGGATACTCACGCAAACCTCAGTCCGGTATGACATCACACTGATGTTGGACAACAGAATGTCTTCATACAGGACTTCAGCCTTCGCTGAATGTGTTTGTCCCCTTACCCACTTGACACTCTCCTGGGACATGCCCACACAAGTCAAAACTCCGGGAGTCTTTCTCCTGTCGCGGGCTCGCGCTCTGCCTTAAGTCTTGCAACAATTGCCCAATGCTCTGTAAGTTGTGTCAAGGGTCAGTTACCTACTTTGTTTACATTTCAGGGCAGAAAAAGAATGGCTAACCAAGGCCAGAAAGTACCTCTGTGCTAGCGAGGTGTGGGTGAGGACTGAAATCAGATACCTCTATACTTCAGGATATTAGAGGATAGACCAGCCTGGACCAGTGAGTCCATTATCCAGTAAAATACAACACGTGTATAATTTCAGGATGGAATGGATCAAAGTATTTCACAAAATCCTCCCAGCTTCTAAATTCTTGCTTGTGACATCAGCAACAGGAATACCGAAAGTACATAGAGTTCAAAGGTCGCTAATGAGAAATTCCCGTTTCTTTTTTAAGCCTTTGATTTTTCGGATATAAAAAAATGGCGGAAGGTATGACTCATGCTGAACCCGGAAGTGACGTTGTAACGCCATGATTGATCTCTCTGCTATCTGATACCATCATGTATTTCTGTAGAAGAGGATGGCTTATTTTCACACACCACCCACGCAAGCCATAGCTACGACTATAGGTATACATAGAGACAATCTGGCTGAAGGGTAGGGGAAGGGGGCACACGAGAATCATCATCATCATCCATCATCATCATCTCGACTGCCAGCTTGTACGTACGTACAAGATGGGTTGGACGTACAAGCCATCTCCGCAGATCTCGGTCATACTGTAATGCGGATACATGAAAAAATATAGCTATGTTTGTCTTTCGTCGGCTTCATTCGTTCATGGAAACGATTCCCGTTGCTTGTGTCTGTCCACAGCTAAGCTGCGATATTTGCATCTTTTTACCTACATATCAAACTCCGTGACGATGTATGGACTGGCGATACATTCCACAGCTACCCACACACACTTGCAACATTCCCCACCTTCTCACACACTTGCAACATTCCCCACCTTCTCACACACTTGCAATATTCTACAACTTCACACACATTTACATTTCTTAACTCCACACACACTTGCAAACTCCCCAGCTGCATTAGTTCCTGTGTGTAAAGCTGTGTTGTGAGATGCATACATCAGGGGACAGCGCGGAGAGTGCAGACATCAGAATGCATCAATGGAGCGAGACTGAACCAGGGAACACACGAAAAGTCAACACCGCCAAGAAACAGACACCGGCAGAAGATTGACATCAGGGACATCAGCAAAACAGGGCTGTCGGGCTGTTTGTTGCTTTTCCCGCCGAAGTGTGTTTATCTACCCACGTTTAACAACAGCCACACGTGCCGATGACGTCAGCAGAGGGGGCGGGTGTCATGACAAGGTCCGTGTGTGCGAAGTCTGAGGTACAGAGACGTGCAATTCTATAGCAGAGTCAGCGGAGAGTCAATTCTCATCAACATCTCATCAACATCTCATCAACATCTCATCATGTTCCTCTTGTACCTTGCCATGTCGAGGTGAAGCATAAACAGCGGGAGACTGCCCGTTTATGGACGTTACATATCTAGATTCCCATGGACTCCAGTCCCTCTGTTCCTCGTTCACATCGTCGGCGCTTCTTCTGGTTCCATTTTGTCTGTTTCCATTTCGGTCAGTCCAGTGCTTCTTTCTTTTTCTTTAAGCAGTATGAAAAATCCCCTGCTGGCTTGCTAGGCAGGTCGCAGGTGTAGGACAGAAATATCTGACCAAAGGAAGTCCGTCCCGCCTGTCGGGTCAGAGCCCTGTTGGCTCATGAACTCGCGGTCATGGTTTCCCGGTCTACACCACGGGGAGGTTGGCTGGACTTGTGTAGTCTGAGAGTCATCAGCAGGCTACTTATTTTCCCATCCTGGGAGAGGCTGGGCGATCGCAACCCTTCTGGCTGTAGGGCCATGTGCAATTCACACCTTGTAGACTGTGAGTAAATCGTACATTGTAAAAACCACAATCTATTGTAGGATGTTCTCTACAAGTTATTGTAGGATGTTTTTCTGCAATTTATTGTGCTACATTATCCAATATCTATTGTAGGATGTTCTCTACAATCTGTTGTGCTAAATTCTCCACTATCTGTTGTAGGATATTCTCTACAATCTATTGTGCTTAATTCTCCACTATTTATTGTACAATCTATTGTGCTACATTATTCACTATCTATTGTAGGATGTTCTCTACAATCTGTTGTGCTAAATTCTTCACTATTTATTGTAGGATGTTTTCTACAATCTATTGTGCTACATTATTCACTATCTATTGTAGGATGTTCTCTACAAGCTGTTGTGCTAAATTCTTCACTATCTATTGTAGGAAGTTCTCTACAATCTATGACACCAGATTTCTCTTGATCCTCTTGTGTTAACGTAATACACACGACCAACAATCGCTGGTAGAATACTTGAAGTCACTGAAACAACATGAGAAATACATTCCCCGTGTTGTGAGCCTCTTGCTTCTGCCCCTTGCCTTCTATGTTATTATGTTTTGCATATCCTTTACAGGACATCGCTGTCAACACTAGCATATGTCCGCTGTATGTTGATTTCTTGGCAAGATTACGCTCAGTAGTTTGCCATTGCTTTCTGAGCGGCCGGCTCACATACTCCGTAAGTTACCGATGCGATTCGAACCACTGCTGATTCTCACCGTCATCACGTTACCTACGAGAGTATACGAGATTACGGAGAGAAGTCGCTAACCTCTAAGTCACGAAGCCGGCTGCCTTCTATGAGTGCCCATAAATACGCTTAAACATGATCGTGTGGATCTGACGTCTTTGTAATCAACACAGGACAGGAACTGTCAGACTCTGCGTGTTGGGGTTGTAATCAACATAGGCTGGAACTGTCAGCCTCCGAGTGCTGCTGGGGTTGTAATCAACATAGGCTGGAACTGTCAGCCTCCGAGTGCTGCTGGGGTTGTAATCAACATAGGCTGGAACTGTCAGCCTCCGAGTGCTGCTGGGGTTGTAATCAACATAGGCTGGAACTGTCAGCCTCCGAGTGCTGCTGGGGTTGTAATCAACATAGGCTGGAACTGTCAGCCTCCGAGTGCTGCTGGGGTTGTAATCAACATAGGCTGGAACTGTCAGCCTCCGAGTGCTGCTGGGGTTGTAATAAACACAGGCTGGAACTGTCAGCCTCTGAGTGCTGGGGTTGTAATCAACATAGGCTGGAACTGTCAGCCTCCGAGTGCTGCTGGGGTTGTAATCAACATAGGCTGGAACTGTCAGCCTCCGAGTGCTGCTGGGGTTGTAATCAACATAGGCTGGAACTGTCAGCCTCCGAGTGCTGCTGGGGTTGTAATAAACACAGGCTGGAACTGTCAGCCTCTGAGTGCTGGGGTTGTAATAAATACAGGGCTGGAACTGTCAGCCTCTGAGTGCTGGGGTTGTAATAAACACAGGCTGGAATGGTCAGCCTCCGAGTGCTGCTGGGGTTGTAATCAACATAGGCTGGAACTGTCAGCCTCCGAGTGCTGCTGGGATTGTAATCAACATAGGCTGGAACTGTCAGCCTCCGAGTGCTGCTGGGGTTGTAATCAACATAGGCTGGAACTGTCAGCCTCCGAGTGCTGCTGGGGTTGTAATCAACATAGGCTGGAACTGTCAGCCTCCGAGTGCTGCTGGGGTTGTAATCAACATAGGCTGGAACTGTCAGCCTCCGAGTGCTGCTGGGGTTGTAATTAACATAGGCTGGAACTGTCAGCCTCCGAGTGCTGCTGGGGTTGTAATCAACATAGGCTGGAACTGTTAGCCTCCGAGTGCTGCTGGGGTTGTAATAAACACAGGCTGGAACTGTCAGCCTCTGAGTGCTGGGGTTGTAATAAATACAGGGCTGGAACTGTCAGCCTCCGAGTGCTGGGTGGAATGTATCCTCAGGATGAGATATGATCTTCTGTTGGCTTGTTCTGCGTGCAGTGAGGATGATCCATAGGCTAACTCTGTCTGCCTGTCTCGTCATCTCGAAGTGCATTGCCGATTGGCGTGGGACAACATGCCTCTCCACATCTTGCGTGTATCTATTTATTTAATTATCAAGTGAATTTATTAATCCTGTTATTTCAGCGATTGTAAGGCTTCCCCGACCAGTGATATGTCTGTGTGACACCCACAATCGATATTTCCGTTGGCAACAAGAAACCAAGAATGTGCCTGGGCAGATATGCAAGTTCTCAACATTCAACTCAAATCCTCCATGCTGTACACTAAATCCTGCCAGAACTGCTTCACTGCCAGTTCCCGTCCTCTCATCGTTACTTAACTACAACGTCTTACAGTGACAGAAAAAAACCAATCCAGCTTTAATACTCTTAAAGTGCCCAAATTCACGAAAGCCTCAAGTTCAGAAAAGTCGAATCTCTGTCTGGCTCTCACTGCCATTCCTCAGACCTGTCGGGATATTAAGTCGGAATTCTTCAGACGTTCCACAAGTCACGTTTCTATTAAATCTCTAATTCAGTTTTCTCTTGGGGTGGCTGCTTGCTGGAAACTTCCTAATTCAGGACAGCCCGCGTTATTGTTTTTACTAAACTGGGAAAAGATAATCGGTATACCTGAATAGCTTGATATCGACCTATAAGAATGAGATAACGGGGCTGAGGACAGAACACGGCTGGGAGAGCCACGAGTTGGGGGTGGCGGTAGAAACACAACAAAGTGGAGGAGGAGGGAGAGGAGAAGAAGAGAAGGAAGAAGGAGCGGGGAGGAGAATAAAGTAGGAGGAGGTAACGGAGACGCGTAGAAGAAGAAGAAGAAGAAGAAGAAGAAGAAGAAGAAGAAGAAGAAGAAGAAGAAGAGAAGAAGAAGAAGAAGAAGAAGAAGAAAGAAGAAGAAGAAGAAGAAGAAGAAGAAGAAGAAAAGTTGGGGGTGGCGGTAGAAACACAACAAAGTGGAGGAGGAGGGAGAGGAGAAGAAGAGAAGGAAGAAGGAGCGGGGAGGAGAATAAAGTAGGAGGAGGTAACGGAGACGTGTAGAAGAAGAAGAAGAAGAAGAAGAAGAAGAAGAAGAAAGAAGAAGAAGAAGAAGAAGAAGAAGAAGAAGAAGAAGAAGAAGAAGAAGAAGAAGAAGAGAAGAAGAAGAAGAAGAAGAAGAGAAGAAGAAGAAGAAGAAGAAGAAGAAGAAGAAAGAAGAAGAAGAAGAAGAAGAAGAAGAAGAAGAAGAAGAAGAAGAAGAAGAAGAAGAAGAAGAAGAAGAAGAAGAAGAAGAAGAAGGGGAGGGCGCGGAGGAGGAGGAGGAGGAGAAGGGGAAGTAGCAGGAGGAAAAGGAGAAGAAAGAAATATAATGGCCAACAATCATTATATTGACAACAAGGCAATGGAAACATCAATAAGGGGGTAAACAAACAAAAATACTTTTGAGACCTGTCTGAAACGGACTGAGGACGACAGAAAGAACCGTGTGTTGGACATTTGTTTCCTGACTTGGGCAGTTGATTGGCTGTTACCTCTGACCTAGGGAGCCGCCCACTGTCAGAAGAACATTTCCCAGCACCAAAGGTGTTACCCCTGGTCAAGATGGTAGGGTCCGTAACAAATTCGCTCATTAAGATGACCACTTGCTGGGTCAGTCTCGTGGACTCATCGCCCAGCTGCCTGTAGCTTACTGTCGTTTAATTCAGTGTCCTCGAGAGAGCCGCCCCGTATGTGACATATACCGAAATAGTCGCATAACAAACGTTGATCGCTGAAGAAGAAGTTCAGTTCAGTTAGTTCAATTCGCATTTTCCTTATTATACTCCGGACACGTCTTTGACTGTTCCCAACATTCTTTTAGTAACACCAATCAACCAACAGCGACAAACTGTGTCACTCTTTTCACATGCATCATTTTTCTGGTGACCTGGATGATGTAATTCCCATTTCTTTCTATAAATGTTTCTGATAAATCTCTTGGCCTCGGCATAGATTGTGTCTAGATCAGGCTAAGGTAGTTGTTCGCCTTCCTTTGCCATTCTGTCGGCGTCTTCGTTGCCAGGTATGTTGCAGCGTGAAGGGATCCATCGAGTAATAACTATTTTGGACTTTTAACATAATCCATGGAGTGCTTCTCTTAGGTATGCTAGTTCTGCATTGTTTCTGTAACTCAACATTGAAACAGTTGACTTTGTATATGTCAAGAGATCTGTTTGTTCTTATCCAGCTTTCTCTGTCAGCATTTATGCTGCAGTTTTCAATATTTTTGTCTCCGAAGTTACTTGAGCATGTTCCAGTCGCTACTGACTGTGTCTTCCTTGTTCCGTTTGTTCCATTCATATAGCTGGGATTATTGTGGGAAATGAACTCCAAACTGATACAATACAACCATAGTTGGGGCGCTTCATTAGACTGGAAGTTCAGCTATTCATAATTGCTGGTTAAAGAGCTACTACTACTACTACTACTACTACTACTACTACTACTGCTACTGCTACTACTACTACTACTACTACTACTGCTACTACTACTACTACTACTACTACTACTACTACTACTACTACTACTACTACCACCAATACTACTACCACCAATACTACTACTGCTACTACTACTGCTACTGCTACTACTACTGCTACTACTACTACTACTACTACTACTACTACTACTACTACTACTACTAACTACTACTTCTACCACTACTACTACTTTACTACTTCTTCTACTACTACTACTTTTTCTTCTTCTGCTGCTGACAATGCTACATCTGCTGTAATTGTTCCCGCCTCTCCTGGGCACAGAAGCTTCTTGCGGTATCGCCTGTTCTGTGGCCCAAGTACCCAATTAGACGGACAAGCACTTCCGATTTGATGTGGGATGGCGAACGAAGATCGCTCACATTAACCGACATGGCACATGATGATGGTGATGATTACGACAAATAAGGTTATGATGATGATAGCCACTTGCCATGGCTAAACAAAGATCTTATGAAGGACCAAACCCCGACCATCAGCTCAGCAAAGTATTGTGCTAAACGTTAGCACGAAGATTTCTCTCCGGCCGTGTTTACGCCGGAGCAACCATCATTTCGTGCCTGGCCACAATCTCATTATTTGAAGGGAGTCGTTACAACAAATCATTACAGCTACATTTCGCTCGTGTATGCCACGTGCCAGCAATGACGTATTGATAAATCAAGACGCCATCCATCACTAAGAACGCAGGAAAACCATCAACATTAGAACTAGGAATAGCATCGACATTATAACAGAGCTCTTGTCAATGTCGTGTTCTTGTCGCGGATTATTACAGATCCGCATTATCAACAACATCACATCTCTGCTTCTGACAGACGCTGCCAGGGTTTTTGCTCTTACGCAGCCGTGTCCGGGAAATTGTTGGCATTGTACGGAAGAAATATTTTGTCTTGAGTAGCATAATCAGGCACGCAGTGACGAGCGTAAACATTGTTTACCGCGGTTCTCATGATGTGGCACAGTGGCAGGTGCTTTGTGTATATATTCAGGCATTTCCTTCCACTGCAAATGTATTCTCTACTTGAAAGCTTCTCATCTTTCCGCCCACACACACACACAAACAAATAACTACAACATTCCACAACAATGGAACTTAGCTCGAAATTGTGAATCCTTCTTCTTCTTCTTTCGTTCGCTTGAAATATGTCTATATCTGCAATGTCGTCTCTTGCATGAATTGAACTGTTTTTTTTTTTTCAGTTCACACAGTGGTCCATAGAGTTTATCTTCCACTGTCGTCTCTCTAGGCCAGAAGGTTTGCCTAGATATGTTATATTTTGGGCAGTCTTGGAGTATGTGCTCTGCTGTCTGCGACGCCAATCCACATGTGCACATGGCTGTTTCACCAATCTTGAATTTTGTATACATGTGGTTGCGTAATCTATTGTGTCCTGTTCTGAGGCGCAGAATAATGACTTGTTCTGGTCTGTCCATAACGTGGTAGTCATCTTGAGCAGGTTTTGGTGGCTTTCTGACTGATTTGATCATTCTTTTCTTTTGGTGGTATGTAACGGGCACATCAGGCTGTTCTTCTTTGGCTCCTTCCTTAGCCAATTGATCAGCTCTGTCGTTTCCGGGTACTCCACAGTGGGATGGTATCCACTGTATGGTGACTTTATGCTGACTGCTAAGTTCAGAAAGTAGTGTCCTTAGTACTGGCAATTTCCCAGAGAGGAGTGCCTCGAGTACTGATTTTGCAAATCAAATCAACTCAAATCAACTTTATTAGGGTCACAAATTGGGCGCGCAGGCCCGTCTTACATTCGGCCCTTTCAATCACTCGTCTTTCGTTCATCAAGAGCATTATACATTTACATAGGAAGAAAAATAAACATTGTGAAATGAATGTTGTAAACATAAACAAGGCTAATTACCATGTTATGAAGCCCATCTCCCCCCTATCCATACATCACCCCACCCACACAACCCCACTTACCCACACACACGCGCACCAAGGGACACATAAACACCCCCACCTACCCACACACACGCACACCAAGGACACATACATACCCCACCAACCGACCCATCCCCCCCACACTGCCCTCACCTGATCCCCCAACCAAAACACACTCGCCACCCACAAACATTCCCCCACCAACCCACACATCCCACGCCCATCCACATCTTAACCCACACATCCTCTCCCCACCCACACCTTAAACCACCCATCCCTTAGCCACATCTCCATCGACAACATATTCCCCACCCATGCACACAATCCCCCACCAACCCACACATCGCACATTCACTCACACATCCCCAAACCATACACACACATCCCCACCAACTGACATGTCCCTACCCCCCCCCCCCCACCCACACACACACCTCCCTAACCACCCATACATCCCCAATCCACACACACACCCCACCACCCACATATACAACTTCCACCCACCCACACATGCCTTAACCTAAACCCCCACCACGCAATCCCCCACCCGCACATCACATACACCCCCTACCACGCACTATTCCCAACTCACGCACCACACACACATATATCCCTCACCAACACATCCCCACTTACACACCACACACATATCCCCCACCCAGATACCACACAATATTCCCACCCACACCCACACAGATACCCTTACCCATCCACCCCACATACCCCCACTCACACACCACAAAAATCCCCCACCCACACACACATACCTCACTCACACAATATCCCCAACCAACACACCACACACCTCTCCCCACCCACACACGCATTCCCTACCCGTCCACCAAACACACTCACTCACGCATACATCCTCCACTACGCACTCACACACCCCCACCCACCCACCCCCAACCAAACATCTCTCGATCACAATACCCCTACCCACACACATCCTCCACCCACTCACACATCCCACCCCGACACATACAACTCCCTTACCCACCTACACATCCCTAAGCCACTCACACACCCCCACCCACACATTCCCCATCCACACACACATCTCCCACCCACACACCCCCGCATACTTCAACCAACAACCACAATCCCCTACTCACCCACACATATACCCCACCCATACGCACATTCCCCGCACCCATCACACACATCCCCCACACCACTACACTATCCTCCACCCATACCACCACAAACATACCCTCCACCCACACATCATTCACACATCCCCCACCAACACACCGCACACATATCTCAAACCCACACACCATACACATCTCCCCACCCGCCCTTGCATCCCCAATCCACCCAACACAATCCCCTATCCACACAAACCCGCCTCCCACACATACTTCCTCAAACCATCCACACATCTCCACCCACATAAACACACATCCCCGCATCCGTCCCATACACATATCCTCCACCCATACACACATCCCCCACACCCATTCCAACACCCCTACTTTCACCCCCACACATCCATCCACACATCCCACCAACACCCACAAATACCACTACCCACCAAAACCCACATACCCCAACCCATCCAAACGCATACCCCCACCCACGCACCCCCACCCACACTTATCCCACACTCACACATCCTCCACATACAGTCACACTTCCTCACATCTAGACACATACAAAATGTCTCACGTTAGTATTGAAACTAGTATGAAAAAACTCCCACACTTTACTCACACACATACACTGACACTTGTCATGAGCAGTCTCATAAAAATGTTAAACATGGAGAAAAATGTGTACATAAAATGTATGTGACGTAAAAATAGTGATGCTCTCTCTCTCTCTCTCTCTCTCTCTCTCTCTCTCTCTCTCTCTCTCTCTCTCTCTCTCTCTCTCTCTCTCTCTCTCTCTCTCTCTCTCTCTCTCTCTCTGTCTCTGTCTCTCTCACACACACACACACACACACACACACACACACATTCACTCTCCCGCTCATTCTTTCACTCTCACGCTCACTCGTTCTGTCTCTCATTCACACTCACTGACTCTCTCACTCAAACTACAGTAATGAACATGAGTTTATATTATGCATGATAATCAATTGGTATTTAACTGATAATGTGACAGATGAGAATACACAAACATATGGATTCGCGTGTTACATAACATGCGTGTTACATGACATGCATCTGCTCAGCTCTCTCTCTCTCTCTCTTCTCTCTCTCTCTCTCTCTCTCTCTCTCTCTCTCTCTCTCTCTCTCTGTATTCTTTCGTATACACACACTCACACGCATGCGCGCGCGCTCACACACACACTAACACATCAACTCTCCCACTGTCTCACTCTCTAACACACAATCCTACACACACACACACACACACTCACTCTCTCATCACACTCTCTCACACATACACGTACACATGAACGCATGCACGCACGCACACACTCCCTCACTCACTCTCACACATACACGTACGAATGCATGCACTGACACATTCCCCCACCATTTCTCGCTCAATCACTCTCTCCACACACACGCATGCACACACGCATTCACTCTCTCCCTCTCTCTGACACCTACTCTCTCTCTCTCTCTCTCTCTCTCTCTCTCTCTCTCTCTCTCTCTCTCTCTCTCTCTCTCTCGCTCCCACACGCACACACATATATAGTGAACAATTATAATGAACAATTATACTGAACAATTATACCAGTAAATGAATTATGGTGGCATATAGTCGGTATGGATTAAGTATTGAAAGAGTTTTCGGTTAAATGTGTAGGGACTCATTGGAGTTTTCAGATCTGGAGGCAGATGATTCCATAAGTGAGCACCAGAATAGGCAAAACATGTTTTGTATAGGTCCAATCTAGGCTTTGAGACATGTAACAAATTTAGGCGCTTGCTGTTCATTGCATTAGATTGAATCAGCGGCAGAAGATACTCTGGGGCATTTTGAGATATAATTTTATTCACTAATTTGGCTTTGTTGAAAAGGAAGCGCTTTTGTAGTGGTAGAAGTCTTAGATGACTGTACAAATTATTACTTTCAACGTGCTTTATGCCAGAAACCAGACGAATAGCGCGGTTTATGTAGAGAACATAGTCGTTTTAAATTAGATTTAGGGCAACCATCCCAAACTGTGGAACAGTAATCGAGATGTGATTGGATATAGCATGTATAGAATATTTTTCGTGTGCTTTCGTCCAGGAAGTGCTGAATTTTAGCAAGTATCTGTTAGTAGCACCACAGGTTGTGTACCATTGCTGTTATTTAGTAATTTCTCTGTTGCTATCTTGATTGCCTCAATTTCGGCATCATAGTTATGGCAGTACTTTCCTGTCGGTACTCTGGCTGTGTTCCTAGTATTATTTGGGTATTCTATGTACACTCCCGCTCCTCCATTTCGAACAGCATTTTGTGCTGACCCATCTGTGTAGACTCGGATCCAGAGATCCTGTGGGTATTCTTCATCAAGGAAGCTGAGAGTGGCTGTTCTGCGCTGCACACTGTTCTGTTCTTCCTTGTCAAATATTCCTCTCACTTTGTCTGGATTTGTAACAATAGTCTATGCTCATCTTTCCATGGAGTTCGCTCTGGAATAGTTGTTAGGGGGATACCAACTGTGGGCAGATCAGTGGTTTCTCTGCAGAGTCGTTTGGCCTGGTGGATAAAACTACTTCTTTTCAACCGCCCTATAGCTAGGTTTTCAAATCTGTTCTTCATAGGGTGGCCTGGCAAGCTGAGGAACTTTTCTGCTTGTATTAGCGTTTTCGTATCTCTGCGCTCACTCAGTGCCTGTGTCCTCCCCATCTTCTCCATTTCCACTATAGGGGTTGATCTCATCCCTCCTGTGGTGACTCTAAGTGCTTGATTTTGCACCTTGTCCAGCTCTTGTAGTGTGGTTTTTGATGCTGAACACCACGCAGTTGACCCATATTCCAGGTGTGGTCGTATGCTCTGTTGGTAAACTTTGCTAAGTATTTTCGTACTGGCTCCCCATGTGGTTCCACTTGGCTTTCTCAGGATGGCTATTTTCCTTCTGGCTTTTGCTACTGCTTTGTTGATGTGCTTTCTCCATGTCAGCTTGCCATCAAATGTTACTCCAAGGTATGTTGGTTCTTTATCTTCTCTTAGGGGAGTTCCATTTATCTGGATGATCCCTGCCTTTTGTTTTGGAGAGAGGGTAAATAGGGTGGTGCTGCACTTGTCAGTGTTTATGCTGACACACCATCTATTTGCCCATGCAGCAAATGTATCTACAGCTCTTTGTAGCAATCTGGTGGCCACTGATGCATATTCATTTGTGCTCCATAGAACCAGGTCATCGGCGTACATTGCCGCTTTAATTCCATGCGGTAGGTGAGCAACAAGATCATTGATGAAGATTAGAAAAAGTGTGGGGGACAAGACTCCGCCCTGGGGACACCGTGACGCAGTAGTACTTTCTTGCTCTTGAGTCCGTCTATCTGTACTCGGGCTCTTCTGTTGTGCAAGTATGCTTTCACCCATTTGTACATTCTTCCATTGACTTTGCAGTTTCTCAGTTTCTTCATCAGACCTTCTTTCCAGACTTTGTCAAAGGCTTTCTTCAGATCTATCCATGCCGTAAGCACCAGCTTCTTCTCTTGGAATGCATCCTCAATTTCTTGAGAGAGGTAGGTTGTCTGATCTTCCGTAGAGTAGCACTGCCTAAAGCCAGCCTGCTGTGGCACAAGGATGTTTTTACTTTCAATGTACCACTGCAGTCTGTGATTGATGATACGCTCCAGTGTTTTGCAGAGACAGCTGGTGAGGCTAATTGGTCTGTAGCTAGAGGCAATAGAACCATCTTTCCCTGATTTTAGGAGGGGTATCATGATTGCTTCTCTCCAGGCTTGTGGAACACTGCCTAAGGTCCAGCTGTTATTGAAGATCTGCAACAGCTTTGTTTTGGCCTCTGTTCCTAGGTTCCTGATCATTTCATTGGAGATACCATCAGCTCCTGGTGACTTTCTCATTTTCAGTTTTGATATGGCTAGCTCCAGTTCGCTGATTGTGATGGGTGCCTCCAGAACCTCATGTACTATTTCCTTCTGTCCTGTATGTTGTCGTTTCTCTCGAATCTCTTGTTGTTTCTCTGGACTAATTTTGATATTGCTATCTTGTGCGAATGAGTCCGCAAAATGGTCAGCTGCTTGCTTTCTTGTTAAGATTTTTCCATCTTTATGTAGCGCAATTTTTGAGTTTCTCCCTGTGCCCTCGTCATTAAGCTGTTTTATTAGCTTCCACAATTTCCTTGTGTCTCTTTCAAAGTTCAGAGACTCCGTTTTCTCCTGCCAGCTTTTCCGTCTAGCCTGCAGCTTGGCCCTTTGAAATTTGGCTTTTGCATGCTGGAATTTATTGTGGTGCTCTTGGCTGGGTGTGGCCTCTGCTTGCTTTCTACACACTTCAACATCATTATGCAACTGTTCCAGTTCACTACTCCAGTAGGGTTTATATTGTTTACGGGCTCCTCTTGGTACTGTTTCTCGCGCTGCCTGTAGTATGCATTTCCCAAACTCTTCAACTACTTTATTTATGTCTTTCTCAGTGTTCAGGTTTCTAACCAATATGCTGGTGCGATGCTTGTAGATTGCCCAGTCTGCTTTCTTGTAGTTCCACCTCGAGAGGGTGCTGCTTTACTTACAAACTCATTTTCTACGGTTAGAAAGACTGGCCGATGTCACTGCCACCAAGTTGTTTCCCAACAATTCGTGTAATGTTCCACTCCAGGTCTGGTGAATGAAAAGCCAGGTCAGGTGTAGTTGTAGAGTGCCATGATCTCGAGTAGAAAGTATGTGGGTCGGACGGCTTGTTAATCAACATGAATCTATTCTCAGTCCTGCCAGTCTTCCAGTCTCTCTCCTCTCTGGTCCATGTGATCATAGCCCCAGCTCTGCGAGTGGCTGTTGAAATCGCCACACACAATCATTTTTTCTTTTAGGTGGTAGTGTGTCCACTGCCTGTGGGCGGTCACTTGGACAGTAGTAATTGATCAGATGTAGATCTGTATTACCTGTCTTAAGTTTAAGTGTATGATACTCAGCCCCTTCCATGTAGACTTTGATTTGGGAAGCCATGATGTTATTTTCTTACAAGGGTCAGTATCCCACCTTTTCGCCTGTCCTTTCGGTCAGATCGGTAACACTGGTAGCCTCTGATTTTGAAGGCTATATTTTCATTGAGGTGAGTTTCTTGCAAGCAACATATGCTTACTTTTTCTTGGTCCAAGATTTTTTCTAATTCTATTTTTTTTGTTGCTGACTCCCTCCGCATTCCAGTTCATTATTTTAACTCTTCGTTTGGTAAGGCCAGTCATCCTATTCTCATGTCCCCTGGCTCCACAGGACATCTGAGAAGGACCTCCAGTAGTTGGGGTTGGACCCTTTCGAGACATAGGGCCCGGCACTGCACCTGCCTGGGGGTCCAAAGCAGGGCGAGCACCATAACGATTAGCAGTAGTCGACATATTTCATTTTGCGTGATTGCGTGGCATCCTGATTTCTGTGGTGCGCCTCTTGGCTGGTTGCCTCCGACTTCAGCACCTTTCTTTGCTAGAGGCAGACTGTGGTCTCACTCGAGTGTAGATGTGTACACGCGCACACACCTGTCTGCGCATGCATGTACGTGCATACACATCTAGAGCATACTGGTTATTTTCCGGCGCCAGAGATTCGCCGTCGCCCCTTCTCCTGTTAGTTTAAACAGGTCCGCCGCGTGAAGGCCAGGAGTTGGACTTTTGCTGCATAGGTTATGTATTCACGAGCCATTGCGGTATTTAAGCAATGTTGGGCGCTCACCCCAACACCGCGCCTCGGCTACCTACAGCAACATTTGGAACCCATTGTGGATCCTCATGTCTTTAACTTCAAAACACAAAAACAGTCACGTTTACTGTCTTGCTTTTCCTAACGCACAACAAAATAAACCTGTGTGTCGTGAGTTAAGACAGTCAGCTGACTAGAGGTCATAAAAATGGAGTTTCAGGAAAGGGAAAAGGAACGAATGGCACTGAAGGAAAATCAAAGCCAAGTTGGAACAGAAAGGAAATACAGTATTAAGAAGAACCAAACTGACAAGCCACACGTGGGTCACATTCTGTCTCATCTCATCATGTTCCTCTTGTACCTGGCCGTGTCGAGGTGGAGTATAAACAGCGGGAGAGTGCCCGCTTATGAGCTTCATGTATCAATATTCCCATTTTGTAATTAGCTATACGTATTAAGTTGTGTAATGTTACACACAGTCTAGTGGAGATTACGAAGTGTGCAGAAGCATGATCACCCATGTCTGTTTATTAGGCACTTAAAGAAGAAGAAGTTGATGATGATGATGATGATGATGATGATGATGATGATGATGATGATGATGATGATGATGATGATGATGATGATGATGATGATGATGATGATGATGATGATGATGATGATGGAATATTGCATCTCACGAGGGAGCTATTTATGACGCTGGAGCATGAAAGAGTTAAAGCTGTTTTACTAAGTAATGACGCGATCTCAGAGTCGCGGATCGAACGTTGATGAACAGAACCAACACCCGTTGGGTTAACAGTGCCCAGATACCTGTAGAATACAACATGTGGAGTGAACAGCGCCCAGATACCCGTAGAATACAACATGTGGAGTGAACAGTGCCTAGATACTTGTAGTATACAACATGTGGAGTGTGCCAAGATACTTGTAGTATACAACATGTGGAGTGTGCCAGTATACCTGTAGTATACACATGTGGAAGTGAACAGTGCCTAGATACTTGTAGTATACAACATGTGGAGTGTGCCAAGATACTGTAGTATACAACATTGTGAGTGTGCCAAGATACCTGTAGTATACAACATGTGGAGTGAACAGTGCCTAGATACCTGTAGTATACAACATGTGGAGTGAACAGTGCCTAGATACTTGTAGTATACAACATGTGGAATGTGCCAAGATACTTGTAGTATACAACATGTGGAGTGAACAGTGCCTAGATACTTGTAGTATAAAACATGTGGAGTGAACAGTGCCTAGATACTTGTAGTATACAACATGTGGAGTGTGCCAAGATACTTGTAGTATACAACATGTGGAGTGAACAGTGCCTATATACTTGTAGTATACAACATGTGGAGTGACCAGTGCCTAGATACCTGTAGTATACAACATGTGGAGTGAACAGTGCCTAGATACTTGTAGTATACAACATGTGGAGTGTGCCAAGATACTTGTAGTATACAACATGTGGAGTGAACAGTGCCTAGATACTTGTAGTATACAACATGTGGAGTGTGCCAAGATACTTGTAGTATACAACATGTGGAGTGAACAGTGCCTAGATACTTGTAGTATACAACATGTGGAGTGAACAGTGCCTAGATACCTGTAGTAACAACATGTGGGGTGTGCCAAGATACCTTGTAGTATACAACATGTGGATGTGAACAGTGCCTAGATACTTGTAGTATACAACATGTGGAGTGAACAGTGCCTAGATACCTGTAGTATACAACATGTGGAGGTGAACAGTGCCTAGATACTTGTAGTATACAACATGTGGAGTGAACAGTGCCTAGATACTTGTAGTATACAACATGTGGAGTGAACAGTGCCTAGATACTTGTAGTATACAACATGTGGAGTGAACAGTGCCTAGATACTTGTAGTATACAAACATGTGGAGTGTGCCAAGATACTTGTAGTATACAACATGTGGAGTGAACAGTGCCTAGATACCTGTAGTATACAACATGTGGAGTGAACAGTGCCTAGATACTTGTAGTATACAACATGTGGAGTGAACAGTGCCTAGATACTTGTAGTATACAACATGTGGAGTGAACAGTGCCTAGATACTTGTAGTATACAACATGTGGAGTGAACAGTGCCTAGATACTTGTAGTATACAACATGTGGAGTGAACAGTGCCTAGATACTGTAGTATACAACATGTGGAGTGTGCCAAGATACTTGTAGTATACAACATGTGGAGTGAACAGTGCCCAGATACCTGTAGTATACAACATGTGGAGTGAACAGTGCCCAGATACCTGTAGTATACAACATGTGGGGTGTGCCAAGATACTTGTAGTATACAACATGTGGAGTGAACAGTGCCTAGATACTTGTAGTATACAACATGTGGAGTCAACATCCCTCAGATACTAGTATACAACATGTGAAGTCAACATCCCTCAGATACTGGTATACAACATGTGAAGTCAACATCCCCCAGAATATTGTTTACAACATGTGAAATCAACATCCCCCAGATACTAGTATACAACATGTGATAAACAAAGGCCTTTCATGCTGAGCCTCACGTTGGTGATTCTGTCAGACCATTTCATGCTTCTGTTTTGGGCAACAACCAATTAGTGAATGTTGATACTTATGTTTAACTGTGTTTGTTGTTCTTCGTGTTTCTGACCCATACAGCCCTACAGCTGTCAGGTTACAACTGAGTCTTGTACATTCGGTGCTAAGTTTAACGTCTGCAGATATTCAAAATCCCCTAGTGCTATAAACCTCCTGCAGCTGTCAGGTTACAACTGAGTCTTGTACATTCGGTGCTAAGTTTCACGTCTGTAGATGTTCACAAATCGCCCTAGTGCTATAAACCCTCCTGCAGCTGTCAGGTTACAACTGAGTCTTGTACTTCGGTGCTAAGTTTAACGTCTGTAGATGTTCACAAATCCCCTAGTGCTATAAACCCTCCTGCGCTATTCAGGTTACAACTGAGTCTGGTACATTCGGTGCAAGTTTAACGTCTGTAGATGTTCACAAATCCCCTAGTGCTATAAACCCTCCTACAAGCTGTCAGGTTACAACTGAGTCTTGTACATTCGGTGCTAAGTTTAAACGTCTGTAGATGTTCACAAATCCCCTAGTGGCTATAAACCCTCCTACAGCTGTCAGGTTACAACTGAGTCTTGTACATTCGGTGCTAAGTTCACGTCTGTAGATGTTCACAAATCCCCTAGTGCTATAAACCCTCCTACAGCTGTCAGGTTACAACTGAGTCTTGTACATTCGGTGCTAAGTTTTAACGTCTGTAGATGTTCACAAATCCCCTAGTGCTATAAACCCTCCTACAGCTGTCCAGGTTACAACTGAGTCTTGTACATTCGGTGCTAAGTTTAACGTCTGTAGATGTTCACAAATCCCCTAGTGCTATAAACCCCTCCTGCAGCTGTCAGGTTACAACTGAGTCTTGTACATTCGGTGCTAAGTTTCACGTCTGTAGATGTTCACAAATCCCCTAGTGCTATAAACCCTCCTGCAGCTGTCAGGTTACAACTGAGTCTTGTACATTCGGTGCTAAGTTTCACGTCTGTAGATGTTCACAAATCCCTAGTGCTATAAACCCTCCTACAGCTGTCAGGGTTACAACTGAGTCTTGTACATTCGGTGCTAAGTTTCACGTCTGTAGATGTTCACAAATCCCTAGTGCTATAAACCCTCCTGCAGCTGTCAGGTTACAACTGAGTCTTGTACATTCGGTGCTAAGTTTAACGTCTGTAGATGTTCACAAATCCCCTAGTGCTATAAACCCTCCTACAGCTGTCAGGTTACAACTGAGTCTTGTACATTCGGTGCTAAGTTTCACGTCTGTAGATGTTCACAAATCCCCTAGTGCTATAAACCCTCCTGCAGCTGTCAGGTTACAACTGAGTCTTGTACATTCGGTGCTAAGTTTCACGTCTGTAGATGTTCACAAATCCCCTAGTGCTATAAACCCTCTACAGCTGTCAGGTTACAACTGAGTCTTGTACATTCGGTGCTAAGTTTTCACGTCTGTAGATGTTCACAAATCCCCTAGTGCTATAAACCCTCCTACAGCTGTCAGGTTACAACTGAGTCTTGTACATTCGGTGCTAAGTTTCACGTCTGTAGATGTTCACAAATCCCCTAGTGCTATAAACCCTCCTGCAGCTGTCAGGTTACAACTGAGTCTTGTACATTCGGTGCTAAGTTTCACGTCTGTAGATGTTCACAAATCCCCTAAGTGCTATAAACCCTCCTGCAGCTGTCAGGTTACAACTGAGTCTTGTACATTCGGTGCTAAGTTTCACGTCTGTAGATGTTCACAAATCCCCTAGTGCTATAAACCCTCCTACAGCTGTCAGGTTACAACTGAGTCTTGTACATTCGGTGCTAAGTTTCACGTCTGTAGATGTTCACAAATCCCCTAGTGCTATAAACCCTCCTGCAGCTGTCAGGTTACAACTGAGTCTTGTACATTCGGTGCTAAGTTTAACGTCTGTAGATGTTCACAAATCCCCTAGTGCTATAAACCCTCCTACAGCTGTCAGGTTACAACTGAGTCTTGTACATTCGGTGCTAAGTTTCACGTCTGTAGATGTTCACAAATCCCCTAGTGCTATAAACCCTCCTGCAGCTGTCAGGTTACAACTGAGTCTTGTACATTCGGTGCTAAGTTTCACGTCTGTAGATGTTCACAAATCCCCTAGTGCTATAAACCCTCCTACAGCTGTCAGGTTACAACTGAGTCTTGTACATTCGGTGCTAAGTTTCACGTCTGTAGATGTTCACAAATCCCCTAGTGCTATAAACCCTCCTGCAGCTGTCAGGTTACAACTGAGTCTTGTACATTCGGTGCTAAGTTTCATGTCTGTAGATGTTCACAAATCCCCTAGTGCTATAAACCCTCCTACAGCTGTCAGGTTACAACTGAGTCTTGTACATTCGGTGCTAAGTTTATACGTCTGTAGATGTTCACAAATCCCCTAGTGCTATAAACCCTCCTGCAGCTGTCAGGTTACAACTGAGTCTTGTACATTCGGTGCTAAGTTTCACGTCTGTAGATGTTCACAAATCCCCTAGTGCTATAAACCCTCCTACAGCTGTCAGGTTACAACTGAGTCTTGTACATTCGGTGCTAAGTTTCACTGTCTGTAGATGTTCACAAATCCCCTAGTGCTATAAACCCTCCTACAGCTGTCAGGTTACAACTGAGTCTTGTACATTCGGTGCTAAGTTTCACGTCTGTAGATGTTCACAAATCCCCTAGTGCTATAAACCCTCCTGCAGCTGTCAGGTTACAACTGAGTCTTGTACATTCGGTGCTAAGTTTCACGTCTGTAGATGTTCACAAATCCCCTAGTGCTATAAACCCTCCTGCAGCTGTCAGGTTACAACTGAGTCTTGTACATTCGGTGCTAAGTTTCACGTCTGTAGATGTTCACAAATCCCCTAGTGCTATAAACCCTCCTGCAGCTGTCAGGTTACAACTGAGTCTTGTACATTCGGTGCTAAGTTTCACGTCTGTAGATGTTCACAAATCCCCTAGTGCTATAAACCCTCCTGCAGCTGTCAGGTTACAACTGAGTCTTGTACATTCGGTGCTAAGTTTCACGTCTGTAGATGTTCACAAATCCCCTAGTGCTATAAACCCTCCTGCAGCTGTCAGGTTACAACTGAGTCTTGTACATTCGGTGCTAAGTTTCACGTCTGTAGATGTTCACAAATCCCCTAGTGCTATAAACCCTCCTGCAGCTGTCAGGTTACAACTGAGTCTTGTACATTCGGTGCTAAGTTTCACGTCTGTAGATGTTCACAAATCCCCTAGTGCTATAAACCCTCCTAGCAGCTGTCAGGTTACAACTGAGTCTTGTACATTCGGTGCTAAGTTTCACGTCTGTAGATGTTCACAAATCCCCTAGTGCTATAAAACCCTCCTGCAGCTGTCAGGTTACAACTGAGTCTTGTACATTCGGTGCTAAGTTTCACGTCTGTAGATGTTCACAAATCCCCTAGTGCTATAAACCCTCCTAGCAGCTGTCAGGTTACAACTGAGTCTTGTACATTCGGTGCTAAGTTTCACGTCTGTAGATGTTCACAAATCCCCTAGTGCTATAAACCCTCCTGCAGCTGTCAGGTTACAACTGAGTCTTGTACATTCGGTGCTAAGTTTCAACGTCTGTAGATGTTCACAAATCCCCTAGTGCTATAAACCCTCCTGCAGCTGTCAGGTTACAACTGAGTCTTGTACATTCGGTGCTAAGTTTCACGTCTGTAGATGTTCACAAATCCCCTAGTGCTATAAACCCTCCTGCAGCTGTCAGGTTACAACTGAGTCTTGTACATTCGGTGCTAAGTTTCACGTCTGTAGATGTTCACAAATCCCCTAGTGCTATAAACCCTCCTGCAGCTGTCAGGTTACAACTGAGTCTTGTACATTCGGTGCTAAGTTTCACGTCTGTAGATGTTCACAAATCCCCTAGTGCTATAAACCCTCCTGCAGCTGTCAGGTTACAACTGAGTCTTGTACATTCGGTGCTAAGTTTCACGTCTGTAGATGTTCACAAATCCCCTAGTGCTATAAACCCTCCTGCAGCTGTCAGGTTACAACTGAGTCTTGTACATTCGGTGCTAAGTTTCACGTCTGTAGATGTTCACAAATCCCCTAGTGGCTATAAACCCTCCTACAGCTGTCAGGTTACAACTGAGTCTTGTACATTCGGTGCTAAGTTTAACGTCTGTAGATGTTCACAAATCCCCTAGTGCTATAAACCCTCCTGCAGCTTTCAGGTTACAACTGAGTCTTGTACATTCGGTGCTAAGTTTCACGTCTGTAGATGTTCACAAATCCCCTAGTGCTATAAACCCTCCTACAGCTGTCAGGTTACAACTGAGTCTTGTACATTCGGTGCTAAGTTTAACGTCTGTAGATGTTCACAATCCCCTAGTGCTATAAACCCTCCTGCAGCTTTCAGGTTACAACTGAGTCTTGTACATTCGGTGCTAAGTTTAACGTCTGTAGATGTTCACAAATCCCCTAGTGCTATAAACCCTCCTACAGCTGTCAGGTTACAACTGAGTCTTGTACATTCGGTGCTAAGTTTCACGTCTGTAGATGTTCACAAATCCCCTAGTGCTATAAACCCTCCTGCAGCTGTCAGGTTACAACTGAGTCTTGTACATTCGGTGCTAAGTTTCACGTCTGTAGATGTTCACAAATCCCCTAGTGCTATAAACCCTCCTACAGCTGTCAGGTTACAACTGAGTCTTGTACATTCGGTGCTAAGTTTCACGTCTGTAGATGTTCACAAATCCCCTAGTGCTATAAACCCTCCTACAGCTGTCAGGTTACAACTGAGTCTTGTACATTCGGTGCTAAGTTTCACGTCTGTAGATGTTCACAAATCCCCTAGTGCTATAAACCCTCCTACAGCTGTCAGGTTACAACTGAGTCTTGTACATTCGGTGCTAAGTTTCACGTCTGTAGATGTTCACAAATCCCCTAGTGCTATAAACCCTCCTACAGCTTTCTGTATTCTGATATCTTTATCTGTTCCATTCTCTTTGTCTACGTTTCTGCCTAAGTGAGGTTTCTCCAGGGAGATCATTTTCTGATTTGCTAGATTTATTCTCAATATCTGTCTTTCCCCTGTAACCTAATTGTTATGACCTCCCATCTAATGTTGTTAGTTTATCCTGCATCTACTCTCGTGTGTGAAGCATCTAATCTCGTGTGTGAAGCATCTACTCTCGTGTGCGAAACATGAGGACAATGTCGTCAGCAAAGTTCAGATCCTCCAGATGTTTTGTCAGATCCATTGAATTCAATTTCTGGCAGTATCCCGTTTTTCCGGGACCCTAAATACAGGGTGTTTGTAAAGTCTCACTACACTTTGAATGTAGAACAAGTTTGAAAAATTAAGTACATGACGTCATCAAAAAGTGTTAAAGTACTCATTACATTAGTTACAATAGTCACTCCTTTGGTCTAACGCTGTTTTGGGAAGGCTGGAAAGTACCAATAAAGTATTCATTATAACTTATTTAACAAATTCCTAACCGTATTGCGATGAGGAGGTTGTTTATCAGGAAATTTAGCTATAAATCTTTGAACAGCCATCCATGAGTATCGATCGCCATTTCGAAACACTTCTTCAACCAAACCAATTCTTTCTTCCGTTGATAACAACATTCTGTTTGGAGTGCAGAGGACTCCTCCAGCAGACGACAGCCATTTGCTGCATATTGTTTCACAATAGACAGTGGAGCAAAATTTTTTAATGGCGTCATGTACTTTTTTCACAATGGTTCTACATACAGTGTAGTGAGACTTTAGAAACACAGAAGTAAAGACCATGAACACGGCAACCTAGCACGCCAGATCCTCTATATGCTTTGTCAGATCCATTGAATTCCACTTCTGGCAGTGGCCCGTCTTTCCGGGGCCCTAGATATAAGCAAGGGATATTAACACGGCAACCTACCTCGCATGTCGTGAAAGGCGACTAAGGAAGCCCTGCCTGGTGTCACCGGAACCCTTACCGGGAATAAAGAACAGTATCACTCGTAACCTGCCATATAGGTCGTAAGAGGCGACATGGGGTTGGGGGACTGGCTTTTCCATTCCGTAGAAAATCGTTATCTGCAGTAGCCAGTAGCACAGTCAATAAAAAGTCGCTTAAAAGTCAACACGGTCGACTTCATTGCACCGGATTTTATCCCATATGGCTCGGACTCTTTCCACAGCGCGGAAAGCGTCGCACAAAGCACGAACTCCGTAGCTCTAGCGACGACCCACGGGAGTCTCCGAAATATTTCACTCGTGACCCGAAGGACGCGGCCTGGAATCGAATCCACAACCTTCGGAGACCGAGTCAAATGGCTTGATCACTTCGCCACGGAGACTCCCTACACAGTCAATGTTGATACACAGCCCAGAGCACCTTGACATGTTGACTTTCCTCTTGTACACGGGGCTGTAGACGTTCCCAGACCATCTTAAGTCGTTCCCACTCCAGGGTATTCGGGTGCCTTATGTTTTGTTGTGTGCTTCCTCTTCTACCCTAGGACCTTGCAGCATTGCTTTGACTGCCCCCTTGCCACAAGGCAGGTCGGACAGGAGTTAATACATAAAACAAAGATAAACAAATAAAGTAACAGGTTAAAGAAGAAAGTCGAACTCAAGGGGTAGATAAGAGAATCGATCACTACTCAACACAGGCAGAGAGCCACGAACCGGTCACGAGTTGTCAAACGAACCACGAGAGGAGACCACGTGATTAGAGGCAAACTCAGATTCCTAATTCCATCA
Organism: Cepaea nemoralis; assembly: GCA_014155875.1. NCBI lineage: Eukaryota > Metazoa > Mollusca > Gastropoda > Stylommatophora > Helicidae > Cepaea > Cepaea nemoralis. The sequence goes on along the minus strand of JACEFZ010023177.1, from coordinate 251,239 downwards.
GTGGTAGCCGCGTGTAGTCAGAGTTATGTTTCCTCTTGCTAGATCTAATGTCTAGATTCCTAATTCCATCAGTGGTAGCCGTAGAGTTATGTTTCCTCCTGCTAGATGTAATATCTAGATTCCTAATTCCATCAGTGGTAGCCGCGTGTAGTCAGAGTTATGTTTCCTCCTGTTATATCTAATATCTAGATTCCTAATTCCATCAGTGGTATCCGCGTGTAGTCAGATTTATGTTTCCTCCTGTTAGATCTAATATCTAGATTCCTAATTCCATCAGTGATATCCGCGTGTAGTCAGAGTTATGTTTCCTCCTGTTAGATCTAATAACTGGATTCCTAATTCCATCAATGGTAGCCGCGTGTAGTCAGAGTTTTGTTTCCTCCTGCTAGATCTAGTAATTGTATTCCTAATTCCATCAGTGGTAACCGCGTGCAGTTAAGAGTTATGTTTCCTCCTGTTAGATCTAATAACTGGATTCCCAATTCCATCAGTGGTAGCCGCGTGTAATCATGGTTGTTTCTTTGTGCAACCGGCCATCTTTTAGTACAGAATGACGTCTCTCTTGCTCAATCTCAATTACATAAATAAACACGCATAGTATTATTTGGCGCTCACAGAAGGAGAAGAAGGAAGTGGAGATTAGAAGACCCCACTAGACAACATAAAATTTGAAAGCTATAGTTACCGACCGGGATCGAACTTGTCGCCTCCATATAACGACGGCGCCTCGCTGCAGAAACAAGTGTACTTCGATGCACGACCAACTAATCTCAGTAATGCCCGCTGAGGCTGACCAATCCGTCATTTAATTTCCAGGTAAAGTGGGATGGCCTGGACAGTGAAGCCACGCCTTGGTTTACCAGCGATGGCTACCGGGTACTTAATTGCAAAGATAGAGGTGTATTTGCGAGTATCAGCTGTTAAAAAAAAATACAGCGAGGTCGCTCCAGGATGGTCGTGACTGAAGAGATAACCAAGCAAGCAAATGTATGACTTTGGTGATCAGCACAGAGAAGAATGGACACGTTACCCCTGTAGACTTGCACAAACCTGTCAGGTTGTCATTACACTTGGGAGATGCCGCCGAGGTCAGTTGCTGGCATCGATCGACACTGAGATCAAGGAACTAGTTGAACAACATTAGCGCACCGAAGACATCATCATCAGACATCAGACGCGTCCATGACTAGCGGTTCAAGGTCATCTTGGGCTTACACATGACACCAGATAGGGAGAACAATCAAAGAGGATAACTTCCAGACAACCACATCAGGCCTGACTATGGAGATCACCGCTGCCTCCGGAGCACTGGAATGGGCGGCAGGACAGGAAGTCACACGTACAAGATAAACATATTAGCCTCCATGAACAGGCTACAGAAACTCGCAACCGGAAGTCTCCGCTCCGTGTGGCATTCGGAAGTGGCGCTTCACATCACCCACCTGGATGTACGCACCAGGACATGCCGGAGTAAGAGGTAATGAACGTACAGACCAGCTGGCAAATAATGCACCAGTATACACAGGAAGAAGCATGGACAGGGCTGATGTAATGAATGTAGACTTGGCTGGAGGATACTGACGAGACTCCGACACTAGCCCGGTAACACGAACTGGGGAGGCCTGGTCACACACGTCAATGCTGTCTTCAACGAAAGGAGAGGATATGCCATAACGAACTCCTTATGGGAACAGAGCGCAGAAATAAGTTGGGGTGGCTGCTGAATCGGAGGACCCAGCACGAATGGGCAGTGACGTCATTCAACATAGAATAAACAGACTTGGAACCTCTTCAGCTCATGTTGGTGTGCTGACTGTGTATGTCAACTGTGTGTACCAGACTGACTCTTCTTGACTGAGAGTTAGTTATGATCACAGACTTGGTGAACAGTCTCGGAAATCTGCAGTGACCACTTCCCTGTCCATGCTGGACTCTGCTCAGAGATGATCTGCTGTGAGGCCCCATCACTCTCTCTCTCCTCACTGCACCGAGCCGTGGGTATATACTATTAAATCACCCCTCAGCGATATCCTGTATCGGCTAGCTCCAACGCTGCCCTACATCCCCTGCCAAGGATTGTATGGACCTGACTGTTTTCTGACCGGTCTTTGCGGCATTAACCCACTCCCACCCTTAGGCATATCTCCAACTGTTATCACGTGGGCGTCTTCTCCGCCAATCCTGGCTTCGCAACCAATCCCTCGCCTTCAATACATCTGTTGTTTCTATTTACACAATCATTTCTACCACTGTGTACTTGACAGGTCGAAGGTCACTCCCACATGTTTTTAACTTAAGAACAGCAAATGTAATGTCTACAGACAGGACCACATTCCAAGCAATGATCTCAATCAACAATTGAGATATTGAAAATGTCACAAATGTTGAACATCTTGACTCAATCATCATCAACCAGGGGGATTGTCTCCCAGAGGTTAGAGGCAGGTTGCCCCAGCTATGCAGGGATGAAACAGTATACAGAAGCCAAGGTTCAACACCAGCCAGCAGGTTATAGTCACAGTTGTGCAGGAGTGTGCATCCTCTAGTGGCAACATGTGGCTGTCAGTCATGGACCATGTGGCAATCATCACAGAAGAACATCCCGGCTATTATCTCAGCTATGTCACAAACATTCTGAGAATATCACAGCCAAGAAGAGGAACAGTATTCACATTTGTCAGGATCCCAACGGAGAATGCACCTGACTCATAAACTGTAGCATGTCTGAGAAAATAACATACCTGGGACATATGACACAAGACAGTGGGAAACTACAATACCTGGGACATATGACACATGACAATGGGAAACCACAATACCTGGGACATATGACACAAGACAGTGGGAAACTACAATACCTGGGACATATGACAATGGGAAGCCACAATACCTGGGACATATGACACAAGACAGTGGGAAACTACAATACCTGGGACATATGAAAATGGGAAACTACAATACCTGGGACATATGACACATGACAATGGGAAACTACAATACCTGGGACATATGACACAAGACAGTGGGAAACTACAATACCTGGGACATATGACACAAGACAGTAGGAAACTACCATAGCTGGGACATATGACACATGACAATGGGAAACTACTATAGCTGGGACATATGACACATGACAATGGGAAACTACAATACCTGGGACATATGACACAAGACAGTGGGAAACTACAATACCTGGGACATATGACACAAGACAGTGGGAAACTACAATAGCTGGGACATATGACAATGGGAAACTACAATACCTGGGACATATGACACATGACAGTGGGAAACTGCAATACCTGGGACATATGACACAAGACAGTGGGAAACTACAATACCTGGGACATATGACACATGACAGTGAGAAACTACAATACCTGGGACATATGACACATCACAGTGGGAAACTACAATACCTGGGACATATGACACAAGACAGTGGCAAACTACAATACCTGGGACATATGACACATGACAGTGGGAAACTACAATACCTGGGACATATGACACAAGACAGTGGGAACCTACAATACCTGGGACATATGACACATGACAATGGGAAACTACAATACCTGGGACATATGACACATGACAATGGGAAACTACAATACCTGGGACATATGACACATGACAATGGGAAACTACAATAGCTGGGACATATGACACATGACAGTGGGAAACTACAATACCTGGGACATATGACAATGGGAAACTACAATACCTGGGACATATGACACATGACAATGGGAAACTACAATACCTGGGACATATGACAATGGGAAACTACAATACCTGGGACATATGACACATGACAATGGGAAACTACAATAGCGACATATGACACATGACAGTGGGAAACTACAATACCTGGGACATATGACAATGGGAAACTACAATACCTGGGACATATGACAATGGGAAACTACAATACCTGGGACATATGACACATGACAGTGGGAAACTACAATACCTGGGACATATGACACATGACAATGGGAAACTACAATACCTGGGACATACGACACATGACAATGGGAAACTACAATAGCTGGGACATATGACAATGGGAAACTACAATACCTGGGACATATGACACATGACAATGGGAAACTACAATACCTGGGACATATGACACATGACAATGGGAAACTACAATACCTGGGACATATGACACATGACAGTGGGAAACTACCATACCTGTGACATATGACACATGACAGTGGGAAACTACAATACCTGGGACATATGACACATGACAGTGGGAAACTACAATAGCTGGAACATATGACACACGACAATGGGAAACTAACATACATGGGACGTATGACACGTGACAGTGGCTGGGAGAGAACAAAGCATGGTTCCTGGCAGAGGTGGCATGGGTGGGCGAGCACGAAGATGGACACAGGATGTTGCAGGCAGCTGGGGCATGAGGGCGTATGAGACAGGAGACATGGCCAGAGATCCAGAGGTTGCTCCATGCACCGTGATGGCCGCTGATATTCTGCAATGACCTGCTGCTTGAGAGAGAGAAGGTCAGTGTGGTTTCTGTATAAAATATGATTAAACATTTAGCATTCATTCAGCAAAATATTCATCAATACAGCAGCCGGTGACATGTGTTCCTAAACATCATATTCCAGCAGAAAATTACACAAACATAGCATCCAAGATGAACAGAATATAAATACAGCATCCATGCCTAATATTTAATACTTACTAAGTCAATGAGAAACATGTAAAACTATTGCATACAATTAGAAGATCAGATGTGCATACACACAGCAACCACACCCAAACACATAGTAAATATGTTGTAGATATAGCATGGGGGGTACGGGGTGTCAGGCATTGGTAGCACCTTTGGTAAGGATGGCTCTCATGTCCTTTTCAGGACCCATCCCCCACTGGTCCAAGCCTGACACCCAGCTTACGCCTGTGGCTCCTAGTAGCTGTCAGCATGCGACAGCGGCCACCCCGCGGGCAACAGCTGTGAGAGGCTGGCTAAACCAGGCGCGGGTAGCCGATTTGGTGTCAAACCAAGAGGTATACTAGGGTATGCCTATCCAGCATGTGAAGAAAGGATCCGGCAGACTGCGCGGAAGAAATCATTCCTGATTCAACGGGCAAGACGGCGTTTACCTGCAAAGCGTTGTGGAATGTAATGAGCACGGCAAGGCACGTAGAGCGCCCTGGTCATCCACTGCACCTGTATTCGACTCCAGTCGTCTTGACTTGTCCTGCCACTGGATTCAGATGGACTCAGGCGAGAGAGTGAGGTCGAAGAATTGCGCGACTCTTCCTCACTTTAATCCAAGTCATAGCGCAATCATTCTTCACCAGAAACGTCAAGCATTCTTTGTCCACATTGTGAAAGAACATTTCGAGCCAAAATAGGCCTTATCAGCCATCTTAGAACTCATGGCTCCATACTTTCAACCCCACTGGATGAAATGAATGTTCAGCATCATTCTTGATGGACAAACAACACAGATATAGCATGCACTCACACTAACTGAGACACACATATTCTACAAGCAGACTCTGACACACTCACAGGTGCTCATTCTCCTTCAACAGTTACCAATGAGCGTGCAGTGTGAATGTTTCTACATCATGCTGTACACATCTGCACAGGTCACACCCGGTCTCCATTCCGTTTGATCTGACCAGTCTTTGGTTTCATGCTACCATTCAAAGGGAGGTAACTTATTAACTGCAATAACACCCTCACACCCACTACCAGTTAGTTCCCCGACTGGTCAACATCTGAATCTGTTCCCTGACTACAGCAGGTGTGTGCTGTTAACATATCAATCAACTCTATGTGGGTCACATACCCATGCAGTAAATCCACTTAACTGGTTCTGGCCATGAGTCTTCTGTGTGTCCCTCAATCACACCACAGCCATACATTTCTCTCGTGTCAACATCAAGGACGAGGATTCAGATCCAGTAATCAGCCTGACAAAGTCAGCCTTGGCTAGCTATCTCAGGGCACAAAGACAATTTGTCATTTGACACGACCCATGTTTATCTTTCTTGGCTGGACCATGAGAGATGTGACTGTCGGGGGAGGGGTTAAGACATGATGGTCCACAAATGCCATGTGAATCAAATGAAGATCTCAGGGCACCAGTTCATTCAGTAGTGGACTCATGGCCATTTGGGGATCAGATGTCGTGGAAGATGACAAAGTCCTGTCTAAATATACCAGGCAAGTCCAGCAGTGTGGAGGTTCTGCTGTAGTGTTTTAGATGATAGATTCAAGGTGGGCATTAGATCTGGCATGATAGTCAGCACAATCACCCACCCAGATACATAGAGGTCCAGCGTCATACCCTGAAGTGTGCCTAGGCCGTGTACAAGGGTCCTCCACATTTTGTGTACTGATATATTAGATAGTCTAGATATAGTTTGTAAAAGATAGTCTAGATATAGCTTGTGAGAGTCTAGATATAGTTTGTGAGAGAATCTAGATATAGTACGTGGGAGACAGTCTAGATATAGAATGTGAGAGATATATTACATAAAGTGCACGTGTCGTGTTAGTCTAAATTAAAAGAGTAATGGACTGCTGCTGATATAATGTCATTTGTGAAGTGACAATGAAAGTTCTGTCAGGCTGCTGCAAGCATGTATAAGAGAGCAACACAAGCCAGCTTCGTGACAGGATTTATGATGAAGAATCAACGACACTGCACTCAGACTTCAGCACTAGATTTCCTCCAGGAGAAGCTGCAGGGAGTGGATGCTGACTGTCCCTGTTGCCAGCCGGTTAGCTCTTGTTTGTGGCCTACAGTTAGTGCAACCACTTCCATATTCAATACTCTCACCCCAACAGATCAGCTGAGAAGATTCAAGGAGAGATGTAGCTCCATATCTCAAACTGTCACGTGTAGCCTGTAGTATACCCCCTCTATGTCCCATGTGCCAATGAGAGGTGTTTCTGAAGCTAGTGTATCTCTCATCTCTGCGCATAGCCTGCACAAAAGGCAGCCACCTCAGGGTACAGATACAACACTGATGGTCTGTAAGTATGAATGCATGCTAGTCATGACATTTCCAAGTACAATTTGTGACAGTTTTATATGTGTCTGTATTCTGGTTTGTTAATAAATCACAATGTCTGGCAGGATTTACAGTCATGGCTTGAAATATGATAACAAAGTATTCTGTGTCTTCGGGCGTTTGTCAGACCTGGAATCTGCCACTTGAGTTGATCTTGGCCTGTGGACAGAAACATTCAATGAAGATGTAAAAGAATCCAGACTTATTAAATGATTATTGTATCACACATTAGAAAGAAAATTACAAAAATGAAAGTAATAGAGAGAGAAGAAAAAACCAATCTCTTCCAGCTTGATTAAAAAAACAACTCCAGCACATCTTGTAAATATATTTAATACCTCTTCTTCTTATAGATATGCATAAGGTATATCCTGGTGCTACCAACAATGGTCCTTCAAGCCAAATTATACCTGAGAGTTGCCTGCAGATAGGGATCACCCCCTGCATGATGCCATGGATATGATCAAGGGTCATCACTTAAGACGAGGCAGGTCCTGGATGGCACAGGCAGAAATATCTATAAGTCACGTGAACTAGAGACCATCAATCATGAAAAAGAGTGGGTTGAAGTACTGGAAGACATTACGGACTGGCACAATGTAATAGTAACACTGGGCCGTGAATGCAGAGAATGGGCAGCGAGCCGCAGGAGTTTGAGGTGCAATACCTGATCCAGAGCAACACACATCAAGGTGACATAGTGATCAATACCGATGGGTCAGTGGTAGGAAACAGAGTGGTTGGAGTTTCATTGCAAAGGCTAATGAACGATTCTTAAAAAAGGAGAGTAAGGCATATGATGCTATGACCTCCAGCATGAGAATGGAGGCGGAAGCAGTCACAACGGCATTCTCTTGGTTAGAGGAGACCATTGCAACACACACTGTATTTATTACGGACTCAAGGAGAATGCTTAGTAAGGTGGAGAAAGGAATTATTCATGTGGAATGGCTCACCTCGCTTCAGAGGTCAGAGACTGTGAGAACTGTATGGATATTTTGCCCTGGCCATGCAGGAATGTGGGGGAAATGAACAGGCTGGCAGGGAATGCATCTATTAGTGGTAGATTGCCTATGGACAAGGGGGAAGCGGTTGTGCGCCTGTGGGACCAGGTGGATAAGATGGGGGAACATATTGAGAACCTGTATGTGGAAAGGATGAGATTGCGGGAGATTGGCACAGGTTCTGGTAGACAGAGGGAAGACCAGGAGAACTTTCAATCAGATAGCGGTGGGAAAAATTAGTAGCGCGACTCTTCGCTGGCTGTTGAACGAGGGGGCGGAGCACGTATGGGAATGTCCTGAGTGCAGTGATGTCAGTTCTTAGCTCAACTCAGCTCAACTCTTCTTATAGCCCATGCATATGGTGTTGATGATCATGTCTGTCCTCAACCTTCTGTCACGTGTTCTGCCAATCACTTCTGACACTGACGTTCCACCATGTCATGATATGAAACTGTCCAGCATCTTCCTGTTGGTCTCCCCCTGCCTCTCTTCCCCTCCAACAATGTGACGACACACCCCAGATTTCCCCTTCTCATGACATGCCCTAAGAATGTGGACTGTCCTCTCCTGATGCGAGTAATTAGCCCTCTTTGTGAGTTCTCTTCTTTCAAGATCTCTTCATTACCCTTTCGATCCGTCCATGGTGTTCTCATCATTCTGCTACAAAACCACATCTCCACAGCCTCCACATAATTCCTGGTCTGCTAATTGTCCATCATTCGCCTCCATCCATCAGAATTGGCTTAATATAGTCTGAAGAACTCTTGTCCTCACCTGGACTGACATAAATTGCAGAGAATATTCTTCATCTTGTCAAATGTTGCATTTGCTTGTGCTATTCTAAAGTTAACTTCCTAAATACATCGTCCATCTGCTGTCATTAAAATAGACAAATACTTCAATACATTGACTTGCTCCAGACTAGTTCCACACACTTTGATGTTGCACTTGGATACATAATTGTTCAGCACATCCTGGGGGAAACATCTAACAGATGCTCTCTATGTGTGAATGTTGAATGGAAGCCTGCCACTGTGGCCGCCGCGTGCTCAATAGTGAAAACTTTCACTCCCCCTACACTCAACGGCACATCTACACCAAAGTCAGCATTTCTAGGGCAATAGTTAACAGACAGAATAAAACTACACAACAGATAAACTACAGAACAAATAAACTACATCAAATCAATAGAAATGAAACCCTATTTTAAAACACTACATGCCACAAATAATGACTGAAACACACCCATAAAACCTACAGCACATGCATATACAAATGATGGTACATTTATATTTCCAAGTGCCTTTTCGTATGATTCCATGAATTCTACCGGAAGTTACAATGTGTTCCAGCTGTTCTCATCTCCTGACATGGTCACAGAACGTTGACTGTTTTCCTCCCTGACTGGTGAGCTGCTGTCATGTCCTGGTCTCTTCTATATCTTTTAATTTGGCTAACAATTGGAATTTGTGTAGTCTTTTCTATACCATCTTGTAACGACAATTATTGATAGACAGCAACATATGATAACAATCATTGATAGCCAGCAACATGTGACGACAATCATTGATAGACAGCAACATGTGATGACAATCATTGATAGACAGCAATATGTGATGACAATCATTGATAGACAGCAATATGTGATGACAATCACTGATAGACAGCAATATGTGATGACAATCATTGATAGACAGCAACATGTGATGACAATCATTGATAGACAGCAACATGTGATGACAATCATTGATAGACAGCAACATGCGATGACAATCATTGATAGACAGCAACATGTGATGACAATCATTGATAGACAGCAACATGCGATGACAATCACTGATAGCCAGCAACATGTGATGACAATCATTGATAGACAGCAACATGTGATGACAATCATTGATAGACAGCAACATGTGATGACAATCACTGATAGCCAGCAACATGTGATGACAATCACTGATAGCCAGCAACATGTGATGACAATCACTGATAGCCAGCAACATGTGATGACAATCATTGATAGACAGCAACATGTGATGACAATCACTGATAGACAGCAACATGTGATGACAATCATTGATAGCCAGCAACATGTGATGACAATCATTGATAGCCAGCAACATGACACTTACCGCTTGCGTGGAAGAAGACTCTGCTGGGCGTCCTGCTGATCTGTGAGAATCTCTCGGACAGTAGACCTACTCAAGCACAAGTCTATATGGGCATTGAGCTGGTCAAGTGGCCACTTATATTTCTGTTGACCACAAACTGGACAGTGTATCATGCCACCTGAGTGTGCTGACTCTGCTGTCTCACCATTTAAAGATTTGGTCTTCTGTACTCCCCTGGGTGCTGGAGATACAGTGGGCAGCTGTTGGTGGTGTACAGTGATGATCGCTGAAGATGTGCGAGACTGCAGGGCTGTACTTGAGACATTACACCTCAACATGGTATCTATAACTGAAACACCATTCCCTGGTGTCTGGTTAACTGTTTGGTTGTCTACAGGTGTACTGTTAACATATCCAATGCCTTGAGATGTCTGGTTAACATTTGCAATGTCTACAGATGTCCTGTTTACATTATCAACTACTTGAGACACCTCACTTACATTGTCAGTGCCGTCAGATGCTGCATTGGCACAGTCAGTGTTTCCTGTGGCACTGCTAACATTCAAACTCCTCCTAAACATGCACTGACCACAATTACAATTACTTTCCCCCAGACTGGGAGAGTTCTGTTTGCTGCACAGAAAGTGCACAATTTTGTCTTGTTTGTCCACCTTATTCCTTTTATGATGCAGTGGTTGACTGTTATTAATATCTTTTGTCTTTGTGCTGGTTCTGTTTATATGTGGCATTTCTATCATTTTATTATTGTCAATACACTCCTGAAAATCAATGTCATCATCATCGTCATAATCCTGCTGCGGAAAACAGTTGGTTGTGAATGGCATAGATGAACAGTGAGACGACCAACTGGCAGCTGTCACATCTCTGCTCTCACTACTATCACGTTTAGTTTCCTCAGCAAATGAGCCGGCAACAGCAGAATCTTTGGTCCAAGCGGAATTATTTCTGCCTTGTTTCTCAAAAAAGCTGGCAACAGATGAGGAGCAGTTAGTTTCAGAGACCAGTTTGGACATTCTGACACCTGAAATACAAGTCCATCATAACAAAATGAAAGTATTATTGTGTCGATGAATCAATCAATGATACCAGAAATACTGTCTCTAATGCAATTATGTGGCATTATTATGCATGACACACTCACAGAATTCAATCTACTTTCTTTTGTAACTTCTTCCTCTCCGTTGTCAATTCTTCTGTCTTCCAACCTCCTCTTTTACTTCAGTAGAACTTAGTAGAACTTACCCATGAGCCTAAAGCAAAGAAATTCAGTCAGACAAGTAGAACTTACCCATGAGCCTCAAGTGAAGACATTCAGTCAGACAAGTAGAACTTACTCATGAGCCTAAAGCAAAGAAATTCGGTCAGACAAGTAGAACTTACCCATGAGCCTCAAGTGAAGACATTCAGTCAATCTAGTAGAACTTACCCATGAGCCTCAAGTGAAGACAATCAGTCAATCTAGTAGAACTTACCCATGAGCTTCAAGTGAAGACATTCAGTCAATCTAGTAGAACTTACCCATGAGCCTCAAGTGAAGACATTCAGTCAATCTAGTAGAACTTACTCATGAGCTTCAAGTGAAGACATTCAGTCAATCTAGTAGAACTTACCCATAAGCCTCAAGTGAAGACATTCAGTCAATCTAGTAGAACTTACCCATGAGCTTCAAGTGAAGACATTCAGTCAATCTAGTAAAGCTTACCCATAAGCCTCAAGCAAAGATATTCAGTCAGTTTAGTAGAACTTACCCATGAGCTTTAAGCAAGAGCATTCAGTCAATCTAGTAAAGCTTACCCATGAGCCTCAAGTGAAGACATTCAGTCAATCTAGTAGAACTTACCCATGAGCCTCAAGTGAAGATATTCAGTCAGACAAGTAGAACTTACCCATGAGCCTCAAGTGAAGACATTCAGTCAGTCTAGTAGAACTTACCCATGAGCCTCAAGCGAAGACATTCAGTCAGTCTAGTAGAACTTACCCATGAGCTTCAAGCAAAGACATTCAGTCAATCTAGTAGAACTTACCCATGAGCCTCAAGTGAAGACATTCAGTCAATCTAGTAAAGCTTACCCATGAGCCTCAAGTGAAGACATTCAGTCAGACAAGTAGAACTTACCCATGAGCCTCAAGTGAAGAAGACATTCAGTCAATCTAGTAGAGCTTACCCATGAGCCTCAAGTGAAGACATTCAGTCAATCTAGTAGAACTTACCCATGAGCCTCAAGTGAAGACATGCAGTCAATCTAGTAGAGCTTACCCATGAGCCTCAAGTGAAGACATTCAGTCAGACAAGTAGAACTTACCCATAAGCCTCAAGTGAAGACATTCAGTCAATCTAGTCAAACTTACCCACGAGCCTCAAGTGAAGACATTCAGTCAATCTAGTAGAGCTTACCCATGAGCCTCAAGTGAAGACTTCAGTCAATCTAGTAGAACTTACCCATGAGCCTCAAGTGAAGACATTCAGTCAATCAAGTAGAACTTACCCATGAGCCTCAAGTGAAGACATTCAGTCAATCTAGTAAAGCTTACCCATGAGCCTCAAGTGAAGACATTCAGTCAGACAAGTAGAACTTACCCATGAGCCTCAAGTGAAGACATTCAGTCAATCTAGTAGAACTTACCCATGAGCCTCAAGTGAAGACATTCAGTCAATCTAGTAGAACTTACCCATGAGCCTCAAGTGAAGTCATTCAGTCAATCTAGAAGAACTTACCCATGAGCCTCAAGTGAAGACATTCAGTCAATCAAGGAGAACTTACCCATGAGTCTCAAGTGAAGACATTCAGTCAGACAAATAGAACTTACCCATGAGCCTCAAGTGAAGACATTCAGTCAATCTAGTAGAACTTACCCATGAGCCTCAAGTGAAGACATTCAGTCAATCTAGTAGAACTTACCCACGAGCCTCAAGTGAAGACATTCAGTCAGACAAGTAGAACTTACCCATGAGCCTCAAGTGAAGACATTCAGTCATTCAAGGAGAACTTACCCAAGAGTCTCAAGCAAAGACACTCAGTCAATCTAGCTAAACTTACCCATGAGCCTCAAGCGAAGACATTCAGGCTGCACATTTTCTATCTCTGTATCTAGCAGGTGTTTGGCTGCACTAAAGATAGTTTTCTCATCATTGGAATAGTGGCTAATGGTGTGAGCTCGAGTCTTGACTTCAAAGCCTACAGTTTTTATTTTTAACGTCACTGTCTTTCCCTGTGAAAACAAATCAATATGAGTCATTATTCTTCCAATCAAATTCTATTGTTATAATATGGCGCCTGCCAGTAGAGCATACTTGTAAATAAGCTGTTCATCTGATAAATCTGGCAGCCAAGCAAGAAGTAAACAGTTGTACAATTGGAGGATAACATCATCAGATCAATGATGCAACGTCAAAGTGTACTATCAAAAGATGACGAATGGAGAAACACACACAGAATCTGGCAAACATTTCGACAAAAAGTTTTCATCAACAAACAAGAAAAACAAAAATACTTGCACTGATGTTTGCTGGACAAAAATACTTGCATTGATGTTTGCTGGACAAAAATACTTGCATTGATGTTTGCTGGACAAAAATACTTGCATTGATGTTTGCTGGACAAAAATACTTGCATTGATGTTTGCTGGACAAAAATACTTGCATTGATGTTTGCTGGACAAAAATACTTGCACTGATGTTTGCTGGACAAAAATACTTGCATTGATGTTTGCTGGACAAAAATACTTGCATTGATGTTTGCTGGACAAAAATACTTGCACTGATGTTTGCTGGACAAAAATACTTGCACTGATGTTTGCTGGACAAAAATACTTGCATTGATGTTTGCTGGACAAAAATACTTGCATTGATGTTTGCTGGACAAAAATACTTGCATTGATGTTTGCTGGACAAAAATACTTGCATTGATGTTTGCTGGACAAAAATACTTGCATTGATGTTTGCTGGACAAAAATACTTGCATTGATGTTTGCTGGACAAAAATACTTGCATTGATGTTTGCTGGACAAAAATACTTGCATTGATGTTTGCTGGACAAAAATACTTGCATTGATGTTTGCTGGACAAAAATACTTGCATTGATGTTTGCTCGCTCGCTTTGAACTCAAGCGTAGTCCATACACACTACATCTAGTAGTGCTGGACTGAATTTTGTGTGTGGATTAGCTTTCCCTATTAACAGTATCCCTTGCCATCAGGCAAACCCACTCCGACTACAGAGGTACTTGACATTTATGTCCCCAAGTCAAGAACAATAAGTCAACATTTTAGTCCAAATGTCCGGTGTAGGGGTTGAACTCCTTACCTCGGCATCAGCACACTGGATGTTTAAGAACATGTGTTCTTATCCATTCAGACATGCTGACCTACATACGTGCATCTAAGATAAGTATTCTGTTTTAACAGCTAATTATTGTAGTTTTCTTGTTCACTGATACAGACATCGGTTGAATCATTCATCTATTAGGACATTCATTTCAAACCTGTTCCAATGGCTTTATTACAAAAGCATGAAAGAAACATTAACACGTTTGGTAGGATTAAACAAAGCTTTAATTTGTAATGAATTACGCGCCATGGGTTGGTCAGAAGAAGTTGCCTTAGGCATTCAGGCAAACATCCCATTGCTTAGGTAGGCGGCGAATGCCGTCCGCAAAAAAGGATTGTGGTTGCTCACTGAACCAAGTGTTTACTGTGTTCATTACGTCTGCATCTGTATGAAATCGTAGCCCCTTGAGAGCTTTTTTAGAGGTCTGAACAAATGAAAATCACATGGTGACAAATCAGGACTATAGGCTAGATGTTGCATAATTTCCCACTTCTTCCTTGCTAATGCTTCCTGCACAATCTTTGCGACATGCGGACAAGCATTATCACGCAACAAAATCACACCATGAAAAAAGCTCTTTGAGCTTCTCTGAACGGATTTTGGATCAATGCGGCCATTTTCTCAACAGTCAGAAACAGAACCTATGCATCATGGGACGATAAGCACGTGCTCTTTTATTCATTGGTCAGTACTTATCATATTACTATGACATGATCATGTTCAATGTACACAATTATGCGCAGTGCGGCACGAACGGATTTCAAATGAACGCCCCTTATATATCCATGTTCAGTTCTCCTTTCCTCCAGGTTCTTAATCACATTCAATATTTTTCTGGGGGACTCCAGTATCAGCTCGGCAGCAGCAAACCCTTTTTTTTTTCAATACCAGAGCAAGAGGTAAACAACGGTACAATTCATTCATTCATTCATTCATTCATTCATTCAGTAGCTTGTCCTCGCTCCCATAACAACCTTCCGGAAAACCTCTCGATCATAAGCAAGATGTCCCGCGTCTGATACACCCATCTGGAGATCATCCGTCACATCCTGCACCCATCTTCTCTTTGGCCTTCCTCTACCTCTCTTCCCAGACATATACCCTTCCATTATTGTTCTCTCCAAACTTTCGTGACGTCTCAAGTGACCAAAATATTTCAATTTTCTTTGTTTTATCGTCTTTAATAGCCAACCTTCTTCAATATTCAGCTCTTGAAGTATTGATGCATTTGTTCTTTTCTTTACGCAAGATATTCTTAGAACTCGTCTATGACATTTATATTCAAAGATATTTATGTGCTGCTCAGCTTGTTTAGTAAGTGTCCAGGTCTCACAGGCGTATGTTGCAATGGGAAAGATGCATGCTCTTAAAAATCTAATTTTTGTAGTTCTGTCTGTTCCATACCATAATTTATTCAGTTGTTTTAATCTTTGAAGAGCAATTGATATTCGCCGTTTAATTTCTTTCATTGTGTCACAGTTGTTGGTCATCAATGACTCAAGATATTCAAAATTTTCCACCACCTCCAATTTTTCCTCATTAACATATATTTCTTTCTCCATAGTGGTTTTATCTGTATGCATTATCTTTGCTTTTGCAATGTTGAGATACAAGTTGTGATTTTCACTATTCAATTGGGTTGAGGCTATTAGGTACAATAGGACAATAATATCACAAGATCGATGAAACAATGTCAGAACAAGAGACAAAAAATGTTGGAGATCTATTGTAGACAACCCTGACTGTGGAGATTGACTGATTGATTCATTCATATATAGCATGAACACAACAGAAACAAGCACACAGAACTACTGTTACCAAATATCTGTCTCTCTTCAGGTCTCTAGACAACAACTGGCACAGCTCTTGACACTTGTTCAATAAATCCCTGGGCTGTGACAGCTCTCCAAAAGTCTGTTCAGTGCTGATGCTTTTTTTATCACCATCTCTTTGAAGCCAGAAAATACACAATAACAATAGCACAGAATCAACTTTGTTATCTCACCATCTCTCTAAAACAAGACAGTACAACAAACAACAACAGCACATAATTAACTTTGTTATCTCACTACCTCTCTGAGACAAGACTGTACAACAAACAACAGCATAGAATTCACCCTGTTATCTCACCATCTCTTTGAGACAAGACAGTACAACAAACAGTAGCACAGAATCAACTTTGTTATCTCACCACCTCTCTGAGGCAATAATCACAGGACATAAATAGTGTGGTTAACTGGAGTCTTGCAAACTGTATGCAAATTAAGATTTCTAAAACAAAATCTATGTTAATTGCTACCAGGCAAAGACTTCACACTCTAAACTCACAGAGAACTCTTCAGCTGCACATTGGTAGCACGCCTGCAGAAAGTGAAACCGAGTACAAGGCACTGGGTCTTATCATTGATCAAAATCTAACCTTTAATTCCCATGTTCATGCTCTAGTTAAACAAATAGCCAAAAAAGTATACCAACTTGCCAAAATTACAGATTTCTTTGACAAAAGCACAGGAAAGATATTCTATACTTCCCACATACAAACACATATTGATTATTGCTCCACAATCTTGGATGGATGCTCAAAATCAATAACAAAACGCCTTTATTCGCTCCAGAAAAGGGCAGTGCGTTTAATTAATGGTGAAAAGCTTACCGGCAATTCTAACCTATATGAACGTCTTCAGTTACTGCCACTCCACAAACACCTAATTCACAAAATCCTATTTCAAAATGCTCCAAGCTACCTTAGACCATTGTTCAAATATAACGCAAGACATAGTGAACGACTAAACATACTTCATGTCCCTAAACCTAGGATAGACTTATATCAAACAAGTTTGGCATACTCTGCCGCTCAGTTGTGGAACAATCTTCTACAAGAAATCAAAGACACCACCAATCATTATACATACAGTCGCAACCTGTTTGACCACTATCTCAGTACAGACTACATGCCCTCCTAAAACAAAACAACGATAATACTAGCCAATAAACATTCCCATATGTATGGTACGTTACACCTTCCTTAGGTATTTATAATGCCCATGTTAAACATTGCCTCGGTGAGTCATGTATTTTTTTTTTTCATGTTGCATATCCCCTGCAGGACGTTGCAGTCATCACCAGCATTTTTCAGCTGCTGTTGATGTACTAGGCAAGTTTTTACGTTCAGTAATTTGCCACTGCTTTCTGAACGACCGGCTTCCATACCAGCACATTATAGCGCAACGTGACATGGTCTGCTGCACAAATCAGTCGCGGCTGCGTTTCGAACGCCTGGTAAGCGGCTCACGATCCGTGTTCGCAAGCCTTTTGCCACGGAGACCGGCAGTAATGTATTCATTCATTCATTCATTCATTCAGTAGCATGTCCTTTGCAGAACCTCGCTCCCATAACAACCTTCCGGAATACCTCTCGATCATAAGCAAGATGTCCCGCGTCCGATACACACATCTGGAGATCATCCGTCACATCCTGCACACATCTTCTCTTTGGCCTTCCTCTTCCTCTCTTCCCAGGCATATACCCCTCCATTATTGTTCTCTCTAAACTTTCATAGTCATGTATTACTGATTATTTTTCTGCGTTTTAATGCTTATTGTTCTTTTGTTGTCTAAGATTAGACTCATAAGAGATGTTGAATGAAATAATGTATGTGAGAAAATAGAGAAGAAGAGTAGAATGTCAGACGGGCCTGCGTGCCGAATTAATTCTTAACCCTTTGAAAATAAAGTTTGTTCATTTGTTTGTTTGTTCTGAAACAAAACTGTACAACAAAGAACAAAAGCACTGAATCAACTTTGTTATCTCACCATCTCTCTGAGACAAGACAGTACAATAAACAACATCATAGAATCAACTTTATTATCTCACCATCTCTATGAGATAAGACATTTATTTCTTCTTCATTCATTGTATTGTAAAAGTGTGTATGTAATATTTAAGTTCAAAGCCTAGATTTTCTTTTGAAGCATTTGGAAAATGGCCCATGATTGACATTTGTATGTTGCCAATGAAAAGATGCATGATTTCAAAATTTTTACTTTAATTAGTTTTCTGGTTTGTGCCACTGGTTCTGTATGTGGTTTTTTTCTTTTTCTTCTTTTCTTCATTCCTCTTGCCTGGGCAGTGCATCACACCTAGTTATGCAGCTCAAAAGTTAGTGTGTCCGAGTTCAGCATACATTTTGTGCAAGGTTAGCTGCCTCTCCACAAATTCCATCCAAGGTCACAGGCATGGGTAGGTTCTGTCCTAACAATATAGCCAGGGCAGTGGCCTTACAGCCTACTCTGTTCAATGTCCAATGTTGAACATGCCCAACTTGCACATGGGGGCCTTGTGTTGTCCACCCTTACCTGATAAGACTAGATACCCAATCACAGTAGCCAGGAGATCAGGGGCGTGTGACATCATTAGCTACCAGTGGTACTTGGACACACTCCCAGCCTTATGTTTGAATGGACACCCTGCACCTGTTGAGCCAGAACCTCCCAGCCACAGCTCCCCCTTCGTGCTGTGTAACCTCTGCATTGCTACGGCCAGTCCCTTTCTGACCTCTGTTCATTTCTCCACTGTGGTTCATTATGGAGCCACAAGAAGAGAGACAGATTATACCCGAGCGTATGGAGATGGAGAACAACATGTCAGCTGGGTCAGTCAAGTCTGGTGCTTACCTTTCTAGAGTTGAGGATCCGATACCCAGGGCAATGTTCATGAAATGATGGAAGGATGTGGGTGAGAACACATGGTACAGTAAAGCCCTCTGTCTGTGTAAATCCTGGCAGGTGATTACACCCAAAGCTTCTAGAAGTTTCTCTGTGACTTTGCCAATGCCTGGAATCTAAGAAACACAAAGTGAAGGTAAAATGAAGGAAACATATCTATGAATCATCATCACCCAGTGACTTGTCCTATGTGGAATGTTCCCCCATCACAGCCATGTGAAGCTTCTCTCTACCTAATGGTCAAATGCAACCACTTTTGCCTTTGACGTTTATGGGGGGTTCCAGAGTAGACAAGAAACGATGGCGACAGCGCTTGACCTCGAGGATGAGTACAATAGAGTTCGATATGATATTTTGATGACCGCACTGATGGAGAAGGGGGTCAATCCCTGGTTGGTGAACTGGATAGCAGCCGTCCTGCACTCTCGTCGGGTGCATGGACCTCAGAGCCACATATTTTAACCCCAGGACTGCCACAGGGATCTGCAGTCTCACCGGTGCTCTTTAATGTGTATACGAGCAAGATTGCAAACCTAGAAGCACCAGGGGTTGGAAGAATACTATCATTTGCAGATGATATTCTTGCATATAGGCAGGGGAGAGATAGGGAGCAAACAGCCCAGGAGCTACAGGCGACAGTAGACAAAGTGATTGACTGGTGCACTGAAATGAGTGCTGTCATCCACCCGGAAAAGGCGGCTGTTTTGTGGTGCTCTCTGGACAACAGGATTGTGAGAGCGGATGTCCCAAGCCTCGCGATAGATGGTAGAAATGTCAGCAGAGAGAACAAACTGAAGTATCTGGGGATCACATTTGACAGGAGCCTATCCTTCAAGGACCATGTGGAGACGGTTGTGACAAGATCTCAAAAGGGACTCAGTGCACTTAAAACTATGGCTGCAATGGACACAGAGCAGAGAATGCTTTTCATACTATACCAGCACTTGATCCTCTCAGTAATTGATTATGGATTAGGTCTGCTCACTGTCTCAGAGAGTCAGCTGGTGAAGTTAGAGCGCATACAGAACGAAGCTATGCGGGTCATTCTGGGATGCACTAGAGACACCCCAGTAGTGTGTATGCGTTACATCCTTGGTCTGCCGAGTGTTGCTGGTAGGCTCAAGGTGATGCAGGCGAAGGCATACCTCAGAGTAGCTGCAGACACAGACCACCCACTGCATGAGGCGCTGGACGCAGTTAAGGGTCAGCGACTGATAAGAGGGAAATCATGGATGGCTCAGGCAGAGGATACGATCAGACAGGTGTGCCCCTTGGAGAACATTAGGCGTGGAGAGGAGTGGGTCAGAGTGCCAGCGGAGCAGTCAGAATTGTGCAGAGTTATAATCACATTAAGCCGGGAGTGCAGGGAGTGGCCAGCAGGGGCCACGGAAGTGGAAATCCAGCAACTAATTCAGGACAATGCTCACTCGGGTGATGTGATTATCTACACAGATGGTTCGGTGTCAAGAGGTGAGAAAAGTGGCTGGGGGTTCATAGCCAAAGCCAATGGTCGACGTTTGGGGCAGGAGAGCCTGGCATATGATACCACAACATCCAGCTTAAGAATGGAGGTGGAGGCGGTCACTGCGGCTCTCCGCCGGATGGAGAATACGACACACACACACACATCGTGATTGTGACTGACTCAGAAAGCATGCTGATGAGGGATGAGGACAGGCAGGCTTCGTGCGGAGTGGCTTGCTTCGCTTCGGAGGTCACGGGTGACAAGCATCGCCTGGATCTTTTCTCCGGAGCATGCCGGTGTGCTGGGAAATGAACAGGCGGACAGATTGGCTGGCTCTGCAGAACTTGGTGGAGTATTGATACATGACAAGGCAGACGTGGTTGCGGCCTTGTGGGAGCATGTGCACACCTCGAAGGAGCAAATGGATTACCATGGTCTGGCAAGAATGAGACAGCGAGGAGTGACAAGGGGATCTGGCCGATGCTCAACGCTCAGAGGAAAGGCGAGACGGACATATAATCAGATTGCTACTGGTACTATTAGTGTTGGAACTCTTCCGCTGGCTGCTGAGGATGGGGACGGAGCGCTTACGGAAATGCCCCGAATGCTGTGATGTTGATTCCTAAATCAATCAATCAATCTACCATCAGCCAATGTCCTATGTGGAATGTTCCCCCTTCACAGTCGTGTGAAGCTTCTCTCTACCATCAGCCAATGTCCTATGTGGAATGTTCCCCCATCACAGTCGTGTGAAGCTTCTCTCTACCATCAGCCAATGTCCTATGTGGAATGTTCCCCCATCACAGCCATGTGAAGCTTCTCTCTACCATCAGCCAATGTCCTGTGTGGAATGTCCCCCATCACAGCCGTGTGAAGCTTCTCTCTACCATCAGCCAATGTCCTATGTGGAATGTTCCCCCATCACAGCCATGTGAAGCTTCTCTCTACCATCAGCCAATGTCCTGTGTGGAATGTCCCCCCATCACAGTCGTGTGAAGCTTCTCTCTACCATCAGCCAATGTCCTGTGTGGAATGTCCCCCCATCACAGCCGTGTGAAGCTTCTCTCTACCATCAGCCAATGTCCCATGTCCTGCCTTTGTTGTTGGAATGTGTAAATTATATTCTATCACATTCTGAATCCATCTACCCCTTCTCTGCTGCCCCTGCACACCTTCCTCTAGAGTTATCCTTTCCAGACATTCAGGTGTTTTTCCATGCCCAAATTATCCCATGTTACTAAATGTATTTGTCTTCTTCAATGGTGAAATCTTGCTGGACAGATATCGGTGAATACCGTTATTAACAATTTAGTGATTCCTCTCCTATCACTGGAGTGTAGACATCATATACAAGGGGGCTTCACTGAAAATCTTAAATGTATTGTTTTTTTTTAATGAATATATTCTGAAAAAGTAAAGAACAAATGTATAATTTGTCGATGTAATGACCACTGCATTCAATGTAAGTCCTCAAGTGCAGATAAAGTGCTTGAATTCCTAAATTATCTTGGTCACTACTAACTGGGCCTGACACGGTCGTGAACAGTCTGTCACAGAAGTCACGCCATTTTGAAACTTCCTACTTGCGCTCATTCACTTGCTGGACTAACAGGCATGCATCACCATACTGGACCTTCATTCACTGATGAATTTCTACAGGTTTCACACTTCACTGATCAAAGAACGGATAACAGAATACTGCTCCTCTTTAGTGCACGTCAAAAGTGGGCAGTCATCTTTAGACTGTTCTTATGATGTCACTGTATTCATTTGCAATGTGATGTCACATGCTTAACACAATGGACATCCTTAACAACAATATTGACAGGTTACAAGACAATGGCATGGTTATTGTAATTACTATCACACTTTAAGGGTTTTCATGTGAAGCTCCCTCGTATAACATCTGGCTGACTCTCTCACCCCCCACTCTGAGGGAGGCAGCCACAGAAGCACGCCGCCCCAGTGCTCATGGGTGTCATCCGTATATCGGGATGGATTCTAATTTGTTTAATGGACCCGGGCTGCCAGGTCGACCCAGCCTATGATGGCTACTAGGACATGTCTTGGGAAGTCCAGACGGCTGTCACGATACTGGCCACGTCACCCAGCCAGTGTCGACTGCTCTATAGTTGTGCTATTTATTACTTCCTGCACATGACCATCATTTCTGTTTTCCTACAAGAGAATTTTCACTGTGTACAATAACCGTAACTACTAACTGTTGGAAATCTTGTTTCATTGTTTGCAATCAATGCTCTACCTCCTACATATCTTATATTGTTGATATTATGCCCTCTGATGACAATTCATCTCATTGCCTCTCAATTTATCATACTTTCACTATATAGGGAAACAAAGTTTGGAGACATTAACATGCCTGATGTTTACATATATATATGCCTGGGAAGAGAAGAAGATGAAGGCCAAAGAGAAGATGGGTGCAGGATATGGCTGATGATCTCTAAAAGGGTGTATCGGACACAGGACATCTTGCTTATGACCAAGAAGTTTTCCAGAACGTTGTTAAGCGAGCGAGGTTCTGCAAAGGATATGCTACTAAATGAATTAATTAATTAATGCTGCACACATCTCATGATTGGCTATTGACTTAATACCAAGAATTAAGGCAGCAGGTTGTGTCCAGTATATGTGCAGAACAAGTCCAAAGTGGTTCCCATTCTTTTGGAAATCTGAAAGCTTTTTTATCATGTTGACATGTTTTACTCTATCCAAAGCCTTTGTGTAGTCAAAGATGCAAGAATGTTGGTCATTGTTTACTTCTATCAAACACTCTGCCAATGCAGACATCTACAGACCACAATGGATGCCCTCACCACACACACTCTACCAATGTAGACATCTACAGACCACAATGGATGCCCTCACCACACACACTCTACCAATGTAGACATCTACAGACCACAATGGATGCCCTCACCACACACACTCTACCAATGTAGACATCTACAGACCACAATGGATGCCCTCACCACACACACTCTACCAATGTAGACATCTACAGACCACAATGAATGCCCTCACCACACACACTCTACCAATGTAGACATCTACAGACCACAATGGATGCCCTCACCACACACACTCTACAGATGCAGACATCTACAGACCACAATGGATGCCCTCACCACACACACTCTACCAATGTAGACATCTACAGACCACAATGAATGCCCTCACCACACACACTCTACCAATGTAGACATCTACAGACCACAATGGATGCCCTCACCACACACACTCTACCAATGTAGACATCTACAGACCACAATGGATGCCCTCACCACACACACTCTACCGATGCAGACATCTACAGACCACAATGGATGCCCTCACCACACACAGCAAATGTTGATTATAGAAGAACTCTACTTATGTTGTCAGTAAATAACAAATCATTTATTGTTCTCTTGCCTGCTACAAACTGCAGTGTATAATTTGTTCTTCCCGTGTTGTATTTTCTTCCTAACCATTTCAATGATTCTTAGCAAAATTGTCGTGTTGTGACTCATTATACTAACTGTTCGATGACGATCACATTCTGATTTCTATAGGATTGCAATGAACATAGATTTAACATGAGACAATAACAAAGATGTTTTACAAAAATCTGAATGTGAACATGATCAAGCCTGACCTTTCGAACAGGGAGACCTGAGATGAACTGTTCCACGTGTTCTTTGATTGGTTCAATCTGGAACTGCCCGTTTGGCTTGTTCCTGTCAGAACAAATCTTGGCCAACATGGTGTTTGGTGCAATACCTGAAACAATGACAAAACACTACAGTATCAAACAACATACACATAAGGATACTGCACAAGTACATGTCATTCCATGGTGTTTGGTGCAATACCTGAAACAATGACAAAACATTACAGTATCAAACAACATACACATAAGGATACTGCACAAGTACATGTCATTCCATGGTGTTTGGTGCAATACCTGAAACAATGACAAAACACTACAGTATCAAACAACATACACATAAGGATACTGCACAAGTACATGTCATTCCATGGCAGACACTGAGCTACCAGTATTCAATGGCTACATGTTGTTACTTGACAATCAATTCCAACATTTATTGGCTGTTTAAGATTTTCCAGGTGATTTTGCATTCAGTAGTTTGCCATTGTTTTCTGAGCGGTTGAAAATCAACACAAAGCAGTCTGCTCCTAAACTGCCTTCAGCTGACTTTGCGTATGGCATGTCAGACACCGACAGTGGCTAGATGATCAACCGCCATTTGTCATATAACTAAGTCACAACATTGTGTGATTCGGTCAACAGACCAGAGCTCTTTATCATCAGTCCTCCTTGGACAATTGTTTGTAACTCTCTGACAAGGCTGGGTCAACAGCAGTCGATTGTAGTCAGGGACAAATATTCCCCCTCATATGGGAACTGATGCCTATGATGATGATGATGATGGTAACTGAACACAGACTACTGCACTGATGACTCAGTGCAGTGCAGTTATGATAGCAACGGCTCATGTGACAGTACAAGCTTGATGAGACATGAGACAACAATATCTGTACTTGCTCTAGTCCATCAGATGTCAGGGTAATCCCATACTGACATAAGCTTCTCTAGCAGTGCTGGAGGTCTTCAACTGCAAGTGACTTCAGCTGGTCAGTCAGGACATTTCAATTGTCCAGTTACAAAATGATCACTTCTGGGGTGAAGTTTGTGCTTGAAAAACAGGAAGAAGTCAAACAGACTATGATCCAGTGAGTATGGAGGTTGTGACACAACCAGAATACATGTTTCTCTTAGGTGTCTATGGTGTTCTGGATCAACTCTGCTGATGATATTCTTCAAATCCACCATCTGAGTTCATCTAGCATCATTTCTCTTGATCTTTCCAATCATGACAATATTTTCAAATGCCTCTCCTATCACCAACGAACACTTCTATCTCCTATAGCTGTATATAAGCGTGTTTTCATCAGCCTCTTCCAGGTAATCATTATTAGCTACTCTGGTAGTCCAAGGTATTTACAACTAACATCTCAGGTACCCCATTTGCACTGTTTAGTTATACAGTGAACTGTCTTTAAATACAGTCATAGATGTCCCTGGTGAATGAAATGTCCCTAGTGAATGAGATCGCCCTAGTGAATGAGGCATCCCTAGTGAATGAGATGTCCCTGGTGAATGAGGCATCCCTCGTGAATGAGGTGTCATTGGTGAACAAGACATACCTCATGAATGAGACGTCCCTGGTAAATAAGACATCCCTAGTGAATGAGACATCCCTCATGAATGAGATGTCCCTGGTGAATAAGACATCCACGGTAAATGAGATGTCCCTAGTGAATAAGACATCCCAGGTAAATGAGATGTTCCTGGAGAGTACAATGTCTCTAGTGAATATTCTGAATGTAGAACTTAACATGCTTTATGAAACAAAAGGCTGACATAAAAGCATGCTTATAGAAACAATACCAACCACATACCTGCACTGGCGGTCAGATGTGTTCTTTGTTCTATTCTGTTCCGCATCTCTAGCACAGCCTCTTCTGCGCTGACCCCATACACTTTCAGCGTGAATGAAGGAAATGGCTTCATACACACCGAGCATGTTTTCAAATGCTCAGTCTCAACACAGTGAGAGAGCAGCTGGTTCACATCTTCTAGACTGTCCACAACCTTGATTCTGTCCTCTGACAGGCACACTTCCTGCAATAAAAGAGGTCTGAGCACAAGGTTGAGATCACACATGCACAGAGTGTTGGATCCACTAGAACACTGGGTGCGCAACAGAAAAGTCCTGCTTGAGACTGGAGAATTCTTTCTTTCTCGCAAATGTTCAGTAAAATCTAAATATGCCTCGTCCAAGCTCATGGGTGAGAAGTTTGGATCATACACTGCCAGGATGTGTTTCACTGTCTCACTGACGGCAATATACTTGTCAAAGTTCAGTGGAACAATAACAAGTTCTGGACACAGCTTCCGTCCGATAAAACCTGGCATGGCTGCCCTGATTCCAAACCTCCGAGCTATGTAATTAGATGTGCTCTGAAACAGAGAAAATAAAGATACATACAGCATGCATACATACATACATGGAAGTCGTGGTAATGCTTTTTGCAGGTTAGTTAACTAGCTCACCAATTACTAATACAGGCCACACCAAATACTAATACAGGCCACACCAATTACTAATACAGGACACACTGTCAGGAAAATGTCTAACACAACGTATTCAACATGTTTTCATAGGCATAAACAGCGATCCTAATATGTGTTTTATGAACTAAACACATGGTAAAACACAAGGTTTTCACATGTTCATGTTTAAACATTGCTTGCACTTAATGTGCTAGAATTATCCTTGCAACAGGAAATAAATAGTGTAGTTAACTGGAGTCATGCAAACCGCATGCAAATTAACATTACTAAAACAAAGTCTATGTTAATAGGAACCAGGCAAAGACTTCACACTCTAAACTCGCAGAGAACTCTTCAGCTGCACATTGGCAGCACGCCTGTAGAAAGTGTCACCGAGCACAAGACACTGGGTGTTATCATAGATCAAAATCTAACTTTTAACTCACATGTTCATGCTCTGGTTAAACAAATAGCCAAAAAAGTATACCAACTTGCCAAAATTAAAAATTTCCTTGACGAAAACACAAGAAAGATATTCTATACTGCTCATATACAAACACATATTGATTACTGCTCCACAGTCTGGGATGGATGCTCCAAATCAATAACAAAACGCCTATATTCACTCCAGAAAAGGGCAGTGCGTTTAATAAATGGTGAAAAGCTTACCGACAATTCTAACCTATATAAACGTCTCCGGTTACTGCCACTCCACAAGCGCCTGCTTTTTAATAAGACCAAACTAATTCACAAAATCCTATTTCAAAATGCTCCAAGCTACCTTTGGCCATTGTTTAAATATAACGCTAGACATAGCGAACGACTAAATATACTTCATGTCCCTAAACCTAGGATAGACTTATATAAAACAAGCTTAGCATACTCTGCCGCTCAGTTGTGGAACAATCTTCCACAAGAAATCAAAGACACCACCAATCATGATACATACATTCGCAACCTGTTTGAACACTACCTTAGTACAGACTACATGCCCCCATAACAAATAACACAAAAAAGACAATAATGGTAACTTATCTCAAACGACAACTAGCCAAAAAACATTCCCTTATGTATGGCACGTTACACCCTCCTTAGGTATTTATAATGCCCATGTTAAACACTGCCTCAGTGAGTCATTTGTTATTGATTATTTTTCATGCGTTTTAATGTTCTTTTGTTGTCAAAAGTTGCTTCATAAGTGATGTTGAATGAAAGAATGTATGAGAGGAAATAGAGAAGGGCAGAATGTCAGACGGGCCTGCGTGCCCAATTCTTAACCCTTTGAAAATAAAGACTTATTATTATTATTATTATTATTATTCGGTGTCATATGCACATTGGTGGAGTCTTCAGCTTCTGTGCTTTGCCTTCAGGGTGTACTCACACAGGCTTCCTCTGGTAAGTTTGAATATATCTCACTTTTATCAGGTTTTCAAATATGTTCTTTAATGCAAGTCCTTATACACAATTTGCAGAGTTTGTTTTTCAACAAAGAAGTCCACCAATCATCAGTCCTGACATCCTATTTGAAATGAGCGAGAAGAATGCCATGAACACATTGCTGTGTTTTTGTTATTGCATGTTCATAGTTGTCATTTGCTTTCATCCGGCGTCTGCAGATTAGGGGACAGTGAGATGCAGTTTCATCATTGGCCCACAGAGTCCAGGGCTCGACATCAGCTGGTAATAGTTTGGAAGCAGGCAACTTGACGTTGATTTCCACAGTATTATATGCCAATCATTTCAGAAAGCAATGGCAAACTACAGAACTAACATTGCCTGGTAAACCACAGACAGCCAATACAAGCTGTAAAGGACACACAACTAACTTGACTGTGGTTGGACATGATGATCACTTCCATTGTACATGGATAACTCTATGAGTGCTCCAGTCTCCACCCACTGACCATGCCAGGAGAATTTCAGCTGAGTGCACCAACTCTGCAGCACCAACTAGTATTCAAATGTGTGTATACTAGAATCACACATGCTATAAACATTCATTTGTGAGTAGGTTTTCCGTTGTTTTAATTTAATCTGGACAGCAGCCAATTCGACTGCTCTGTTTCCTTTTCAACTGTTGGGAGATTTATTTACAACACATGGTCCTTCAAATTGTTTACCCACGCCTGAGATGGCTATGTGTTCAATCCACTAATACCATGTTGGGGTTAGTATACTCTCCTTTTCTTATTTTTATAGATCCAAAATGTTCATGCCATGACTCGAACCAGGGTTGCTTGAGCCAGAGACAGACATTATAACCTCTGAGCTACTCACTCCCACAGCTGAGTTGCTGGAGCCAGAGACAGACATTATAACCTCTGAGCTACTCACTCCCACAGCTGAGTTGCTGGAACTAAGATATCAGCATAGTGGAGCTTCATACCAGCATACTGGAGCTAACATACCAGCATAGTGGAGCTAACATACCAGCATAGTGGAGCTAACATACCAGCATAGTGGAGCTAACATACCAGCATACTGGAGCTGCCAACTGCCATGGGTTTGTCTCTCAAGCTTGGGTCATCTCGCATTTCTACAGCAGCATAGAAGGCATCCATATCCACATGAACAATTGTGTGGGACAAATCCCTCCTGTCCTCCAGGTCCCTCAGCAACTGGTCAGCCTACAGAATAGAGAAATATAACAGGTGATTATTGAGCCCCATCCTGTAGCCTAGAAATGTACATTTTCACAAAGTCCAATTGTCAATAATTTTTTCTAGAACAGTGTGTCAATAGTATTTATCAATTCCAGTGTGAAGTGCTTTGCACAGGTAGAACGGAAAGACAATTGGCAAATAGAGAATCCAAACATATACCAGTATAGGTGAAAAAGAGAGTTAATCAGTCATTCAGAAACCCAATACATCAACAGGCCATACAAATCCAAGCTTGGTCATCTCTCAGTACCTATTAAATCACAGCCATAAAATGAACAAGGCAAAGATGTTTTATACATTGTATTCAACGAACAATAAATAATAGCTCAAACACATTGAGGTTTCAGCAAATAGATGTTTCAAACCAATCTTGTGCAGACAGACAGAATTCGTGAATCTTAGATTACTGTTGGGACAACACATGCTCCACACTCAAACAGTATCAGAGACTATATGTGTGAAGTATTTCAGTCACAATGTAATTCATTTATTCACTTCACACATGCTCCACACTCAAACAGTATCAGAGACTATATGTGTGAAGTATTTCAGTCACAATGTAATTCATCTATTCATTTCATATGATACATAACTCTGCACTCCCGTGTGTTGCCGGGGCCCATAAGGGAAGCAAAAAATAGCAACACTGTAGCTTACCACGCATGTCGTAAGAGGCGACTAAGGAGGCTTGATTGTTCCGTCGCCCTGCTACTGAGTGAGTGCGTGGCGCGACACTGTGAGCTGTGAGTTTCGTGTGAAATGCTTTTGAATCTGCCCGAGGTTTTTTGGAACGTGACTGCATGTTCAGAGCGATGGTAGATGGCTATGTCCCAGATTGACTGGTTTTTGCCTTATGCAGAAATGCGTGGCTGCTGGGCTTCTGGTTGACTGCCACTGCCATCGACGATGAACTGTATTTTCGTGGACTGTGTGGGTGAACATCTAGGAAACATCCAGATGGGAAAATGACTGTCGATTCCATCAGAGATGAACTGAGTGTTTCGTGGGGGACTATTGTGTTGACATTCTGGCGGCGGCATTATGCACAGTGGATCTGTGCGGGCTGTTGTTTGTCGAGACTCCTGTCCTTTCCACTTTTCACATTGGGCAGTGGGGAGCGTTTTGTGCGATATTCACTGGCACAGGAACGGAGCATAATGGATGGGATGACCCGTTGCTGTGAAGTTGGAACTACGACTAACTAACTAACTCTGCAGCAAACACTTGATGAGATGCAGTAAAACATGTAGAACAGCAATTCACCCAACCAACTGTTTGTCTATTTGTTTACATTCACACAAGGATACACTGTTGCAAGAAAGAGGTTACTTGGGTGTCATGAGTCCAGTTGTCTCTCTAGTGTTAAGAAGGAAGGAAACTCCTGTATAATAACTGAACCAACTCTGTCATCAGATGTCCCTGTGAGATCAACGGAATTCCCTGATACAGCATTTTTGTCCTGGTGTGAGAGCTGTTGTTGTGAAATCATCTTTCCCACTTCTATGCAGAAGTTCACATGCTGTATTTCAAATCTACACTCTATGATCAAGACTACAGATTTCCATTTCAATGTTGCATCTTTTAGTAAAGTCTGAACAGAAGAACATTTCTGTCTTGGCTGTGCACCATCTGGTCACATATGAGTGGCAACTCAGTTTCCATCTTAGTTTTAGTCACATTTTGGTCACATCTGGATTGATAGCCAGATGTTTTAGCACCACACCTTGTCACAATTGCCTCATCCTTGCATCATCTGGTCATGATAGAGACGCAGCTGTATAGCTACAGGTCTTAGTTCTATACCTTCTGGTCACATCTCACAAAACAGGTCAACTCAGGCAGGTCAGTCTTGAAGATAGTATTTAGAGTTCTGAACAGCTGTTCCACATGGACACGCATTTGTTGAAGACCATGAGACAACAGAAATATCTCAGCAAATTGATGTAGAAAAAGATACAGCTCCTTGCTCAAGGTTGTGTCAGAGGAAGACAACATTACAGGTGGGTGAACTGGAATAAGCTAATGAAGATGCATAAAAGAGGTTGTTGGAGACTTACTAAAGCTGATCTTTCATGTGGAGATGGCACTTGATGATGAGTAAACTGTAGTTAGCTGTTGCCTTCTAAGTTGAGGAATTGGGTACATCTATTGGTAATATTCATATCTTTCATACCAGGACAGGTTGATGGCAGATCTATGATGTACTGTGTGTGGTTAAATGATTCTTCCTGCTACCATCTACAGACAAGGCATCAACTGTCTTATTTTCAACAATTCCATGGCTAGGGAAACTACTGCAGAGCCACAGCTGGCGAACGCTGGATATTCTTGGGATCAGATCTGACCTCATTTAACAACAGGTGCTCATCTCTACTGGAGCCAGAACACTGATAACATGAACAGACTGGTAAAGCATTGATGGATTACTGCAGTCAGATGATCAGATGAGAGCTTAAACTAGTTCACAAATGACTCTAATGAACCTAGCTATAGAAATAGGAATCTGCATTAGCACTGAGATGCAGAAGTAGAGCTGGACACCTCCCCAAATAAAGGTTTTACATGTCAGATCTCTAAAATGTCAAACTCTTATGTATGACTTTGCTGTAAAAGTACCATTACCCACAATCAACAGAGTCTAAACAGGTTTGTTGACTACGAAAACCAAGAAAAGAAATAATGAGCAACCACGGGTATCTACAAAGCTGGTGCATCAGCATCACTAATCAGAAACTCCACTGATAATCAGGTGTGTTGACTAGGAAAACCAAGAAAGGAAATAATAAGCAACCACGGATATCTACAAAGCTGGTGCATCAGCATCATTGTACAGAAACTCCACTGATAGTGTCATGAGTGCAGTGGGATGAGGGTTAGACGCCCGCGTTCATCATCTGACCAAGTGAGGACAAGGACCGGCCACCTACTCCTCCGTGAATCACAGCCCACAGATTGGGATGGCCCTGTCACAACATAGACTCATAGCAGATGTGTGCTCCAGGACAAATTACATCATTCATTCATGCATGGATGTCTGTAATCTCCAAGTTTACCTGATGACATCCAAACTGTAGTTGACTAGCAGTAATGCTCTCAGCTTGAGATTTCTGCTGCTGGATTTTCAAGTTGAGCACCTGTTCTTTTCTTCTTTCATTCTCATAAAACTTGGATCCTGAGAGAAAACAAGACCTCTTTACATGTACACAATTTAACAATACAACACTATCTAATATCATTCCCCCATTTGAAGTCAGGATGATCTGTGCCATGTGTGAATGTGTGTGAATGTGTGTGTGTGTCTACATATGCAGGTAGATGTATGTATGCATGTATGGGTTACGTTGTCTGCTTGCATGCATGCCGGTATACAGGTTTGTTTATATGTGAATATATGCATGTATATTTATATGGATGTATATGTGTGTACAGTTAAAAATCAGTAAACAAGCCGTGTCCATGCTCTGTGATGTACTGTGTACATGGTGCCAGTCCCATATTTTAGAGCAGTTGCTCTTGTGCTTTATGTCACACCAGCCACCTTCACTTCCCAGAACATTTCCCGGTACCAGCTTTAGGCTGGGCTGACATCTGGGAGCACAGGTCAATGATCATTTGAAGAGGCTGTGAATAAAGGGGCCACGGGGCTGGCAGGTACACGTGCTGGCTACTGGGCTGCCGCGTTTCACCTTGTTATAGATAATATATAGAATATATCATATATACAATCTGCCTCCTACAGATGGATGCATGCGTGTGTTTACTGTAGTGAATCTGATCAATTGCTGAAAGGGATTAAAAACAAGAAGATGGACTTCACTGCATCGAGTTCTATCTCATGTGGCTAGGTCTTCTTTCCACACAGCAACCTGCCAAAAGCATGGTACAGAGCATGAACTCTGTAGATCCAGCAAAAAACCCCAATGGTCCCTAAAAACAATTCCACTTGTGAACCAAATGACAGAGCCTCAAAATAACCGCAGGACTTCCGTAGCACTAGGTGGGCTGCTTGACCACTCTGCCATGGAGACCCCATGATGAACAAACATGTTATTTTTAAATAGGAGAAAAACTTGTAGAACTAAACTTATTAACACAATCAGAAAAATGTCATAACATAAAATACATAAATGTGGCTTTTGATAAGTAGTTGGTTGGTTGGGTGGTTGGTTGGTTGGTTGGTTGGGTGGTTGGTTGGTTGGTTGTGAATGCCTGTGAGTTTAAACTCTTAAAGGAGGTCAGCGTGGCCAAGCATGGATAAGAATGCCTGTTCTTAAACATCCGGTGTGCTGATGCCGAGGTAACGGGTTCAACTCCTACACCGGTCAGTTGGACTAAAATGTTGACTTCTCGTCCTTGACTTGGGGTCGTAAATTACAAGTACCTCTGAAGTCGGAGTGGGTTCACCTGATGTCGAGGGACATTTTTAATAGGGAAAGCTAATCCACATACAAAATTTAGTCCAGCACTACTAGAAGTATTGTGTATGGACTATGCGTTGAAAGCGAGCGAGTGCAAACAACAAAAACCCTTAAATCCTCATGTATTGATGTTCAGATGTCACTCCACAAGTTGTTGATAGTTCAAATTCTTCCGCCTTGTTCAGTGTTTGTGTCTTGGAAATGTACATTCCCCTGTAGCTGGCATTCTTCTCCACTCCACTCACGTAGTTTAGCACATACAGGACACTTGTACATGTCTTGAGACATACTGGTATACGGTGCCACCTCCATACTTCTACAGACCAATCGGCACTCACTGGGAGATGTGGACCGTGTCACGCTGGCCACCTCTGCTACCCAAGACGACTTGGTACCTATGTTAGACTGGATTGACCTGGAAACCCAAGTGAATATTTTCTAATCTACCTTAATGGGGATTCAAGGATATAACCACCGCTCAGGGGTATGTTAGCTGCTGCACTACTGCAGTTATCCTGTAACTCAAACGACTTCCACGCCTACCTTAGGTAATTATAATTGCCATGTCAAAACTTAAGATTTAGTGAGTTGTGTATTACTGATTATTGCACATTTTCCATGCATTTTAACGTATACTGCTTCTGTTGTTGTCTAAGATTAACTTCATAAGTAATCTATGAATGAAATAATGTATGAGAGCAGAGAGATAAGAAGGGAGAATGTTGGATGGGTCTGCATGCCCAGATCTGAACCCTTTGTATATACAGTTTGTTCATTTGTTCATTTCTATTGTGTAGCCTTTATCATGCACAAGTGATATTATGCAGTGATGCTTGAAATAGGTAAAGTCATGGGAATTAAAGAGGATCCTGGATTATTCTTTACCATATGACTGCCTAACACTGTAAGAGACTGACTCTCTCTGTCTCTCTCTCTCTCTGTCTCTCTCTCTGTCTCTCTCTCTCTCTGTCTCTCTGTCTCTCTCTCTCTCTCTCTCTGTCTCTCTCTCTCTCTCTGTCTCTCTCTCTCTCTATCTCTCTCTCTCTCTCTCTCTCTCTGTCTCTCTCTCTCTCTGTCTCTCTGTCTCTCTCTCTCTCTCTCTCTGTCTCTCTCTCTCTCTCTCTCTCTCTCTCTCTCTCTCTCTCTCTCTCTCTCTCTCTCTCTCTCTCTCTCTCTCTCTCTCTCTCTCTCTCTCTCTCTCTCTCTCTCTCTCTCTCTCTGTCTCTCTCTCTGTCTCTCTCTCTCTCTCTCTCTCTCTCTCTGTCTCTCTCTCTCTCTCTCTCTCTCTCTCTCTCTCTCTCTCTCTCTCTCTCTCTCTCTCTCTCTCTCTCTCTCTCTCTCGCTTTCACACAATCCAAAAACACATGCAAGATCACAAACTCTTGTTTTCCTCCATATCCTAGGCCAGGACATAAGTTATAAATAAAGTCAGAAAGACACACATGAGAGAACAAAGAGTAAACATAACATGTTTATATACCTTTTGATGCTTCATAAATGATCTTGTTGATTCTTTCTTTGTCAAGACCTTCCATGCCAGCCTTGTTGTCATTTAAGGACATGCTGCTGACCAAAGGAGAACTGCTGATAGTGTCTGCCTCAGTCCTCCCATTGCCTGCCTCAATCCTCCTGTTGCTTGTCTCAGTCCTCCCACTGCCTGCCTCAGACCTCCCTTTGCTTGTCTCAATCCTCCCATTGCTTGTCTCTATCATGTCTATCCCAGATAAATCTTCTAATTGATA
This sequence comes from Cepaea nemoralis, assembly GCA_014155875.1. Taxonomy (NCBI): domain Eukaryota; kingdom Metazoa; phylum Mollusca; class Gastropoda; order Stylommatophora; family Helicidae; genus Cepaea; species Cepaea nemoralis. The sequence continues at coordinate 215,540 of JACEFZ010023177.1, read as the reverse complement.
ACCAATTGATTTATTACTGGCTACATCAAGATCTTCATTTCCATGACTCACAACTCCACCCAGTGGTGCCCGAGCAGATGAGGAACTTGGTTCCATGTTTCAGGAACAAGTTACAGTGACGAAAAACTGCCCTAGATTGACCAGTTGTCTGTTGGAAATTTCAAGTGTAGAAAACATGACATATATAATTAGACATACACTATGAGAATCTTAGACAGGGGTCATCAAAGAATCAGACTGATTGACTAGCAGGGGCTGATGGTACTCTGTTGCCATCTTGTTGTTACGCATACTCCAACTACAGTGAATGACTAGGTTGCATCCCACCATGAGCCACCTCCCAGACCTTGGTAATAATCCTTTGGTGTAATAGAGGAAACAAAGACTCAAGCAAATAAAAACAGAAAGAAAAGACGAAATGAAGGAAATACACATCGCAAAAGAAGGAATTAGGGTACACACAGAATATAAAAGAAACTATAGGGATTGAAGATGTTCAAAGCCACCACCTCAAATAATAACACCATGCCTGCTAGAGTTATATGCTGCTTCAGATAGCCTATCACCTTTGACAATTAGAAACTCAATAAACAATCATGGCAGATCTTAGTTACTAAAATACCAATGTGAAACTAGCATCATCTGCAAAGTCATGACTCCTTGTCTGCTCAAGGCCGGGCATTAGATAAATGGTGCTAGTCCCATTTTCTTTACATTAATCAGCACTTGGTGGCAAATATGGTCACCATCACATGGCTACTTCTACTTGCCAGTAAATTTCTTGCAACAATTTTAGGCACCTAGAAGACTAGGTCAATGAAAAAACGTCATACCTCAAAGGGGATTTCAACCTGGGACCTCCAGACAAGCAGACCAGCAGACAAGCCTGCTAGCTACTGCACTACACAGGATTACTGAGTTATGTGATAAAATGTTTCTATTTTTCCAAATATATGGGAGAGAGAGAGAGAGAGAGAGAGAGAGAGAGAGAGAGAGAGAGAGAGAGAGAGAGAGAGAGAGAGAGAGAGAGAGAGAGAGAGAGAGAGAGAGAGAGAGAGAGAGAGAGAGAGAATTGAATTAATTAAATCCAATCATGTCATTCTAATCTCATAATGCATTGATTATTTATAGGTACCATCTTGTTCTAGCAGGCCTACTGAAGACGTTGCTCTCATTGTGGCTGGCCAATAAGATTCTGGATCCTTTGTCAGCTCCCCAGCCTCACACACTGTCATGCTCAAGGTGTCTGCATATGTCCGTGTCTATGTGTGCTGGTTGATGCCACTTCTAGGAAACATGCCATTGATCACGGTTCTTTCCCAATCACGGAACATTTATTTTACGTGGCCAAAGTATGTCAGGTTCCGATTTATGATGCTATTTATGAGTCAATTCTCTTTGATGTTTAAATATTGTACTAGACTATATTAATATAATTAATTATAAATGTATTACATTATTATTAATAATAGTACTAGTAAAAGTATAGTTAATAGTGATCAATCATTTAATATACAAAAACAGTATATTTAATTATTTTATGCAGAAGTGCCAGAAGCAGAAGTAAAAATAGCAATGTCAGCTGTCAATCTTTTGAGTAGGGGGAGGGGGTTTGGTGTAAGCGTCTTTTGCGGAAAATTTTTTGCCACACTTCCGGTTTAAGGAGTTCGTACCACGCCTGCTTGTGATTTAATGTATTCGAAAACAACAAGTCATAGATAGGGGAAACAACTCTAATAAATGCTACCATGGTCTGTTTGCTAGGCTGCAAGCATTTTTCGCCTAAAACTTTCATCTCGGCGAAGATATTTGAAATATCTGCCGTTCTGTAAGCTAATTTTTTTGTAACTCCTGTATTTTAAATAATCCTAGACTTGTTGATGCATTTTTGAATTCTGCATTCAATTTTACATATATCTGAAGAGTTTCAACAATTGCCGTTTCTTATTTTTTCAGAAAACAATAAACAATTTTAGCATAAAAATGAGGTATTGATATCACGCATAACACAAAATTCACAATGGCAGACCCATGCCGCTAGAATTGCTTAGTATATAGCAGAGCAGACTCATATTTATTTTATAATTAGAACTGGTAATTTAACTACTAAAATTTAACAGAATATAAGTTCCATTTGTAGCAGTAATTTATCTGTGTACTTCTATAATTTGTCACCCTTTGACATGACTGAAAATAATTTTGAAAGCTAGTTTTCAGACCCATCTGTAAACCTGTAAGTAGTGTAAGAAGGGGAACTTTTTGTCTCAGCAGTGCACCAGTACATAATTATTTAAATTTAAATAACATACTGTGAAATAAGTAATGGTTTTTTTTAAAGTTAGTATTTAATTATTAATTGCTAACTTTTAGATACAGAACAGTGTAATTATAGAGCAGAAGTAAAAATCAATTATTAGCAAAACTGACTGCTTAATTTATGCAGCAGTTACAAACTTATTTACTTACATTAGTTAGTTAGTTAGTCACGGTTCTAACTTCACGGCAACGGGTTGTTCCCATTATTTAATTACATTAATTAATGATATTTAATCAACAAAAGAAAGCTGTCGCAATGCAGTGGTTACATTAAGACGTGGTTACATTAAGACAATGTTAGTACATTTTCATGAATAGTTCTTTCACTAACGACGAACATTTCACATGACATTTAATTTATATAAATAGGTAGCTATTTTTAACTGTTAATTAGGTCACAGCACATCCTATCAAAAAATCTTAAGTCGTGTGCATTTTTCAGTGACTCAGAGACTCTCATGCTTTGTGTGATGCTTTTGGCATGCCGTCCTGCAGAAAGAGATCGAGCCATATGGGATAAAACCCGGTGCAATGAAGGCAATCCTCTCGACATTCTTTCAAAAGAAGAATGTGACCTTTTCTTTCCTGTTACCAAAACGCACAATAAAGTATACATCTTGCCAGGTTTGCTAGCAATGCGACAGACTTATAATGAATAATAAACTGGCGGCCATTTTTAATTGTTAATTAGGTCACAGCACATCCTATCGAAAAATATATAATACATCAAGTTAGGCCTCGCCACCCCGGACGCAATGATATATGGTACTATGTTGTCTGTTTAAAAATAAACAAGCCACAGTAATAGAAGGCAGAATGTCTCAGCTCCCAATTTATTGGGCAGCGATCAGAACCGCCTCATTTACTAAGATTCATTTGTACTTCCTGGTTGTAGATGACCACACAAAAAATATTAACAACTCCGCTTAGAATTAACGTACAGTCTTCATTGAGATACCGTTGGATTCATCTTGTCAAGCTGTAGCCAACGGTGGTGTTTTCATAAGTAAAAACAAACCCCAATTTTTAAATACTCTAGTAATAAATATCACTATAAAATTAAAAACGACCAACTTGTCTCTACTCTAGTCTCTAGTCTTACTTAAGCGCATGTCGCGGTGTTCATAAATGAAATAGTCATGAAGTAAGGAATGAATACTAATGTGTGCAGATCAAACTACTAATTACCCTACTACCAGGGGACACAAGGAAAGATTATGTAATCCAGCAATCCTGTGTGTTGTGTTGACTACAGTAGAAACAGAGAACGAGGTAGATCCGCTGATCCAGCAGCCCTGTTGTTTTGTATCTCGTCTGCTTCACTGTTGCCAGTTATGTTGTGCATTTCCCGACCAGCAACTATATTTGATGGGCAGGTTAGCACAGTCCATTAAACAGACAACAGACAGCTGTAATGACAGACAATCAATCAATCAATCAATCAGATGCCGTCTCCACAGTGAAGATTGGCTGCAATGGATCTCCAACACTGTCTTCTTCTTCTTCTTTCGTTCGCCTGAAATATGCTTATAACTGCAATGTTGTCTCTCGTATGAATCCAACAGTCTTTTTTAGTTCATTCTGACAGACAGCATAGATGAATTTTATAATTACTTGAAGAATGCCTTCAAGAAGTGCACGTATTCAGAATTAAATAAGATAATGTGTGAATGTAATGTTAAAGTTGGAAATCAACAAGACAGTAAGCAAGTATAAACAAGAGGAACGAAATGAAAGATGTTGCAAACGTGTACAGTGGGCAAAAGAGCACGATAATCGATATGGTTATTGTTGGAGTGCTACATAGTACAAGCACTTTTGCATGGATGTGAGTCGTGGACAGTGGGCAGACAAGTTTAAAAACATCTAATGGCAATGGAAGTATGAATGGTTTCTGAGGAAAATGCAAAGAATACCATGGACAGACCGAAAAACCAATGAGCAAGTCCTACAAGAAGCAAATGAAAACCGTAAAATTAGAGAAATTAAACGTACACAGTCACATTTTTGGACACGTTATGAGAAGAAATCAACTAGAGAACTCCCGGGAAGGTTAACCCGGTCAACAAATGCCCGCAGAAGTCGGATGTGTCGGCCTAACGGCGCAAGAACGCAGCTCTGCTGTAAACAGGCACAACGCAGTCACATCCGAAAAAAAACTCCGGATGAACGAAGAAGAAGAACTAGAGAACTTGGTGACAACTGGCAAGATGGGGGGAGGGGGGCAAGGGGAAGGCAGAGAAGTAAACAACATGATTGATGGCTTGGCCACGTGGCATGGTCGAGACAAGAACACAGCTGATCCTTAACTTTGAACCGCGTGAGATGGCGAGACATGACCGCCCACGCTTGTCGGCATGGCACATGATGATGAGTCAATTCAAAAAACAAAAAACAAAAAACAAAACTCTGAATCTCCATGTGTGTTTACTCTGACCAGTTCTGGGACTTCTAGCTGAGGAATAATATAGTCCTCTTCCTTAATGATGAACAAACAACGTTATTATATTTACCAATATGTGTGTATAAATTGTGGAGTGGGGCAGAATTAGAACTACAAAAATTAGATCTTTAAGAGCATGTATCTTTCCCATTGCAACATAAGCCTGTGAGACCTGGGCACTTACTAAACAAGCTGCACAGCTCATAAATGCCTTTCAATTTAAATGTTATAGACGGTGCGAGAACAGCAGATTAAAAGAGGGGTGGCCAATCAAGAACACTACGCAGGAAGCCAAAGACAATTGATAAACCAACACAGAACTGGCGTCGTTAGCCGCTACACGCTGCGGGATTTGCTGAGGAGGGGATCCGAGCACTTATGGACTGAATGGTTCGATGTGCAATGAGGATGATCTGTCGACTAACTAACTAACTAACTGTTATAGACGGGTTCTAATCATATCTTGGATGCAGAAAATAGCAAATGCATCCACACGACAACAGCTGAATATTGAAGAAGGTTGGCCACTAAAGACGATAAAACAAAGATAATTGAAATACGTAGTTTGGTTACTTGAAACGCCATGAAAGTTTGGAGAGAACAATACTGGAGGGGTATATGCCCGGGAAAAGAGGAAGGGGTATGCTAAAGAGAAGACGGGTGCAGGATATGGCAGATGATCTCCAGATGGTTGTATTGGATGCGTGACATCTTGCTTATGACCGACAAGTTTTCCGAAGGGTTGTTAGGGAGCGAGGTTCTGCAAAGGACATGCTACTGAATGAATCTGGCTGTACATGTAAGTCTGCAGGAAGAAAGTCGGTAAGTTACAAACTTACAAATTTATATTATTTGTTATAAATGAGAACCCAGAGAAAATAGTGACCACTTCATGGTTATGTCTGCTATTTTCATCTTCTCTGTATCAGTTGCCGGCACCGTGGTGAAGGTGTTACGGGCGCAGTTCGTGATCCCGCATACCCACGTATGAAACACTGCTGCGCGAGATTTGGCAGCAGACCGCTTTGCGTTGGTTTTTTTACGTAATGGTATGGGTGCTGGTCGTTCAGAAAGCAATCAAACTACTGAACGTAAACTTGCCAAGACATCTTTTTTTTAAATGTTGCATATCCCTTACAGGACGTTGCAGCCAACGTCAGCATTTTTCAGCTGCTGCTGATGTACTAGGCAAGCTTTACGTTCAGTAGTTTGTCATTGATTTCTGAACGACCGGTTCACATACCCTTTTAAGTTACTATCGCGACGCGACCCGCTGCCTATTCTCGCAGCTGCTGTTTTCCCCACGTGGATATACGGGATTACGAACAATGTAGGTAACCCCTTGGATCACAACAGCAAAAAAAAAAAAAAATGCTGGTGTTGACTGCAACGTCCTGTAGAAAGATTATGCTACAAACTTTTAAAAAAAAACTCATTCTGTAAGTGCTCTGACCTGTCACTATGCCGCTAAGATCTCGTGAGAAATAAGTTCACACGTAATGATCAGTACTCACAGTGAGGAGGGAAAATAAGTGGAGATTAGAGGAGAAAATATATCTTCTTCTGCTTTCATTCGCCTTTAGTTGCAGTGGCCTCCAGAGGTTCTTTGATGCCCAGGGCCATACTCTTGATTAAATGCCCCTAAATTATTCTTTCCCTAATTCATTCCTTCCCCCCCCCTCCCACTGCACTGTGCTGCCCCCTCTCCCTAATTGGATGCCCCCGCTCCCAGCTGGATGCCCGGGGCCGTCGCACCCCCACCCCCCCCCCTTTGCACGCCACTGCCCAGTTGTCCGTAGAGTGTATCTTCCATTGTTGTTTTTTAGGCCAGAAGGTTTGACTAGATATGTCGCACTTTGGGCAGTCTTGGAGTATGTTATCTGCTGTCTGTCTGATGTGCCAAACAAGATTTTTTAAATTGTTTCTTGAAGGCAGAGGCGGGGCGAACTCCGTGGTTACGACGCCTGTCTTACACTCCCGAGGTTGTAGGTTCGTTACCGTACTGAGTACGGCGTACTGAAATCCGTCAGCCCCTCCCCTCGATGTGTCTCCACCTTACCGCCGTGAGGGGAGGGGGGGCTTGAGTGTCCCAGTGACCCCAAGCGCTATGCCGACGGAAGTACAACTACATGTCGGACAGCTCTTGAGATAGGACCAGATTAAGAGAGACACAACCTGCTGCTCTGCAGGTAGACTGAGGATAGCCGTCAAAAGCTCAAATCAGGTGCACGAAGTCACTAATACTTGGTCCAGACACATACTCTAAGGCTTCCATCTGAGGGATATGGCTGAACGCCTCTAAGCCATTAACCCCTGGATGTGAGAGCCGGGCCGATACTCACGTACTGCAAAACGGAGGTGAGATGCTGAGCACGCTACATGCTTAGTTCATATACTTGTTCGAAGGCTCTCAGCGGGGGGATATGAGGGATCCACGGATAACAGGGCCTGACCGTTTCTCGCTCAATGACGAGCGGAGGTAAGGTGCTGAGCCGTCAGCACATGTAGCCTACCTCGTGAGCGAGTACTAAAGGTGGAAAAAGTGCTCCAGTCGCACGAAATGGTTACGAAAAATGTCTGTATCTATATTCATAGAGAGTGTAGTCAAAGGTGAACAACGTCTCAATAACACGAAATGGAACGCTTGGCTAGAGAATCCATTGCGTGGTCTGAAGTCCGAAGAGATTGATTGATTGATTGATTGATTTAGGAATCGAAATCACAGCATTCGGGGCATTCCCATAAGTGCTCCGTCCCCATCCTCAGCAGCCAGTGAAGAGTTCCAACACTAATAGTACCAGTAGCAATCTGATTATAAGTCCGTCTCGCCTTTCCTCTGAGCGTTGAGCGTCGGCCAGATCCCTTCGTCACTCCTCGTTGTCTCATTCTTGCCAGACCATGGTAATCCATTTGCTCCTCCGAGGTGTGCACGTCCGAAGAGAAGGCTTACCTAGTGGATGTCGTCCGCAGACTGACCGTACCTGGTTTGTTCTTGAGCGACCAGTGGCAAGCGAAATGCCCAATGCATGGAAGTGAGGAATTAAAGCAGCTATGAGCAGGACGTAGCAATTCCTCGGGTGAACCCAGTCTCAGAGCAATATGTGCCGGCTCTACAATTATGCAAGCCTCATTGGATAGCGAGGGAATGCTCATGGTCTGCCCCTGCCTTCCCTTGAGGGTTTACCGTGATGTCTTTGACCGTTCTACCTTGACCAGCTGAGATGTGGACGACACCACAACAATAAGAGTCTAACGTGCCTCGAAACCCGAGGAAGGCTAACCTCATTAAAAAATGCCTGCCGAAGTCGGAAGTGCCAGCCTACGGGTGGCAAAATAAAAACTGGCACTTCACAATTACGTCCGAGTGAAATGCTAGTTTTCCAAATGTCCGTCGTGCCCGGAACAGCTCTGACTACTATATTGTCCCCGGGAACAACAACAAGCATATGTCCGAATCGAAAATTAGCTGAGTGGATACCATCTGCAGACCGGTCTGGTTTGTGCGGGAACGGCCCGAGGCGAACAAAATGCCCAATATATTGAAGTGAGGAATTAAAGCAGCTATGAGCAGGACGTGACGATTCCTTCGGTGAGCCTGGCACCAGGGCGCTATGTGTCGGCTCTGCAACTATGGAAGCCTCCCTTGGATGACGGATAATGCCCATGGACTGTCCCTGCCTTCCCTTGAGTGCTGATCGTGAAGCATTCGAACTTGACCAGCTGGGATGTGGAGGGCACCACAAAAGTGAGAGTTTCACAGGAATGCTAACGTGTCAAAAATGCACGCTAAAAGTCGGATGTGTTGGCCTAAGGGTTTCGGCCCAAGGGTGCCTTACCAGACACACCGTAATCACATCTGAAAAAAAAAACACAAAAAAAAAACAAAAAACACACACACACACTCCAGATGGACGCAAAGAAAAAGCAGAAAAAATTCGTCATACGATTCGCGACTGTAATTTTCTTCTGGGAGTCATTGTTAGTACTATGACGTTCGCGCTCAGTGCGACCCTTTCGGCAGTCCGCCTTACGGAAAGAGGCCAAGTCAAGTGAGATAAAACCCGTTGCAGTGAAGTCCATTCCCTCTAGTCCAGTGGTTCTCAACCGGTGGGGAATTCCCTCCCCGCCCCAGAGGGAATTTTAGGGTTTCCAGGGGGGGGGGGGGGGATGAAGACCATTTCAAGATCCCGTTAATGCAATAACCGATTACTTGATATTGTTTTTCCCTTCATACTTTACAGTTATGTACGTCTCATCCTTCTAAAATTCATTTTATAAAGTAAGTAGACCCACAAATCATGTTTTATGTGGATGTCTAGACTTGTTTTAGTATATGCTATTATTAAATTTACCTTCCATTTTTACATATACTGTGTAGGGGTGGGGTGATTTTTAGATAGGAAATATGAAAGGGGGGAATGACGTTCTGAAAATACGGTAAGGGGCACGGGCCAAATCTTTGATAGGAAGGGGGGGGGGGAATGACGTTCTGAAAATATGGTGAAGGGGGGCACGGGCCAAAAAAGTTGAGAACCACTGCTCTAGTCTTTAATCCCTATTGAATAAATTAAATCAGCGCTCTCCTATGTTTTCCAACAAGAACCGTTAATGACCCGGAAGCAGATTGGGGAGGCAACAGGTGGCCTGGAAACTGACGTTGTCTGTTTGCCTGTGAGCAAGGCACATTTGTATTGTTTGATCAACATTTGTTGTTGGTGTCTGTTGCCAGCACTTGGGTCGATATTATAACCGAGTACACGGATACTAATTACTATTTACAGTCTCGTGTGAGTAGAACATTTTGAGGATTTAATTTTAAAAAAAGGATATTATAATTTATATGTTGTAAATTTTAATTTGGTTTAATTTTTAAAAAAAAGTGAACATATAAATTTAAATTAATTATTGATAGATTAAAATTAAACGTAAAATGTTGTGTGTGTGTGCGCGCGCATACAAGTTATTAGTTAGTTACTCAGTTGCATATCCGTATCCTCCCCTTTAGGGGCTTTACAAGACGTGGTAGTCACAATAAACCCAGCAATTCAGGTTCACTGTGCGTGGTTTGATTTCATGGCACTTACCTTACCTTTCTTTATAAAATACCAATGCCACACTTATGATTACTGCCTCCTGAATGTGTTATTATTATTTTTTGTTTTTGTTTTTTAATGTTGCATATCCCTTGCAGGACATTGCAGTCAACGCCAGCATTTTTCAGCTGCTGTTGATGTACTAGGCAAGTTTTACATTCAGTAGATTGCTATTATTGCTTTCTGAACGACCGGCTCTCATACCAACACAAAGCGATATGGTCTGCTGCATAAATTGGTCACGGCTGCGTTTCGAACGTCTGGTAAGCGGCTGCGTTTCGAACGTCTGGTAAGCGGCTCACGAACCGCGTTCACAAGCCTTTGGCCATGGAGACCGGCTGGCTACGGAGACTGAATGTATTATTAAAGTATACAAATCTTTTCCAATGAAACCAGCCTCTATCCATCTGACCTCTGCCAGTCCTCTGATGTTAGCCATCATATCACAGACTTCACTCTGATGTGATACTGATGTGATACTGATGTGATACTGATGTGATACTGATGTGATACTGATGTGATACTGATGTGATACTGATAGGGACAAGCCCTGTTGGGGCTAGATAACCTAGACACCAATTAATCTGTACTGAGTTAAACGCAGCCTTTGAGAGAATTCACGAAGAGCAGCAGCATTGGGTGGCTGTACTGATATACATTGCATGTTACAGCAAACAAAGGCAAAGTAGGTCGAGCTAATGCTTCAGCAGATATTCAAATGTTGTGAAGTGATATTTTCTGTACACTTGGTCATGACATAATGAGGTTGGTAATTACCTAGGCATCCTCTTTCCCAGACGCACCCCTAGCACTAGTAGCCATTTTATGAGGGCTGCTCCAGAGTTTTATTCTGCCAGGAAACAATTCCTTCCCAGCGAGGGACTACCCTGGAGCTCCTGATTGGGAGGCTATGCACCGTCTTCCTCCTCTTTCATTCACTTGAAATTTATCTGTATGAATTTCACTAGTATATTACCATGCCTGCAATCTGTGCATATTGTTTTATTTTAATGTTCCAGCGCGATTTCAACAAAATGACACGATTTGCAAAGCGTGGTTTCGACAACAGAAAGTTAAATGAGGCAACGCCTTGGGCAGAGATGAAAAATGTCAGAGCTTCAGGTATACATATATAAATATTTGTGTCCGTTATCTGTTTCTGCTCTGCCTTCCATCTCCACATGGAGCATAGGTCTGAACCCAACACATGCCAGTCCCACTGGGCACACAGGCCACTCATCTTCCACACATCACTAATATGTTATATATTATGTATGTTACATTCAGTCCTTCCAACACTCATCTTCCACACATCACTATGTTATATATATTATGTATGTTACATTCAGTCCTTCCACCACTCATCTTCCACACATCACTATGTTATATATATTATGTATGTTACATTCAGTCCTTCCACCACTCATCTTCCACACATCACTATGTTATATATATTATGTATGTTACATTCAGTCCTTCCACCACTCATCTTCCACACATCACTATGTTATATATATTATGTATGTTACATTCAGTCCTTCCACCACTCATCTTCCACACATCACTATGTTATATATATTATGTATGTTACATTCAGTCCTTCCACCGCTCATCTTCCACACATCACTATGTTATATATATTATGTATGTTACATTCAGTCCTTCCACCGCTCATCTTCCACACATCACTAATATGTTATATATTATGTATGTTACATTCAGTTCTTCCACCATTCATCTTCCACACATCACTGATATGTTATATATTATGTATGTTACATTCAATCCTTCCAACACTCATCTTCCACACATCACTGATATGTTGTATGTTACATTCAGTCCTTCCACCACTCATCTTCCACACATCACTGATATGTTATATATTATGTATGTTACATTCAGTCCTTCCAACACTCATCTTCCACACATCACTCATCATTGGCACCTTGCCGTCTTGACAGACGATAGTTTGTGCTCTAAAAAGGCATAATAACTTTTAACTATGGCGGTAGCGAGTGTGACTGATAAGGCCAATTTGCGCTGTAAATGTCCGTTCACAGTGGGTGCATGTGAACACGTGGTCATTTCCACCATCATGCACCATCTTACGTCTCAAACGCTTGGTGTATGACTTTTCTGCAATAATTTTCTCCTTTGACTTTATTCCATTTCTGATATTTGCCCTCCACGCAACACGTTCAGCGGCGACTTGCTCCCAATGTGCATTATCAATGCCTGTATCAATCATGTCCCGCTTACACACATCTTTGTATCGTAGTAGAGGCAGACCCTGAGATCTCTTACCCATCTGTAATTCACCAAAAAAGATATCCTTTGGTATTCTACCATCATCCATCCTCCTAAGATGTCCTATCCATCTAAGTCTACGAAGACTGAGCATGGAATAAACTGTCACACAACCTGATCTTTCCAATACTTCAGTATTTGTGATTTTGTCTTGCCACTTAATACCAAGAATTCTTCGCAGACACCGCATATGAAAGCTGTTTAAATTGTTCTCTTGGTGTGAGTAAGTTGTCCAGGTTTCACTGCCATAGAGAAGAGTACTAAGGACACAGGCTTGATAGACAAGGACTTTTGTTTTGGCAGTAAGCTTCCTGTTCTCCCAGACTCTTTTTCTTAACCTGTTCATTGTTGTTGCTGCCTTACCAATCCGGATGTTGATTTCCTGATCTAGGGATAATTTGCTATTTACCACTGATCCTAGATATGTAAAATGGTCTACTATCTCTAGTTCGGCGTCGTCAATAAAGATTGATGGTACCCCATGTGCACCTTGTGACATAATCTGTGTCTTCTTTTTGCTAATTGTTAAACCAAATTCAGAACAAGCATTGGAGAATGCAGATAGTAGACATTGCAATTCTTCCTCAGAGTGGGTCGTAACTGCAGCATCATCTGCAAAAAGCAACTCTCTGATCAGTACCCTCCTAATTTTGGACTTAGCCTTCAATCTCTGAGCATTGTAGAGGCCGCCATCTGAGCGTGAGTGAATGTATATACCACCATCCTGATCACGAAATGCATATTTCAGTAGAAGTGAAAAGTATATTCCAAAGAGGGTGGGAGCTAGTACACAACCTTGCTTAACTCCACTCTTGATTTCAAATTCTTCAGAAGTTGCACCATCAAACTTGATTATACCCTTCATGCCTGTGTGGAACGATTCCACAATGGACAGAAGAGTTGGTGGGCAGCCAATCTTCTTTAGTGCCTTGAACAGACCCTCACGACTGACCAAATCAAATGCCTTTGTGAGGTCGATGAAGGCAATAAACAGTGGTTGATTCTGTTCACGGCATTTTTCTTGCATTTGTCGCAATGAGAATATCATATCAGTGGTAGACCGGTTCTGTCGAAAGCCACACTGTGATTCGGGGTAGACTTGATCTCCTAGGACTTGAAGTCTGCGCAGAACAATTCTGGCAAATACTTTTCCAACAATACACAGAAGTGAGATACCCCTATAGTTGTTACAGTCGCTCCGATCACCCTTGTTCTTGTACAGCGTTATGATGTTTGAATCTTTGAAATCCTGTGGGACTTGTCCTTCACGCCAGCATAGCTCTATTAGCTGGTGGATCTGTAGAGTGAGTGTTTCTTGCCCACTCCTGATAACCTCTATTGGAATCCCATCCTTACCTGGAGCCTTGCCAGATGCAAGTTCATTTATAGCACACTTAACTTCTGTTATGGTGGGAAGTGTGTCCAGGTGGTCAAGAGTTGGTAGAGCCTCTATGGCATTTAGGGCATCATCCGCTAGTTTGGTCTCACTTGAGTAAAGCTCCAAATAGTGCTCTACCCATCTGTCCATCTGCTGTTTCTTATCAGTGATGACTTCTCCAGTCAAGGTTTTCAGCGGTGCACTTCTTTTGATCACTGGACCACAGGCTTTCTTTATTCCTTCATACATGCTTCTTATGTCTCCCTTATCACTTGCGATTTGAATGGACTCACATAACTTGATCCAATAATCATTTGCACACTGCCTGGCAGCCTTTTGCACATCCTTCCTAGCTTGCCTTAGCTCACTCAGAGTGTTACGCGTTGGTCTTTCCTTGTTTCTTAAGAGAGCTTTCTTCTTCTTATCAATCAAGGGCTGCAGAGTCTCGCTGTTGGCCGCAAACCAGTCCTGCCTCTTATGATCCACAGTGCCGTAAACCCCTACGGCAGTTTTATAAAGAGTTTCCTTAATTTGACCCCACTTTTCATTTACTGTACAATTTTCTGGTGTATCAGTGAAAGCGTCTTCAAGTTGCTGTTGAAACTGAAAGCACTTTTCAGGATCATGAGTGTTAATAATATTAATCCTGGGGCTAGATTTGTGTTTAGCTGTGTAGATTCTCTTTGGTCTCAGTCTAACTCTTGCAACAACCAAAGAATGATCTGTATCACAGTCAGCACTGTGGTAACTACGAGTCAATGATATATGGTTCAGATGTTGTCTCCGTGTGATGATGAAGTCCAGCTGGTGCCAATGGCCGGATCTTGGATGTTTCCATGTGACCTTATGCATCTCTTTTGTTTTAAAAAAAGAGTTTGTCCTCTCGCTTTGATTCCGAGACCAGTTAAGACCAGGGATGGAGTTATTGCCTCTCCATAGCACAAAGCCTGGGCTAAAATATAGAGATCATGTGTTGCCCATGCAGCATGATCCCTCTCTCGGCCTGCCTAGTTCACTCCAGAGGAAAGGTAACACCCCTACATCTGGAACAAGACAAGCTGCAGAAGCTGCCGGATCAGCAAAGCATTGCTCTAACTGTCCGCCTGTCGGAGCTTCGATCCTAGACCAGTCGCCAACCAAGGCTTAGGGCCTGGTAAGCCCTGCCATGACAATTTTGTCTTTAGCTTGCATTTCCTCGCACCAGGGTAAGGCTTGTACCCTCCCAATTGTGCTCTTCCGCCCGAAGCCGTTGGCACAATGTGGGGTGTCGGGTTTGGTAAGCGCCGCCCAACGTTCGGCGCTAACAGAAACCAGGTAGTACCGTCTACTGTTATACGGTAGCTCAGTCATATCTGACTAAGACCTGACTGTGATGCATCACTAATACACATCACTAATATGTTATATATTATGTATGTTACATTCAGCCCTTCCACCACTCATCTTCCACACATCCCTATGTTATATATATTATGTATGTTACATTCAGTCCTTCCACCACTCATCTTCCACACATCACTGATATGTTATATATTATGTATGTTACACTTACACTTATGTAGACAAAAATATGGTAATATGAATGCTGACCTTATAAACATTTACTAAAATGTTATGAGAGATAGAGAGGCACACACACATATATTGATACATTCAATCATGCACACACAATATCCTTGTCTTCAGACACAAAATAAAGGACATTGGGCTAACATTCAGTTTATTTCACCATGACAAAACAGGCCAGAGCTGTTAATATATGTGCATATTGCAACAATAGCCACATTGTCAAAAAAGTGGGTAAACATTACGATACATAAGGTGCTTGCTAGCAGATGGAGGTCAGTAACAATATGTGGCATGTCAAATATGTTCATGAAATGATGCAGTTTTAAAACAACATTTTCTGTCATAGCTGGCGGCAGGGCTAGAATGAAGGAACAGAGAAGAGAGGACAGGAGACTGAAGCGACAAGCGGACCGTGAAGCTGCCAAGGTGGGTCAGCAATGTTAGGTTATTCTGTCTTGTGTGAGATGTGGTATCTGGGTCTCATTTCATGCTTTGTGTCTAGCTGTGCCCGTCTCATGTCTCTTATATTTACACTGATCTGTACAGATCTTATTCTGTTCATTTTTTTTAATGTTTTCTTTTTTTTTTCCCTTCACGTGGTTGGGATAATTATGTTTTTTTTAAAATAACAAAGGCCCACTTAATGCTATGGACACATTTTAGGAAAATAAACAATGTGATCATTTGGTAGTCCAGCACTGTGTAGGCCACAAACACTGGTCAGATGGTTATCATCTTCTGGTTCACTCTGTATGCACGTATGCGTTTGAAAAGGTATCAGGATAAAGATTCAGAATTATTCAAAGAAAGCCCAGGGTCAGGTTTCCACAAATTAAAGACTTTGACATAATCAGTATGTCATTTTCATCAGGCAGCCAGCAGCAGGCTGCAAAGAGATGTTGAATTATTTGACACCAGTCTTTGGGAGATTACCATTGCTACTTGGTTGCCTTTCCAGGATTATTCAAATGTAATATTTCTTTTAATGTACAAAATTTAATTTGCTTCATCCAAAATTTTTCCTTTTTTATGTGGGACTTAAAGGTGATTCATGTTCTGGTGTTATGTTGACATGATTACATACACTGTCTGATGACATTGCAGATGATATTCTTGCATATAGGCAGGGGAGAGATAGGGAGCAAACAGCCCAGGAGCTACAGGCAACAGTAGACAATGTAATTGACTGGTGCACTGAAATGAGTGCTGTCATCCACCCAGAAAAGGCAGCTGTTTTGTGGTGCTCTCTGGACAACAGGATTGTGAGAGCTGATGTTCCAAGCCTCACGATAGATGGTAGAAGCGTCAACAGAGAGAACAAACTGAAGTATCTGGGAATCACATTTGACAGGAGCCTGTCCTTCGAGGACCATGTGGAGACGGTTGTGACAAGGTCTCAAAAGGGACTCAATGCACTTAAAACTATGGCTGCAGGGGACACAGAGCAGAGAATGCTTTTCACACTATACCAGCACTTGATCCTCTCAGTGATTGATTATGGACTAGGACTGCTCACTGTCTCAATCAGTCAGCTGGTGAAATTAGAGCGCATACAGAACGAAGCGATACAGAGACACCCCAGTTGTGTGTATGCATTACATCCTTAGTTTGCCGTCTGTTGCAGGTAGGATCAAGGTGATGCAGGCGAAGGCATACCTCAGAGTAGCTGCAGACACAGATCACCCGTTGCATGAGGCGCCGGACGCCGTTAAGGGTCAACGACTGATAAGAGGGAAATCATGGATGGCTCAGGTGGAGGATACGATCAGGCAGGTGTGCCCCTTAGAGAACATTAGGAGAGGAGAAGAGTGGGTCAGAGTGCCAGCGGAGCAGTTAGACTTGTGCAGAGTTATAATCACATTAAGCAGGGAGTGGCCAGCAGGGGCTACAGAAGTGGAAATCCAGCAACTAATTCAGAATAATGCTCGCTCTGGTAATGTGATTATCTACACAGATGTGTCGCTGTTGAGAGGTAGGAGAAGTGCCTGGGGGTTCTTAGCAAAAGCCAATGGTCGATATTCGGTGCAGGAGAGCCTGGCATAACATCTAGGAGCCACAACATCTAGCTTAAGAATGGAGGTGGAGGCGGTCAGTGCAGCTTTCCGCTGGATGGAGAATACGATACACACACACATCGTGATTGTATCTGACTCAGAAAGCATGCTGAGTAGGGTGAAGACAGGCAAGCTTCATGCAGAGTGGCTTGCTTCGCTTCGGAAGTCACGGGTGATAAGCATCGTCTGGATCTTTTCTCCGGGGCATGCTGGTGTGCTGAGGAATGAACAGGCAGACAGATTGGCTGGCTTGGCAAAACTTGGTGGAGTATTGATGCATGACAAAGCAGATGTGGTTGCAACCTTGTGGGAGCATGTGTACACCTCGGAGGAGCAAATGGATCACCATGGTCTGGCAAGAATGCGACAGCGAGGGGTGACGAGGGGATCTGGCCAACGATCAATGCTCAGAGGAAAGGCGAGACGGACATATCAGATTGCTACTGGTACTGTTAGTGTTGGAACTCTTCGCTGGCTGCTGAGGATGGGTACGGAGCGCTTATGGGAATGCCCCGAATGCTGTGATGTTCCTAAATCAATCAATCAATCTGATGACATGTTTATAAAGCTGAGGATATGCCTTATTCTCATTCTTGTGCCCTTTATTCCCCATTGGGGCAAAGGTCTTCAAGCAAACCATGCCAAGCCATTGTATCTGTTGCCATGTCCTTCACCTCCTTCTGTGTCCTCTCAATATTATTTATTTATTTATTTATTTATTTCTGTCTTATTATCTTCTCCAGATGTCTTTAGGTCTCCTGCTGTTTGGTGGCCTTGTGCTTCCAGACGAGACAATGTCTATTTATATTGTCCTCAAGTTTTCTCATTGTGTGTCCTATCCAGCACTTGGTGGATATGCTTGGGATGATTTGAAGGAAAAAAACAAAGACCCACTTAATACTATGGACATTTTGTCTGAATGTAAGACGGTCCAGCATGCCAGCGTCATTTCTTCACCTTTTGGTTCACTGGGATTTGTTACTTCTCTCCATGAGCTCTACATTGGTGATCTTTTGTACCATTTCGTACCCAATGGACTTCCTGATTCTATTATTAGGCATGGCTCACGTTACGACATATGATAGTGCATGGAAATACAGCGTTATAGATTCATGGTTGTCATATTTGATCTCCTGAAGATGGATGCACGGCACAGTTGTTATGCTTGTGACTGTTAAAGGAAAGTCATCTTATATCAGATGTGATTGATTACTCTGGTTTTAGTTTTCTCAAACAAAGGCAGTTTATTTCAGTCATGCAACTGATCAGAATGCTTTGACGATGGAGATGAAGATAGGCAATACATCATCTTGGGCATGTCCTGGGTATGGCTGATATATGCTAAGTAAGATGGCAGTCATACAGTGCCAACAAAATAATGTCTGTGTAACTGAAGTTATCAGATTATATTCATGCATAATTGATTTCAAAATTTTCTATGTTATCATAAAGGTGTGCTTCAACTGTAGAAGCAGAGGTCACATGGTCTCAGAATGCCCATTTCTGTCAGACTTAAGCCAGCAGGGCAGTTGCTACAAGTGTGGGTCTACAGAACACACAGCCTACTCTTGCACAGCCAAGGTCCCAAAAGGTAGGTTCAGATTTGACCCCACCTGTTTCCACATGGACATATGTAGTGAGAGAGAATGTGTGATTATTTTGTGTTCATCAGATGTGAAGTACTTCTCGAGTTGTAGTTGCATGGCAACTCAGTATTTAGCAAAATGGTACTCATATTTAATATTTTATTGTGGGATGTGAAGTGATACGATATCACACAAAATATGTTAGAAATCATAAAGTTAAAGTATCAGCTCTTTGTTTAAATGTGTGTCTTGATGATTAAAAATAAATATCATTAGTAGATAGGAGTGCGTTTGAACTAAATAAGATAGTGGATGCAATATTGGAAAGCATTCGGTCATTTTGATATTCCGTGTGTACAAAGAGAAATGGTCTGCAGAAATGTACAGTTCATGGTTTGTCTCGCTAGCTTGGGTTCAGCAAATCAAAACTGTTCATTGATGTGCCAAAATTATGAAAGACTCAACGGGAATTTAGGTGCCATCACACCTGGGGCATACAAGAAAAGACTAAACAGGAATTTATGCACCACTACCAAAAGCATACAGGAGCAGACAAATGAAAATTATAGGTGTCTTAATCTCCAGGTAAAAGAGGAGTGCACAGTAAAAACTATAAAGTGTCTGCAGAGTAGGACAGCAGTAAAAGTTATCAAGTGTCTACATCTCAGGGTAAGAGAAGAAATAGAGTAGAGAAAACTGTAAGATATCCAAACCTCAGAGTAAAAGAGGGGAACATAGTGAAAGCTATAAGGTTTTTCCATCTTAGGGTAGAAGGGAGACCTTGATTGAATTATATGGTGCTTACAACACAAGAGAGGTCTGTTGTATCAGTTGTCTGTTCTGTATTCTCACCAGGATCCTTCCCATTTGCCAAGTGTTTCATCTGTGGAGAGAAAGGTCACATCACCAAACAGTGTCCGGATAACCCCAGAGGCTTGTATCCAAAAGGTAAGTTCAGTGACTTGTGGCAGTAGAGATGGCAGTGACAATGTCTTAATTCATCAGCATCATCATGTGCCATGCCAGGTGGCATAGGTGTTTAACATTTCCACACATCTCGCTCCCAAGTTTTCTGGGTCGATAACACTGACAATATTCTTGCATGCTAACTCCCCAGTCCATCCAGCATCGTGTCTTTGGGTCTGTCATCCTACTACTGATCTTTCTGGTCGTTATGATATTTTCCAACACCTCACTACATGACCTCAGAAAGTGGTTCTTTCTTATATTTATATATAATGTTCTGTTTGCATAAGCCTTTCTGTCTTAGTCACTGTACATTACAGTTAGCATTGTTATTATTTCTTCATGTTTCATTCTGTTAAATGTCTGTATGTAGTCTGACATGTAAGCATACACCTGCTTATACTCCTCATTATATATTTATTTATTTGCCATGTGTCCATGGCGGGTACTTCCATTGAAGTGTTAGTTCTTCAAACATTCCAGGCTATGGCAATATGATGTGTAGTAGCCATTGTCCTTTCTCACTACATTTGCTTCCCAGATCATTCTTAAAACATGGTCTGGCATGCACTGTATCAGGCTGGGTACACTTCAGGGCTAGACTGGTTGAAACAGACAATGCTAGGGATTGAATCCATGTCATCGTCTTGTAGCTCCTCATACAATGTACATAACTGTGTGCTTGCTGTCGTGCAGTGATGTTGGTTCTTAGCTCAACTTATCTCAACTGTTATGTTGAGTGGTTGGTTCAGATCAGCAGCTTTAAGATCTTTCTGTCTGCTGTGTTCTCTATCAACTGTCATTTCCTGCTCTGTCAGTGGCAATCAATGCCAGTAATCAAGTGATTTCTGGTGTTTCAGTTGTCATTAATTTTGTTTGTTGTGTTCATTTCATATTTACAATCCCACAATCCACTTGTGGTGTTCATGCATGTATATAACTGTATATTAATATAAGTCAAGATTGCATACAGTTTATATATACAGTTTAGATATACAGTTTATATATACAGCACTGTGGTCAGCCTTGGTGCTGCAGGGGCCAGCAAGTCTTCCCTGTCATGCCAGTGGTCACATGTTCAAGTTTATCTATCAAAGTAGATTTTAAAAATGTGACCTAGGTTCCTAGATTGACCCGACCTAAAATGTGTACCGGGACATGTCCTGGGAGATCAAGGCAGCTGGTGTAAGACAGGTCACCCGTTGGGGGGGGGGGGCAGTTGTAAGGTTAGCACCATATACCATCACAGTGTCTACAAGGGCCCTGTACTTCTTCTGCGTTCATCCAGAGTTGTTTTTTTTTTGTGGACATGATTGCATTGTGCCTGTTTACAGCAGAGCTGCGTTCTTGCACCATTAGGCCGACACATCCGACTTCTGCAGGCATTTGTTGACCGGGTTAACCTTCCCGGGGTTTCCTAGGACGTTTGAATCTCACTGTTGTGGTGTTATCCCCCATCCCAGCTGGCCCATATAGAACAGCCAAAGACATCCTGGTCAACCCTCAAGGGAAGGCAGGGGCAGACCATGGGCATTCCCCACCATCCAAGGAGGCTACCATACTTGCAGAACCAACACACAGCGCTCTGGTACTGGGCTCACCCAAGGAATCGTCACGTCCTGCACATGGCTGCTTAGCCTCACTTCCGTATATTGGGCCTTCCATTCACTATAGGCTGTTCTTCCGGAAACCAGAAGAATGCAGTCTGCAGATGACATCCACACCAAGGGCCCTGTACTACCCAGCACGTCTGAGTTGCCTTTTGCTCATGTGTTAAAAGTGATTATGTTTTTATATTTGTACTGATATTCAACGTGCCAAGAGATAACAGCAAAAAATGCTGGTGTTGACTGCAACGTCCTGTAAAGGATATGCAGCTAACTTTTTAACTGATATTCAAAAGTGCCAGTTTGTATAATATTCTAAAATGAACCGTCAAACTTGGCATGTAACAGTGTGTAAGTACATATATTAAAAGTCAAGTTATCACATCAGACCTGATATAACGTACTAATGTTTAAACAACTGTTATAATCTTAGTTCAAGTCATTAAGACACCCAGAGTCATTACCCAGGTGGGCCTGCCCCTAGAGAGTGTTAAGGAGGTACAGGGATCGAAACATTCAGCACAGGGAGACTACCTCTGGCGATCTGAAACCTCATGTCATGCTTGCTCCACGTCAGAGATTTTGTCACTACCCCACTGTTTCAATAATTGTTATCCTCTTAGATTAAGTCATTGTGGGGGAGCTTGAGCTTCTCAATGACCCTGAGAGCTATGCCGGTGGTAGCGTAGCTACCAGCAGGGCCTCCCAAGCCGGACAGGTCATAGGGTTGAGAACAGACAAAGAGAAACACCCTGGTCCTCCAGGTTGGGGGTTGAAGCGTGGGGTTAACATCCCCACCTTTGTAAAAACCATTTTGTTACGAAACAGATAAATAAGCCTCAAATTCAGACTGACTTATTTGGACAACGACCTTGGAACGTTACAGTGGCAAGAGAAGGTCAACCAGAGAGACGAATGGAGACGGATTGTATCTGCAGCAAAGAACCTCAATGGCTCGGAACGCTGAAGAAGAAGAATGTGTCTATTGCATGTCCCACATTTGACCAACATGTTTTTGTTTTCAGATATCTAAAGTTAGCAGTTCTCATATTTGTTTTTACATCTCAAAAGGTGGCAGCTGTAAACAGTGTGGCTCTGTGGAGCATTTAAAGAGAGATTGTCCAGATTTTCTCAAGAAGAAAGGTAAATTATGTTGTCTTTGACAGTTTGTATGATCCTTAGTTTAACTCAGAACTGTATTTATCACTAGGAATGGCATTTATGATCTGTCTGGAGATGCTTTGCTGGTAAACTTGTGTTGTGTGGTAAGGGCACCAATCTCTCAGTTCTGTGGACACCAATTGAAATACTGGTTATATACAAGTATTCATCTGCTGGCTACAAAATGTGGACCACTATCTGGACACTGAACCACAACTTTGGCATAGTGGATCACTGTCTGGACACTAGTTTAATTTAGTCGATGGATCAACATCACGGCACACGGGTGTAACCCATAAGTGCTCCGTTCTCCTCCTAACTCAAACCTGAGTCTGGCGAAACTCAGCTCAGTGCACGAGGATCCTGAAATTAAGCTACTCTTTTTCGATTTCCAACTGCCAAGGGATTTTTTATGTGTGCAACAATACACACGGGCGTCCAATCTCACTACCCAGAGACCAGGGGAAATTTTATTACCAGAAGTCCAAGTGAAATAAATCCCGGTACTGAGCCACAACTTTGACATAATGGATCACTGTCTGGACACACTGAACCACAGCTTTGGTATAATGGAACACTGTCTGGACACACTGAGCTACAGCTTTGACATAATGGAACACTGTCTGGACACACTGAACCACAGCTTTGGCATAACGGAACACTGTCTGGACACACTGAACCACAACTTTGGCATAACGGAACACTGTCTGGACACACTGAACCACAGCTTTGGCGTAACGGAACACTGTAAAATAAACAGAAGACCAGGTAGTGTTACCCTATGACTAAGAGAGGTAGAAGTTGAATACATTGCTGATGACTGACATTTCTGACTGGTTCATCCCTCCCTTACCCTGAGCTGCAGTGGCAGCTGATCAGCTTCATCTGGCCGTTATTTGGGACATGTTTTGTATTTTCAGGTGTGAAAGAGGTTACTGTGGACATGCTTGAGGCGGGTGTTAGCGCTGATGCTCAGGTGGACACAACTCTTGCTGCTGATGCTGACAATGATGACCAAGAAAAGAAGAAGAAGAAAAAGATCATAAAATTCTAGTTGTCTTTGTTGTAGTTGCTGTTTTGTTGTAAAAGACTTCTGTAAATGTATATTATATTGATGTATGTTAATGCATGCATACATCGGTATATGGGTGACTGATTAAAGAGCCTGAGTTCTGTAAAATAAACTATATTTGTTCATTAATTCATAGCTGGTGCATGACTTAGACGTAAATAGACTTAGGTATGAATAACCACTGGTCTCCGTGGCGAAGGGGTTACGGATGTGATTCGTAATCACATATACCCAGGTTCTTCTTCTTCTTCGTTCATCCGGAGTTTTTTTTTCGGACGTGATTGCGTTGTGCCTGTTTACAGCAGAGCTGCGTTCTTGCGCCGTTAGGCCGACACATCCGACTTCTGCGGGCATTTGTTGACCGGGTTAACCTTCCCGGGATACCCAGGTTCGAAACACAACTGCTGGTTTTTTTTTGAAAAAGGTATAGATGCCGGTCGTTCTGAAAGCAATGGCAAACTACTGAATGCAATACTTGTCCAGGAATCACGAACAGCCAAAAAGCTGGGGTTGACTGCTACGTCCTGTGAAGGACATGCAAGTAAAAAAAATGAATAACCACTGGACAGCTGTGGATGTTTTCAAAATAGAAACTTCTAGATGTCATGCATGATCCTGAGGTATGGATCAGACACTCAACCTTTTCGGATTCAGGTTAATAAAAAAAAAGAAAACCAGTAGGACTCATTTGCACACGGAGAATTCCTCAACAGTTGACCCAAAAGAATAGACAGCTACGCAGTTACAATTGTAGAATGAGAAAATCCCCATAAAATATTCATGCATTGTTTGTTTAGTTTTTTTGTTTAGTCGATGGATCAACATCATAGCACACTGGTGTAACCCATAAGTGCTACGTTCTCCTAACTCAAACCTGAGTCTGGAGAAACTCAGCTCAGTGCACGAACTTTGTTGCACCAGCGAAGATCCTGAAATACTTTGGGTAGATTTTTAACTCAAAATTTTGTCCGGGCTGCTATTCTTTTTCGATTTCCAACTGCCAAGGGATTTTTTAACGTGCGCAACAATACACACAGGCGTCCGATCTCACTACCCAGAGACCAGGGGACATTTTATTACTAGAAGTCCACGTGAAAAAATCCTGGTCCTGACCGGGGCTTGTACCCGGGACCTCCAGCACTCGAGGCGGACACCATACCTCGAGACACTCAGCCCCCTAGATATAAGCACCCTAAGATATTCATGCATGTGTGGTTAAACATTCCACAGCAGTTGGAAAATAAACAGAACAGGCCAAATAGGTGACTATCCAGACTACATGAGAGAAGCTACCAACAGCAACGATATTTATAGCATGAGATTCTGCACAGTGTCCAGGCCATCCTAGTGTGATCATCTGTGGCCAGACTACATGAGAGAAGCTACCCACAGCAACGATATTTATAGCATGAGATTCTGCACAGTGTCCAGGCCATCCTAGTGTGATCATCTGTGGCCAGACTACATGAGAGAAGCTACCCACAGCAACGATATTTATAGCATGAGATTCTGCACAGTGTCCAGGCCATCCTAGTGTGATCATCTGTGGGAGATGTCAGGAGAGAAGCTACCCACAGCAACGATATTTATAGCATGAGATTCTGCAGTGTCCAGGCCATCCTAGTGTGATCATCTGTGGGAGATGTCAGGAGAGCCTAAGAGGTGTCTCATCCAGTGAATGTGATCCTTAATTAGCAGGCAGACAAAGCGCACATTCAAAGTTTGATCTTTTATCATCTTGTTTACACTTCAGACATTATGCTACCAAAGTCAAACATGGATGCTTACCGCAACTAATGAGTGCAAAATCATAACCATAAGATAAGATGTTTTAGAAGAGCTGCAGGAGTAACTGTGAGAGACAGAATTAGGGAATTAGAAGGCTAGGTTTGAAACCAGTCATGCATGTCATTAAAGAACAACAGATGAAATGGTTAGGCCACCTCACCAGAATGTCCTGGCAACATCTGCCACACTGAAGAAATAGAATGGATACACAGCAAGGGGAAGATCACATAAAAGATGTAGCCATGGTACCGTACCAAGCGTAACTGTAGAGAACTTAATACCATCTTACAAACAGCATAAGAGGGAGAGCGTAACAGATTTTTACATCTCCACCACTTCACTGTGGTAAATAGAGAGAAGAAGAAGTTTACTCTGTCCTCTTCTATCTTTGGATATAGAGGTACCTGGTTGGTCAGAGTGCCTTCAAGATCTGGCACCTCCTCTGAAAGTGCTAGGTTTAAATCCAGGCCAGGACAACATTCTCACACAAAATTTGTTGGTCTAGTTGACCTGGTGACATCATCCTACCCTCCCCTGATCTCTGACTGGTGATAAGCTTGCCTTGAATCCTCACATAAACATGACAAACGCGATCTTGTGTGCACATGACAAATTCCTCAACTGTTGGACATCTGAGGCCACTGCCCTGGCACAGATTATGTGCACTAGAAATTCCCATCTGTGGAGAGGCACAGCAGGGTCACATACGGGCATTCAGCTAGGGTCACATACGGGCATTCAGCTAGGGTCACATACGGGCATTCAGCTAGGGTTGCTGGCGTTTTCATCATGAGGTTCATGTACTTCATGGTCAGCATGCTCCAACCCAAAGGGATTCCTCCGAGGTAAAGGGCTGAGGCACATGGTCAGCAGTAAGACTGCAGAGTCCACACATAGGACACTGTCCATCAGATCATCCTCCATCTGGCATCTTGGTACAGACCTTGCTCTCATGTAAAACCAGTGACATTATCTCATCACAATTCCAAGAAATACCAGCTACACCACACATCCCACAAGTGTCAGCGCATGCACACACACACACACCACGCAAACACATATATAGCACTAGCTGCAGTGACATAGTGATTAGTGCACTAGGTTGCCGAGACTGTGGTCTTGAGTTCAATCCTCAGCATTGGCAAGATTATGTTTTCTGACCCGTACGGCTTGACTGCAGGTTGACCTTGCCTTAAAGTGGGCACAAAAAGAAACACACACAGAGGTTCTAGAATGAACTGGGAATGAAAAGAGAATTGATGACAGAAATTTTAAAAACAAAGGCCCAACACTACACTCCTACAGCTGTTTGTGGCTATATAAACACATCATCATCACTATCATTGCTGTAAATGAAGAGGCCAGAATTTCCTGTAAATACGTACTGGGACAGCCACTAGTCTGAGCTAACATGATGAACTGAATGGCACTGGGTCATCAAGATAGTCACCATGAACAAACACCATCAATATCCCAAGTGCTCAGTGTGACCATGATGTTTAATTCACGTATAAACAATGGTTTCTGTAGGCGTTAATGGTTGTGTATCGGACAGAGATGATTTGTTAGCGAGGGGAGAGACAGAGATGGGAGGGGAGAGACAGAGATGGGAGGGGAGAGACAGAGATGGGAGGGGAGAGACAGAGATGGGAGGGGAGAGACAGAGATGGAAGGAGAGACAGAGATGGAAGGAGAGACAGAGATGGAAGGAGAGGCCATGGTGGTATAGCCACTAATGAACTGCTTCACCAGCTCGTAGCAGGCCTTCAACCTCCTCTTGTGGCAAGATGTTTGTTCTGATGTCTGACAACTTGGTTCAATCTGCATCAGACATTTTTCTTAGAGACTAAGCTGCAAAGGAGAAGTGTTGCTGATCCTACAAAGAACAAGAAATACACAAAAAGGACACAGAAAGCATGCGGCAGCAAGTGGGCAGTGACAAGTCAGCAGTTGGTCCCTCTAAAGACCAAATTCTTTTTAGGATTAAAGCCGAAAGCTCCAAAGATGTGCAAACAACCCACAATGACCAAAGGGATGGGGAAAATAAACCAGCAAAAAACAGCATCCCTGCATCTGTGTCAAATCCCCAGCTCGGGGGGGGGGGGGGGGGTCCAGTGACCTACACAAGAAAGGAAAGTTTGACTGCAAACACTGAGACCATATTTAAATAAGGGCATAACACAGATCCTTAATATAACCAACACCACAGAAGCAGGTTGAATGAGGCCTACATGTTTTGTTTTAAGCATTAAGCCACGGCAGGTACTGCCATTGTGGTGTGGAATATTGAGTTGTCACGTATTCTAAGCCACTGGTTATGCAGTGTGGTGATCAGTTCCCGTCCTCACACCTTTCCATATCAGACAGTTCCCAGAAATGGACTCAGTATCTGTTTGCGTTGAGTCACATGTCAGTACCTCAGAAGTCAGAGTGGGTTTGCCAGATGTCAGGGGCACACTGGTAGTAGGGAAAGCTAATCCACGTGTAAAAATCAAGTCCAGTGTACTCTCTAGTAGTAGCAGCTACCAGTACTACCAGCGAACAGGGAGGAGGAGAGACTCAGACCAAGGTCAAGGCACGCTGGTACTCGGTCATGATATAGAAGTAAATGACACGAGCTGTGGAAGTTTGTTTAACAATGGGATATCACAGGAGTCAATGACCTGAGCTCTGGAAGTTTGTTTAACAATGGGATATCGCAGGAGTCAATGACCTGAGCTCTGGAAGTTTGTTTAACAATGGGATATCACAGGAGTCAATGATCTGAACTCTGGAAGTTTGTTTAACAATGGGATATCACAGGAGTCAATGACACCAGCTCTGAAGAGTTGTTTAACAATGGGATATCACAGGAGTCAATGACCTCAGCTCTGGAAGTTTGTTTAACAATGGGATATCACAGGAGTCAATGACCTGAGCTCTGGAAGTTTGTTTAACAATGGGATATCACAGGAGTCAATGACACCAGCTCTGAAAGTTTGTTTAACAATGGGATATCACAGGAGTCAATGACACCAGCTCTGGAAGTTTGTTTAACAATGGGATATCACAGGAGTCAATGACACCAGCTCTGGAAGTTTGTTTAACAATGGGATATCACAGGAGTCAATGACACCAGCTCTGGAAGTTTGTTTAACAATGGGATATCACAGGAGCCAATGACCTGAGCTCTGGAAGTTTGTTTAACAATGGGATATCACAGGAGTCAATGACCTGAGCTCTGGAAGTTTGTTTAACAATGGGATATCACAGGAGTCAATGACATGAGCTCTCAAGAGTTGTTTAACAATGGGATATCACAGGAGTCAATGACAATGGGATATCACAGGAGTCAATGACACAAGATATGGAAGTTTGTTTAACAATGGGATATCACAGGAGTCAATGACCTGAGCCCTGGAAGTCTGTTTAACAATGGGATATCAAAGGAGTCAAAGACAATAGGATATCACAGGAGTCAATGACAATGGGATATCACAGGAGTCAATGACAATGGGATATCACAGGAGTCAATAACACGAGCTCTGGAAGTTTGTTTAACAATGGGATATCACATCACAGGAGTCAATGACCTGAGCTCTGGAAGTTTGTTTAACAATGGGATATCACAGGAGTCAATGACACCAGCTCTGAAAGTTTGTTTAACAATGGGATATCACAGGAGTCAATGACGATCTCTGGAAGTTTGTTTAACAATGGGATATCACAGGAGTCAATGACACGAGCTCTGGAAGTTTGTTTAACAATGGGATATCGCAGGAGTCAATGACATGAGCTCTGGAAGTTTAACAATGGGATATCACAGGAGTCAATGACATGAGCTCTAGGAGTTTGTTTAACAATGGGATATCACAGGAGTCAATGACAATGGGATATCACAGGAGTCAATGACAATGGGATATCACAGGAGTCAATGACATGAGCTCTGGAAGTTTGTTTAACAATGGGATATCACAGGAGTCAATGACACGAGCTCTGGAAATTTGTTTAACAATGGGATATCACAGGAGCCAATGACCTGAGCTCTGGAAGTTTGTTTAACAATGGGATATCACAGGAGTCAATGACCTGAGCTCTGGAAGTTTGTTTAACAATGGGATATCACAGGAGCCAATGACACCAACTCTGGAAGTTTGTTTAACAATGGGATATCACATCACAGGAGTCAATGACACCAGCTCTGGAAGTTTGTTTAACAATGGGATATCAGAGGAGTCAATGATACCAGCTCTGAAAGTTTGTTTAACAATGGGATATCACAGGAGCCAATGACAATGGGATATCACAGGAGCCAATGACCTGAGCTCTGGAAGTTTGTTTAACAATGGGATATCACAGGAGCCAATGACAATGGGATATCACAGGAGCCAATGACCTGAGCTCTGGAAGTTTGTTTAACAATGGGATATCACAGGAGCCAATGACACCAACTCTGGAAGTTTGTTTAACAATGGGATATCACATCACAGGAGTCAATAACACCAGCTCTGGAAGTTTGTTTAACAATGGGATATCACAGGAGTCAATGACACCAGCTCTGAAAGTTTGTTTAACAATGGGATATCACAGGAGCCAATGACACCAACTCTGGAAGTTTGTTTAACAATGGGATATCACAGGAGTCAATGACACCAGCTCTGAAAGTTAGTTTGTTTAACAATGGGATATCACAGGAGTCAATGACACCAGCTCTGGAAGTTTGTTTAACAATGGGATATCACAGGAGCCAATGACCTGAGCTCTGGAAGTTTGTTTAACAATGGGATATCACAGGAGCAAATGACACCAACTCTGGAAGTTTGTTTAACAATGGGATATCACAGGAGCCCATGACAATGGGATATCACAAGAGTCAATGACAATAGGATATCACAGGAGTCAATGACAATGGGATATCACAGGAGTCAATGACAATGGGATATCACAGGAGTCAATGACAATGGGGAGAGTCTCTGTGGCAAAGTGGTCAAGCCGTTTGACTCGTGATCCGAAGGTTGTGGGTTTGATTTCGGGCCGCACCCTTCGGTTTATGAGTTAAATGTTTTGGAGACTCCTGTGGGTCGTCGCCAAAAGCTATGGAGTTCGTGCTTTGTGCGACGTTTTCCGTCCTGCGGAAAGAGACCGAGCCATATGGAATAAAATCCGGTGCAATGAAGTCGACCCTGTCGACTTTTAAGCGACTTTTTAATGACAATGGGATATCACAGGAGTCAATGACACCAGCTCTGGAAGTTTGTTTAACCATGGGATATCACAGGAGTCAATGACAATGGGATATCACAGGAGCCAATGACAATGGGATATAACAGGAGCCAATGACAATGGGGGGAGTCTCTGTGGCAAAGTGGTCAAGCCGTTTGACTCGTGATCCGAAGGTTGTGGGTTCGATTTCGGGCCGCACCCTTCGGTTTATGAGTTAAATGTTTTGGAGACTCCTGTGGGTCGTCGCCAAAAGCTACGGAGTTCGTGCTTTGTGCGACGTTTTCCGTCCTGCGGAAAGAGACCGAGCCATATGGAATAAAATCCGGTGCAATGAAGTCGACCCTGTCGACTTTTAAGCGACTTTTTAATGACAATGGGATATCACAGGAGTCAATGACACCAGCTCTGGAAGTTTGTTTAACAATAGGATATCACAGGAGCCAATGACAATGGAATATCACAAGAGCCAATGACCTGAGCTCTGGAAGTTTGTTTAACAATAGGATATCACAGGAGCCAATGACCTGAGCTCTGGAAGTTTGTTTAACAATTGGATATCACAGGAGTCAATGACACAAGCTCTGGAAGTGTGTTTAACCATGGGATATCACAATATAGGTCAGCTATTGGTGAGTTAAAGAGTAGATAATTCTCCGACATGCAGAGACAAGGGTTCAAAGGCAGCCATAGACGATTTAGAAGCTGACTGCTTTGCCTTGACTGAGATGGGATGAGCACCAGCCATTCATAAAGCAATGTCAAACTATTGAACGTAAAAAATGCCCAGTAAATCACACAGAGCCAAAAAATTCTGGGGTTGAGTGCGACATCCTGTAAAGGGCAAGCAACTAACTTGAACTTTAAGTTGGGGAGAAGCAACTTTCAACCACAGAATGCTTCAGTTTATATTCACTTCCATGTGGTTCAGTGTTGAAGATTTAACTAATCATATCACAAGTCACTAGATGTGGCTTGCATTTTGTGGTAGAAGCTAATTCAGGTACTCGTGAAAAGTGTTTG
This sequence comes from Cepaea nemoralis, assembly GCA_014155875.1. Classification (NCBI taxonomy): domain Eukaryota; kingdom Metazoa; phylum Mollusca; class Gastropoda; order Stylommatophora; family Helicidae; genus Cepaea; species Cepaea nemoralis. Next base: position 183,978 of record JACEFZ010023177.1, on the reverse strand, counting down.
CATTTAAAATATACACAATCAGACAGACATCTGGTAGCAGCCTACATTTCTGTATATGCTGATACACACACTGGCCATGTCACATTATAAACACACATATTAGCTGGCAATACCAACAGCAGTCATACTTCTTAAGGTAGTCCCATAGCTCAGCAGGTTAAAACATGATTTCTGTATTTTATGAGTATTCATACTTTTAAAAACATCAGAAAACAACACAGTATTCACATATCTGGCTAATTCAAAATATTTCAAACATGACCTTTTCTTGGCACAGAAACCTGAGTGAATCCAAGGATTCTACACTAAACATTCTTGGAGGCTGTGTTTGGTTCTAGTTCCACAGTAAACATTCTTGGAGGCTGTGTTTGGTTCTAGTTCCACAGTAAACATTCTTGGAGGCTGTGTTTGGTTCTGATTCCACACTAAACATTCTTAGAGGCTGTGTTTTGTTTTAGTTCCACAGTAAACATTCTTAGAGGCTGTGTTTTGTTTTAGTTCCACAGTAAACATTCTTAGAGGCTGTGTTTGGTTCTGGTTCCACAGTAAACATTCTTGGAGGCTGTGTTTGGTTCTGGTTCCACAGTAAACATTCTTAGAGGCTGTGTTTGGTTCTGGTTCCACAGTAAACATTCTTAGAGGCTGTGTTTTGTTCTAGTTCCACACTAAACATTCTTGGAGGCTGTGTTTGGTTCTGGTTCCACAGTAAACATTCTTAGAGGCTGTGTTTTGTTCTAGTTCCACACTAAACATTCTTGGAGGCTGTGCTTGGTTCTGGTTCCACAGTAAACATTCTTGGAGGCTGTGTTTGGTTCTGATTCCACACTAAACATTCTTAGAGGCTGTGTTTTGTTCTGATTCCACACTAAACATTCTTGGAGGCTGTGCTTGGTTCTGGTTCCACAGTAAACATTCTTGGAGGTTGTGTTTGGTTCCACAGTAAGCATTCTTGGAGGCTGTGTTTGGTTCCATTATTGTCTACCAGTAGAAACTCGGAGAGACTGATCATTCTTTCACCTGTCACTTTAGGGGAACAATTCTCTCTGTTGGGTCAACTAGTGTATCTATTCCAGTAATGCCATCAAGCAATATTTGTCTTGGTTGTTCCTTGCTCTGACATCACACTAGGTGTAGCGTGTTTACCTAGGTGCCCACGGAGACCAACCCAGGTCTAACCCCCGACAAGTCTGTGTGCAGTGCTGACATCACACTGGGTGTAGCGTGTTTACCTAGATGCCCACGGAGACCAACCCAGGTCTAACCCCCGACAAGTCTGTGTGCAGTGCTGACATCACACTGGGTGTAGCGTGTTTACCTAGGTGCCCACGGAGACCAACCCAGGTCTAACCCCCGACAAGTCTGTGTGCAGTGCTGACATCACACTGGGTGTAGCGTGTTTACCTAGGTGCCCACGGAGACCAACCCAGGTCTAACCCCCGACAAGTCTGTGTGCAGTGCTGACATCTAGTTACATCTTAATATGCCTCCCCTCAGATGTGAAGTTGCGGTACCAGTTTTGCACACCCCCTTGTTTTCTAAGCTTGGAGAGGGGAGGGAGAGCTCTGCAACACAGATCTCGTGGAGCTGGCACTACAGCAGGAGGATGTGAAGACAGTCTATATAAGAACCTCGCGCCAGAAGTTGCCAGCCCTTTCCAGGGCTCAAATGACCTGAAGGCTCGTCATCATGGGACACAAATGACCCGAGGGCCAATCATTGGACAAACGTTACAAGTGGGTGTCCCAGGGGAAGAACCAACACTCTAACCATGTCATGTTCTTGCCTACTGATGTAGTTCTGCATCTTGCTGTAGTTGTGTGTCTCGCTGTAGTTCCGTTTCTCACTTTAGTTCTATGTCTTGCTGTAGTTCTGTGTCTTGCTGTAGTTCTGTGTCTTACTGTAGTTCTGTGTCTCACTGTAGTTCTGTCTCACTGTAGTTCCATGTCTCTCTGTAATTCTGTTTCTTACTTTAGTTCTACGTCTTGCTGTAGTTCCTTGTCACACCATAGTTCTGTCTCACTGTAGTTCCTTGCCTCACTGTAGTTCCTTGCCTCACTGTAGTTCTGTCTCACTGTAGTTCTGTCTCACTGTAGTTCCTTGTCTCACTGTAGTTCTGTCTCACTGTAGTTCCTTGTCTCACTGTAGTTCCATGTCGTACTGTAATTCCATGTCTTGCTGTAGTTCTATGACTTACTGTAGTTCTGTGTCTTGCTGTAGTTCTGCATTTCACTTTAGTTGTGTGTCTCGCTGTAGTTCTGTCTTGCTGTAGTTCTAATTCTGTAGTTGTATCACTGTAGTTCTGTGTCTCGCTCTAGTACTTCTGTGTCTCACTGTAGTTCTTTCTTGCTGTAGTTCTATGTAGTTCTAATTCTGTAGTTATATGTCTCGCAGTTCTGTGTATCACTGTAGTTCTGTGTCCCATTGTAGTTCTGTGTCTCGCTGTAGTTCTATGCCTCATGGATTTCTGAATTCTCTAACCATGATATTGAACCGAGACTCAATTCTGTCTACAACGTGTGGAATATTCTGAAGTGCCAGGTATCCGCATTCAATGTTACTCTCAGCACATGCACATAATTAACAGATATAATATCACCCATTGCAGAAAGCTTTCTCTGCCACAGTATAGTGGGCATGGGGAATGTTCATGTCTTGTTACGACATTGTTAAACACTGTATGATTACATGTTCATGTCTTGTTACGACATTGTTAAACACTGTATGATTACATGTTCATGTCTTGTTACGACATTGTTAAACACTGTATGATTACATGTTCATGTCTTGTTACGACATTGTTAAACACTGTATGATTACATGTTCATGTCTTGTTATGACATTGTTAAACACTGTATGATTACATGGTCATGTCTTGTTACGACATTGTTAAACACTGTATGATTACATGTTCATGTCTTGTTACGACATTGTTAAACACTGTATGATTACATGTTCATGTCTTGTTATGACACTGACACTGTATGCTTACATGTTCATGTCTTGTTATGACACTGATAAACACTGTATGATTACATGTTCATGTCTTGTTATGACACTTTAAAACACTGTATGATTACATGTTCATGTCTTGTTATGACACTTGAATCATTTGATGAATAAATGCAAATGTATTGTTGGTCACCACATGAAAATAACATCTATGAACACCACTGTACGATACATTGTTTATATGTTGTTATGACACTGTTAACCACTGTATGAAGAAATGATTATATGTTATGACACTTTTTACCATTGTATGATGAAATGTTTGTGTGTTATATATGGGGCATTCATTTGAAACCCATTCGTGCTGCACCGTGCGTAATTGCGTACGTTGAACATGATCATGTCATGGTTATGTGATAAGTACTGACCAATGAATAAAAGAGCACGTGCTTATCATCCCGTGATGCATAGGTTCTGTTTCTGACAGTTGAGAAAATGACCGGGTTGATCCAAAATCCGTTCAAAGAAGCTCAAAGAGCGGTGATTCAGTTTCTTTCATTTGAAGGACATCGAAGAATGCAGGCAGCGTACGGTAACAAATGTGTGTCGAAGACAACAGTGACAGACTGGGCACAAATGTTTCGGAAAGGACGTCAGTTCACGACAGATCTTCGACGGCCGTGTCAAGCGTACATTGTTGCAACAGAGAAAAAACCATCACCAAAATCGATGCAGCAGTACAGATGAACCGTTGTCGAAGCATACGTTCGCTAGTGAAAGAATTTGATGTGTCAATTGGGACAATTCAAAAGGTCGCTCGTAAGAAACTGCAATATCGGAAGGTGTGTTCACAGTGGATACTACGGATGTTGACCGACCACCAAAAAGAGGAACGCTTGGGACGGTGTTTGAACCACTTGCTGTGTTACAGAGTGGAGAGTGATGCATTTCTCTTCCGCATAGTGGCAGGCGATGAATCATATTGTCACTACTTTGAGCCGAGCAGCAAAAGACAGAGCATGCAATGGAAGCATGCTGGATCACCAAAAGCCAAAAAATTCAAGTTACAGGTTTCCGCTGGTTAGGTTATGCTGAGCGTATTTTTTTTTTACCATGAAGGGCTATTGATGGCCGACTTTAAAGAACCTGGTGTCAACATCAACTCTACCCACTACTTGCAAACACTAGACAAGCTGCAAAATGCCATCAAGAATAAACGACCCAGCATGCTTTCTCGCGGTGTGATTTTGTTGCACGATAATACTTTTCCACATGTCGCAAAGATTATGCAGGAAGCATTAGCAAGGAAGAAGTGTGGCGCGACACTGTGAGCTGTGAGTTTCGTGTGAAATGCTTTTGAATCTGCCCGAGGTGTTTTGGAATGTGACTGCATGTTCAGAGCGATGGCAGCTGGCTATGTCCCAAAGTTGACCGGTTTTTGCCTTATGCAGAAATGCATGGCTGCTGGGCTTCTGGTTGACTGCCACTACCATCGACGATGAACTGTATTTTTGTGGACTGTGTGGGTGAAGATCTAGGAAAGATCCAGATGGGAAAATGACTGCCAATTCCATCAGAGATGAACTGGGTGTTTCGTGGGGGACTATTGTGTTGACATTCTGGCGGCAGCATTATGCACAGTGTATCTGTGCGGACTGTTGTTTGTCGAGACTCCTGTCTTTTCCACTTTTCACATTGGGCAGTGGGGAGCATTTTGTGTGATATTCATTGGCACAGGAATGGAGCATAATGGGGACGACCCGTTGCTGTGAAGTTGGAACCGTGACTAACTAACTAAGTGGGAAATACTGCAACATCCAGCCTGTAGTCCTGATTTGTCACCATGTGATTTTCATTTGTTTGGACCTCTAAACAAAGCTCTCAAGGGGCAACAATTTCACACAGATGCAGACGTAATGAACGCGGTAAACACTTGGTTCAGTGAGAAACCACAATCTTTTTTTGCGGACAGCATTCGCCACCTACCTAAGCAATGGGATTCTTGCCTGAATGCCTACAGGGACTTCTTCTGACCAACCCATGGTGCTCAAAATTGTTTAATTCTACCACACCTGTTAATGTTTCTTTCATGCTTTTGTAATAAAGCCATTAGAATGGGTTTCAAATGAACATCCCTAATATGGCAATTAACCATTGTACTATTGGGTGCTGTTATGACACGTACACAATGTATGAACAAACAGTGATGTGTTATACTTAACAATGTGTTCATGCAACGGTTAAGCATAACAAACACATCACTGTTTCTTCATACAATGATTAAGTGGTATAACAACAAATAACAGTTTGTTCAAATAATGGTTATTTGTTGTTATGACACTTAATCAATGTATGAACAAACTGTGATGTGTTGTTATGACACTTAATCAATGTATGAATGAACTGTTATGTTTTGTTATGACACTTAATCAATGTATGAACAAACTGTGATGTGTTGTTGTGACACTTAATCACTGTATGAACACACTGTGATGTTTTATATCTAACAGTGTGTTCATATAACGGTTAAGCATAACACATCACTGTTTGTTCATAGAATGATTAAGTGTTATAACAACAAATAACAGTTTGTTAAAATAATGGTTATTTGTTGTTATGACACTTAATCAATGTATGAACAAACTGTGATGTACAAAGAACATCCAAGCAACAAGAAGATGGAAGCTAATCCATCTCCCATACATTCAACAATGTTGGCATAGGTTTTTATTAATGCATGTTATTCGAAAGAGCTGTGTCCAACAGGGGCAGTATTGCATGATAATAGCATATCTTAATTTCAATGTTTCTCGGCACTGAATAAACATACTATACTTTGTTTATCAGAGCAGACTTTTATAAAAATGACGAAGTTAACAAATGTGTCCTCTTTACTAAGCCTCCTGGCCACCGTTGGCTAGGATCAACAATGACTTCTCATCCTCCGTCAGCTCCCGAGCACGATAAGGACCGAGATCGTACTTTCGCAGGTGGATCTGCAGACAGAAATGATGTTACTGTTTGTGCGTGTAATATTATTTTATTTATAACAATGTGTAAAATGTAATCTTCATGAGACAAATGACACATGGAATGAACAACATTTATTCTTCTTCTTCTTTCGTTCGCTTGAAATATGTCTATATCTGCAATGTCGTCTCTTGCATGAATTGAACTGTTTTTTTCAGTTCACACAGTGGTCCATAGAGTTTATCTTCCACTGTCGTCTCTCTAGGCCAGAAGGTCTGCCTAGATATGCTATACTTTGGGCAGTCTTGGAGTATGTGCTCTGCTGTCTGCGATGCCAATCCACATGTGCACATGGCTGTTTCACCAATCTTGAATTTTGTATACATGTGGTTGCGTAATCTATTGTGTCCTGTTCTGAGGCGCAGAATAATGACTTGTTCTGGTCTGTCCATAACGTGGTAGTCATCTTGAGCAGTTTTGGTGGCTTTCTGACTGATTTGATAATTCTTTTCTTTTGGTGGTATGTAACGGGCACATCAGGCTGTTCTTCTTTGGCTCCTTCCTTAGCCAATTGATCAGCTCTGTCATTTCCGGGTACTCCACAGTGGGATGGTATCCACTGTATGGTGACTTTATGCTGACTGCTAAGTTCAGAAAGTAGTGTCCTTAGTACTGGCAATTTCCCAGAGAGGAGCGCCTCGAGTACTGATTTTGCATCTGTTAGTAGCACCACAGGTTGTGTACCATTGCTGTTATTTAGTAATTTCTCTGTTGCTATCTTGATTGCCTCAATTTCGGCATCATAGTTATGGCAGTACTTTCCTGTTGGTACTCTGGCTGTGTCTCTAGTATTATTTGGGTATTCTATGTACACTCCCGCTCCTCCATTTCGAACAGCATTTTGTGCTGACCCATCTGTGTAGACTCGGATCCAGAGATCCTGTGGGTATTCTTCATCAAGGAAGCTGAGAGTGGCTGTTCTGCGCTGCACACTGTTCTGTTCTTCCTTGTCAAATATTCCTCTCACTTTTGTCTGGATTTGTAACGATAGTCTATGCTCATCTTTCCATGGAGTTCGCTCTGGAATAGTTGTTAGGGGGATACCAACTGTGGGCAGATCAGTGGTTTCTCTGCAGAGTCGTTTGGCCTGGTGGATAAAACTACTTCTTTTCAACCGCCCCATAGCTAGGTTTTCAAATCTGTTCTTCATAGGGTGGCCTGGCAAGCTGAGGAACTTTTCTGCTTGTATTAGCGTTTTCGTATCTCTGCGCTCACTCAGTGCCTGTGTCCTCCCCATTTCCACTATAGGGGTTGATCTCATCCCTCCTGTGGTGACTCTAAGTGCTTGATTTTGCACCTTGTCCAGCTCTTGTAGTGTGGTTTTTGATGCTGAACACCACGCAGTTGACCCATATTCCAGGTGTGGTCGTATGCTCTGTTGGTAAACTTTGCTAAGTATTTTCGTACTGGCTCCCCATGTGGTTCCACTTAGCTTTCTCAGGATGGCTATTTTCCTTCTGGCTTTTGCTACTGCTTTGTTGATGTGCTTTCTCCATGTCAGCTTGCCATCAAATGTTACTCCAAGGTATGTTGGTTCTTTATCTTCTCTTAGGGGTGTTCCACTTATCTGGATGATCCCTGCCTTTTGTTTTGGAGAGAGGGTAAATAGGGTGGTGCTGCACTTGTCAGTGTTTATGCTGACACACCATCTATTTGCCCATGCAGCAAATGTATCTACAGCTCTTTGTAGCAATCTGGTGGCCACTGATGCATATTCATTTGTGCTCCATAGAACCAGGTCATCGGCGTACATTGCCGCTTTAATTCCATGCGGTAGGTGAGCAACAAGATCATTGATGAAGATTAGAAAAGGTGTGGGGGGCAAGACTCCGCCCTGGGGGACACCGTGACGCAGTAGTACTTTCTTGCTCTTGAGTCCGTCTATCTGTACTCGGGCTCTTCTGTTGTGCAAGTATGCTTTCACCCATTTGTACATTCTTCCATTGACTTTGCAGTTTCTCAGTTTCTTCATCAGACCTTCTTTCCAGACTTTGTCAAAGGCTTTCTTCAGATCTATCCATGCCGCAAGCACCAGCTTCTTCTCTTGGAATGCATCCTCAATTTCTTGAGAGAGGTAGGTTGTCTGATCTTCCGTAGAGTAGCACTGCCTAAAGCCAGCCTGCTGTGGCACAAGGATGTTTTTACTTTCAATGTACCACTGCAGTCTGTGATTGATGATGCGCTCCAGTGTTTTGCAGAGACAGCTGGTGAGGCTAATTGGTCTGTAGCTAGAGGCAATGGAACCATCTTTCCCTGATTTTAGGAGGGGTATCATGATTGCTTCTCTCCAGGCTTGTGGAACACTGCCTAAGGTCCAGCTGTTATTGAAGATCTGCAACAGCTTTGTTTTGGCCTCTGTTCCTAGGTTCCTGATCATTTCATTGGAGATACCATCAGCTCCTGGTGACTTTCTCATTTTCAGTTTTGATATGGCTAGCTCCAGTTCGCTGATTGTGATGGGTGCCTCCAGAACCTCATGTACTATTTCCTTCTGTCCTGTATGTTGTCGTTTCTCTCGAATCTCTTGTTGTTTCTCTGGACTAATTTTGATATTGCTATCTTGTGCGAATGAGTCCGCAAAATGGTCAGCTGCTTGCTTTCTTGTTAAGATTTTTCCATCTTTATGTAGCGCAATTTTTGAGTTTCTCCCTGTGCCCTCGTCATTAAGCTGTTTTATTAGCTTCCACAATTTCCTTGTGTCTCTTTCAAAGTTCAGAGACTCCGTTTTCTCCTGCCAGCTTTTCCGTCTAGCCTGCAGCTTGGCCCTTTGAAATTTGGCTTTTGCATGCTGGAATTTATTGTGGTGCTCTTGGCTGGGTGTGGCCTCTGCTTGCTTTCTACACACTTCAACATCATTATGCAACTGTTCCAGTTCACTACTCCAGTAGGGTTTATAATGTTTACGGGCTCCTCTTGGTACTGTTTCTCGCGCTGCCTGTAGTATGCATTTCCCAAACTCTTCAACTACTTTATTTATGTCTTTCTCAGTGTTCAGGTTTCTAACCAATATGCTGGTGCGATGCTTGTACATTGCCCAGTCTGCTTTCTTGTAGTTCCACCTCGAGAGGGTGCTGCTTTCACTTACAAGCTCATTTTCTACGGTTAGAAAGACTGGCCGATGGTCACTGCCACCAAGTTGTTTCCCAACAATTCGTGTAATGTTCCACTCCAGGTCTGGTGAATGAAAAGCCAGGTCAGGTGTAGTTGTAGAGTGCCATGATCTCGAGTAGAAAGTATGTGGGTCGGACGGCTTGTTAATCAACATGAATCTATTCTCATCCTGCCAGTCTTCCAGTCTCTCTCCTCTCTGGTCCATGTGATCATAGCCCCAGCTCTGCGAGTGGCTGTTGGAATCGCCACACACAATCATTTTTTCTTTTAGTGGTAGAGTGTCCAGTGCCTGTGGGCGGTCACTTGGACAGTAGTAATTGATCAGATGTAGATCTGTATTACCTGTCTTAAGTTTAAGTGTCTGATACTCAGCCCCTTCCATATAGACTTTGATTTGGGAGGCCATGATGTTATTTCTTACAAGGGTCAGTATCCCACCTTTTCGCCTGTCCTTTCGGTCAGATCGGTAACACTGGTAGCCTCTGATTTTGAAGGCTATATTTTCATTGAGGTGAGTTTCTTGCAAGCAACATATGCTTACTTTTTCTTGGTCCAAGATTTTTTCTAATTCTATTTTTTTGTTGCTGACCCCCTCCGCATTCCAGTGCATTATTTTAAGTCTTCGTTTGGTAAGGCCAGTCATCCTATTCTCATGTCCCCTGGCTCCACAGGACATCTGAGAAGGACCTCCAGTAGTTGGGGTTGGACCCTTTCGAGACATAGGGCCCGGCACTGCACCTGACTGGGGGTCCAAAGCAGGGCGAGCACCATAACGATTAGCAGTAGTCGACATATTCCATTTTGCGTGATTGCGTGGCATCCTGATTTCTGTGGTGCGCCTCTTGGCTGGTTGCCTCCGACTTCAGCACCTTTCTTTGCTAGAGCAGACTGTGGTCTCACTCGAGTGTAGATGTGTACACACGCACACACCTGTCTGCGCATGCATGTACGTGCATACACATCTAGAGCATACTGGTTATTTTCCGGCGCCAGAGATTCGCCATCGCCCCTTCTCCTGTTAGTTTAAACAGGTCCGCCGCGTGAAGGCCATGAGTTGGACTTTTGCTGCATAGGTTATGTATTCACGAGCCATTGAGGTATTTAAGCAATGTTGGGCGCTCACCCCAACACCACGCCTCGGCTACATACAGCAACATTTGGAACCCAAACAACATTTATAAATATCAATTCAGCTGTCCATCTTACAATAACACACAAGACACTGAGGTACTCGTGCTGTTTGGATGGCACATGATGATGCATGATATAAATAATTATGCCTAGAAATAAAAAACCACTTGATTCAAGAGTCTGGTGATCGGGTAAGAGATGGTAAACCATACTTGTTCATACTTATTGTAATAGCACATGATTAAGGGTTAAAGGCCAGGGTTCAACTTTACTGCACTGGGTAGTCGTGAAAGACAGTGAACCATACCGCTCGTGTGTTACCACGACCCACAAGTTGTGAGAGATAGTGAACCATACCGCTCATGTGTTACCACGACCCACAAGTTGTGAGAGATGGTGAACCATACCGCTCGTGTGTTACCACGACCCACAAGTTGTGAGATTCAGTGAACCATATACAGCCTGTGTGTTACCATGACCCACAAGTTGTGAGAGACAGTGAACCATATACCGCTCATGTGTTACCACGACCCACAAGTTGTGAGAGACAGTGAACCATATACCGCTCGTGTGTTACCACGACCCACAAGTTGTGAGAGATAGTGAACCATACCACTCATGTGTTACCACGACCCACAAGTTGTGAGATTCAGTGAACCATATACAGCCTGTGTGTTACCATGACCCACAAGTTGTGAGAGACAGTGAACCATATACCGCTCGTGTGTTACCACGACCCACAAGTTGTGAGAGACAGTGAACCATATACCGCTCGTGTGTTACCACGACCCACAAGTTGTGGGAGACAGTGAACCATATACCGCTCGTGTGTTACCATGACCCACAAGTTGTGGGAGACAGTGAGCCATTCCTCTTGTGTGTTACCACGACCCACAAGTTGTGAGAGACAGTGAACCATTCCTCTTGTGTGTTACCACGACCTACAAGTTGTGGAAGACAGTGAACCATTCCTCGTGTGTTACCATGACCTACAAGCTGTGAGAGACAGTGAACCATTCCTCTTGTGTGTTACCACGACCTACAAATTGTGGGAGACTGAACCATTCCTCTTGTGTGTTACCACGACCTACAAGTTGTGAGAGACAGTGAACCATTCCTCTTGTGTGTTACCATGACCTACAAGTTGTGAGAGACAGTGAACCATTCCTCTTGTGTGTTACCATGACCTACAAGTTGTGGGAGACAGTGAACCATATACCGCTCGTGTGTTACCACGACCCACAAGTTGTGGGAGACAGTGAGCCATTCCTCTTGTGTGTTACCACGACCCACAAGTTGTGAGAGACAGTGAACCATTCCTCTTGTGTGTTACCACGACCTACAAGTTGTGGAAGACAGTGAACCATTCCTCTTGTGTGTTACCGCGAACTACAAGTTGTGGGAGAAAGTGAACCATTCCTCTTGTGTGTTACCGCGAACTACAAGTTGTGGGAGACAGTGAACCATTCCTCTTGTGTGTTACCACGACCCACAAGTTGTGGGAGACAGTGAATCATTCCATCAAGACCTACAAGTTGTGGGAGACAGTGAACCATTCCTCTTGTGTGTTACCACGACCCACAAGTTGTGGGAGACAGTGAACCATTCCTCTTATGTGTTACCACAACCCACAAGTTGTGGGAGACAGTGAACCATTCCTCTTGTGTGTTACCATGACCTACAAGTTGTGAGAGACAGTGAACCATTCCTCTTGTGTGTTACCATGACCTACAAGTTGTGGGAGACAGTGAACCATTCCTCTTGTGTGTTACCACGACCTACAAGTTGTGGGAGACAGTGAACCATTCCTCTTGTGTGTTACCACAACCTACAAGTTGTGGGAGACAGTGAACCATACCTCTTGTGTGTTACCATGACCTACAAGTTGTGGGAGACAGTGAACCATTCCTCTTGTGTGTTACCACAACCTACAAGTTGTGGGAGACAGTGAACCATTCCTCTTGTGTGTTACCATGACCTACAAGTTGTGGGAGACAGTGAACCATACCTCTTGTGTGTTACCATGACCTACAAGTTGTGGGAGACAGTGAACCATTCCTCTTGTGTGTTACCACGACCTACAAGTTGTGGGAGACAGTGAACCATTCCTCTTGTGTGTTACCGCGAACTACAAGTTGTGGGAGACAGTGAACCATTCCTCTTGTGTGTTACCACGACCTACAAGTTGTGGGAGACAGTGAACCATTCCTCTTGTGTGTTACCATGACCTACAAGTTGTGAGAGACAGTGAACCATATACCGCTCGTGTGTTACCATGACCCACAAGTTGTGGGAGACAGTGAACCATATACCGCTCATGTGTTACCACGACCCACAAGTTGTGACAGACTGTGAACCATATACCGCTCGTGTGTTACCACGACCCACAAGCTGTGAGAGACAGTGAACCATATACCGCTCATGTGTTACCATGACCCACAAGTTGTGAGAGACAGTGAACCATATACCGCTCATGTGTTACCACAACCCACAAGTTGTGAGAGACAGTGAACCATATACCGCTCGTGTGTTACAATGACCTACAAGTTGTGGGAGACAGTGAACCATATACTGCTCATGTGTTACCACGACCCACAAGTTGTGAGAGACAAACCATATACTGCTCGTGTGTTACCACGACCCACAAGTTGTGAGAGACAGTGAACCATATACCGCTCGTGTGTTACCACGACCCACAAGTTGTGGGAGACAGTGAACCATTCCTCTTGTGTGTTACCACGACCCACAAGTTGTGAGAGACAGTGAACCATATACTGCTCATGTGTTACCACGACCCACAAGTTGTGAGAGACAGTGAACCATATAGCGCTCGTGTGTTACCACGACCCACAAGTTGTGAGAGACAGTGAACCATATACCGCTCGTGTGTTACCACGACCCACAAGTTGTGGGAGACAGTGAACCATTCCTCTTGTGTGTTACCACGACCCACAAGTTGTGAGAGACAGTGAACCATATACTGCTCATGTGTTACCACGACCCACAAGTTGTGAGATTCAGTGAACCATATACAGCCTGTGTGTTACCATGACCCACAAGTTGTGAGAGACAGTGAACCATATACCGCTCGTGTGTTACCACGACCCACAAGTTGTGAGAGACAGTGAACCATATACCGCTCGTGTGTTACCACGACCCACAAGTTGTGAGAGATAGTGAACCATACCACTCGTGTGTTACCACGACCCACAAGTTGTGAGATTCAGTGAACCATATACAGCCTGTGTGTTACCATGACCCACAAGTTGTGAGAGACAGTGAACCATATACCGCTCGTGTGTTACCACGACCCACAAGTTGTGAGAGACAGTGAACCATATACCGCTCGTGTGTTACCACGACCCACAAGTTGTGGGAGACAGTGAACCATATACCGCTCGTGTGCTACCATGACCCACAAGTTGTGGGAGACAGTGAGCCATTCCTCTTGTGTGTTACCACGACCCACAAGTTGTGAGAGACAGTGAACCATTCCTCTTGTGTGTTACCATGACCTACAAGTTGTGGAAGACAGTGAACCATTCCTCGTGTGTTACCATGACCTACAAGCTGTGAGAGACAGTGAACCATTCCTCTTGTGTGTTACCACGACCTACAAATTGTGGGAGACTGAACCATTCCTCTTGTGTGTTACCACGACCTACAAGTTGTGAGAGACAGTGAACCATTCCTCTTGTGTGTTACCATGACCTACAAGTTGTGAGAGACACTGAACCATTCCTCTTGTGTGTTACCACGACCTACAAGTTGTGGGAGACAGTGAACCATATACCGCTCGTGTGTTACCACGACCCACAAGTTGTGGGAGACAGTGAGCCATTCCTCTTGTGTGTTACCACGACCCACAAGTTGTGAGAGACAGTGAACCATTCCTCTTGTGTGTTACCACGACCTACAAGTTGTGGAAGACAGTGAACCATTCCTCTTGTGTGTTACCGCGAACTACAAGTTGTGGGAGAAAGTGAACCATTCCTCTTGTGTGTTACCGCGAACTACAAGTTGTGGGAGACAGTGAACCATTCCTCTTGTGTGTTACCACGACCCACAAGTTGTGGGAGACAGTAAATCATTCCATCAAGACCCACAAGTTGTGGGAGACAGTGAACCATTCCTCTTGTGTGTTACCACGACCCACAAGTTGTGGGAGACAGTGAACCATTCCTCTTATGTGTTACCACAACCCACAAGTTGTGGGAGACAGTGAACCATTCCTCTTGTGTGTTACCATGACCTACAAGTTGTGGGAGACAGTGAACCATTCCTCTTGTGTGTTACCATGACCTACAAGTTGTGAGAGACAGTGAACCATATACCGCTCGTGTGTTACCATGACCCACAAGTTGTGGGAGACAGTGAACCATATACCGCTCATGTGTTACCACGACCCACAAGTTGTGACAGACTGTGAACCATATACCGCTCGTGTGTTACCACGACCCACAAGCTGTGAGAGACAGTGAACCATATACCGCTCTTGTGTTACCATGACCCACAAGTTGTGAGAGACAGTGAACCATATACCGCTCATGTGTTACCACAACCCACAAGTTGTGAGAGACAGTGAACCATATACCGCTCGTGTGTTACAATGACCTACAAGTTGTGGGAGACAGTGAACCATATACCGCTCGTATGTTACCACGACCCACAAGTTGTGAGAGACAGTGAACAATATACCGCTCGTGTGTTACAACTACCTACAAGTTGTGGGAGACAGTGAACTATATACTGCTCATGTGTTACCACGACCCACAAGTTGTGAGAGACAAACCATATACTGCTCGTGTGTTACCACGACCCACAAGTTGTGAGAGACAGTGAACCATATACCGCTCGTGTGTTACCACGACCCACAAGTTGTGGGAGACAGTGAACCATTCCTCTTGTGTGTTACCACGACCCACAAGTTGTGAGAGACAGTGAACCATATACTGCTCATGTGTTACCACGACCCACAAGTTGTGAGAGACAGTGAACCATATACCGCTCGTGTGTTACCACGACCCACAAGTTGTGAGAGACAGTGAACCATATACCGCTCGTGTGTTACCACGACCCACAAGTTGTGGGAGACAGTGAACCATTCCTCTTGTGTGTTACCACGACCCACAAGTTGTGAGAGACAGTGAACCATTCCTCTTGTGTGTTACCACGACCTACAAGTTGCGGGAGACAGTGAACCATTCCTCTTGTGTGTTACCACGACCTACAAGTTGTGGGAGACAGTGAACCATTCCTCTTGTGTGTTACCACGACCCACAAGTTGTGGGAGACAGTGAACCATTCCTCTTGTGTGTTACCACGACCTACAAGTTGTGGGAGACAGTGAACCATTCCTCTTGTGTGTTACCACGACCTACAAGTTGTGGGAGAAAGTGAACCATTCCTCGTGTGTTACCACGACCTACAAGTTGTGAGAGACAGTGAACCATTCCTCTTGTGTGTTACCACGACCTACAAGTTGTGGGAGACAGTGAACCATTTCTCTTGTGTGTTACCACGACCTACAAGTTGTGAGAGACAGTGAACCATATACTGCTCATGTGTTACCACGACCCACAAGTTGTGAGACAGTGAACCATATACCGCTCGTGTGTTACCACGACCCACAAGTTGTGAGAGACAGTGAACCATATACCGCTCGTGTGTTACCACGACCCACAAGTTGTGGGAGACAGTGAACCATTCCTCTTGTGTGTTACCACGACCCACAAGTTGTGAGAGACAGTGAACCATATACTGCTCATGTGTTACCACGACCCACAAGTTGTGAGATTCAGTGAACCATATACAGCCTGTGTGTTACCATGACCCACAAGTTGTGAGAGACAGTGAACCATATACCGCTCGTGTGTTACCACGACCCACAAGTTGTGAGAGACAGTGAACCATATACCGCTCGTGTGTTACCACGACCACAAGTTGTGAGAGATAGTGAACCATACCACTCGTGTGTTACCACGACCCACAAGTTGTGAGATTCAGTGAACCATATACAGCCTGTGTGTTACCATGACCCACAAGTTGTGAGAGACAGTGAACCATATACCGCTCGTGTGTTACCACGACCCACAAGTTGTGAGAGACAGTGAACCATATACCGCTTGTGTGTTACCACGACCCACAAGTTGTGGGAGACAGTGAACCATATACCGCTCGTGTGCTACCATGACCCACAAGTTGTGGGAGACAGTGAGCCATTCCTCTTGTGTGTTACCACGACCCACAAGTTGTGAGAGACAGTGAACCATTCCTCTTGTGTGTTACCATGACCTACAAGTTGTGGAAGACAGTGAACCATTCCTCGTGTGTTACCATGACCTACAAGCTGTGAGAGACAGTGAACCATTCCTCTTGTGTGTTACCACGACCTACAAATTGTGGGAGACTGAACCATTCCTCTTGTGTGTTACCACGACCTACAAGTTGTGAGAGACAGTGAACCATTCCTCTTGTGTGTTACCATGACCTACAAGTTGTGAGAGACACTGAACCATTCCTCTTGTGTGTTACCAGACCTACAAGTTGTGGGAGACAGTGAACCATATACCGCTCGTGTGTTACCACGACCCACAAGTTGTGGGAGACAGTGAGCCATTCCTCTTGTGTGTTACCACGACCCACAAGTTGTGAGAGACAGTGAACCATTCCTCTTGTGTGTTACCACGACCTACAAGTTGTGGAAGACAGTGAACCATTCCTCTTGTGTGTTACCACGACCCAATGAGTGTGAGATTTCAGTGAACCATATACAGCCTGTGTGTTACCATGACCCACAAGTGTTGAGAGACAGTGAACCATATACCGCTCGTGTGTTACCACGACCCACAAGTTGTGAGAGACAGTGAACCATATACCGCTCGGTGTTACCACGACCACAAGTTGTGAGAGATAGTGAACCATACCACTCGGTGTTACCACGACCCACAAGTTGTGAGATTCAGTGAACCATATACAGCCTGTGTGTTACCATGACCCACAAGTTGTGAGAGACAGTGAACCATATACCGCTCGTGTGTACCACGACCCACAAGTTGTGAGAGACAGTGAACCCAATATACAGCTCGTGTGTTACCACGACCCACAAGTTGTTGGGAGACAGTGAACCATATACGCTCGTGTGCTACCATGACCCACAAGTTGGGGAGACGAGTGAGCCATCCTCTTGTGTGTTACCACGACCCACAAGTTGTGAGAGACAGTGAACCATTCCTCTTGTGTGTTTACCATGACCTACAAGTGTGGAAGACAGTGAACCATTCCTCGTGGGTGTTACCATGACCTACAAGCTGTGAGAGACAGTGAACCATTCCCTTTGTGTGTTACCACGACCTACAAATTGTGGGAGACTGAACCATTCCTCTTGTGTGTTACCACGACCTACAAGTGTGTGAGAGACAGTGAACCATTCCTCTTGTGTGTTACCATGACCTACAAGTTGTGAGAGACACTGAACCATTCCTCTTGTGTGTTACCACGACCTACAAGTTGTGGGAGACAGTGAACCATATTACCGCTCGTGTGTTACCACGACCCACAAGTTGTGGGAGACAGTGAGCCATTCCTCTTGTGTGTTACCACGAACCACAAGTGTGAGAGACAGTGAACCATTCCTCTTGTGTGTTACCACGACCTACAAGTTGTGGAAGACAGTGAACCATTCCTCTTGTGTGTTACCGCGAACTACAAGTTGTGGGAGAAAGTGAACCATTCCTCTTGTGTGTTACCGCGAACTACAAGTTGTGGGAGACAGTGAACCATTCCTCTTGTGTGTTACCACGACCCACAAGTTGTGGGAGACAGTAAATCCTTCCATCAAGACCCACAAGTTGTGGGAGACAGTGAACCATTCCTCTTGTGTGTTACCACGACCCACAAGTTGTGGGAGACAGTGAACCATTCCTCTTATGTGTTACCACAACCCACAAGTTGTGGGAGACAGTGAACCATTCCTCTTGTGTGTTACCATGACCTACAAGTTGTGGGAGACAGTGAACCATTCCTCTTGTGTGTTACCATGACCTACAAGTTGTGAGAGACAGTGAACCATATACTGCTCGTGTGTTACCATGACCCACAAGTTTGTGGGAGACAGTGAACCATATACCGCTCATGTGTTACCACGACCCACAAGTTGTGACAGACTGTGAACCATATATACCGCTCGTGTGTTACCACGACCCACAAGCTGTGAGAGACAGTGAACCATATACCGCTCTTGTGTTACCATGACCCACAAGTTGTGAGAGACAGTGAACCATATACCGCTCATGTGTTACCACAACCCACAAGTTGTGAGAGACAGTGAACCATATACCGCTCGTGTGTTACAATGACCTACAAGTTGTGGGAGACAGTGAACCATATACCGCTCGTTATGTTACCACGACCCACAAGTTGTGAGAGACAGTGAACAATATACCGCTCGTGTGCTTACAACTACCTACAAGTTGTGGGGAACAGTGAACTATATACTGCTCATGTGTTACCACGACCCACAAGTTGTGAGAGACAAACCATATACTGCTCGTGTGTTTACCACGACCCACAAGTTGTGAGAGACAGTGACCATATACCGCTCGTGTGTTACCACGACCCACAAGTTGTGGGAGACAGTGAACCATTCCTCTTGTGTGTATACCACGACCCACAAGTTGTGAGAGACAGTGAACCATATACTGCTCATGTGTTACCACGACCCACAAGTTGTGAGAGACAGTGAACCACTATACCGCTCGTGTGTTACCACGACCCACAAGTTGTGAGAGACAGTGAACCATATACCGCTCGTGTGTTACCACGACCCACAAGTTGTGGGAGACAGTGAACCATTCCTCTTGTGTGTTACCACGACCCACAAGTTGTGAGAGACAGTGAACCATTCCTCTTGTGTGTTCCCACGACCTACAAGTTGCGGGAGACAGTGAACCATTCCTCTTGTGTGTTACCACGACCTACAAGTTGTGGGAGACAGTGAACCATTCCTCTTGTGTGTTACCACGACCCACAAGTTGTGGGAGACAGTGAACCATTCCTCTTGTGTGTTACCACGACCTACAAGTTGTGGGAGACAGTGAACCATTCCTCTTGTGTGTTACCACGACCTACAAGTTGTGGGAGAAAGTGAACCATTCCTCGTGTGTTACCACGACCTACAAGTTGTGAGAGACAGTGAACCATTCCTCTTGTGTGTTACCACGACCTACAAGTTGTGGGAGACAGTGAACCATTTCTCTTGTGTGTTACCACGACCTACAAGTTGTGAGAGACAGTGAACCATATACTGCTCATGTGTTACCACGACCCACAAGTTGTGAGACAGTGAACCATATACCGCTCGTGTGTTACCACGACCCACAAGTTGTGAGAGACAGTGAACCATATACCGCTCGTGTGTTACCACGACCCACAAGTTGTGGGAGACAGTGAACCATTCCTCTTGTGTGTTACCACGACCCACAAGTTGTGAGAGACAGTGAACCATATACTGCTCATGTGTTACCACGACCCACAAGTTGTGAGATTCAGTGAACCATATACAGCCTGTGTGTTACCATGACCCACAAGTTGTGAGAGACAGTGAACCATATACCGCTCGTGTGTTACCACGACCCACAAGTTGTGAGAGACAGTGAACCATATACCGCTCGTGTGTTACCACGACCCACAAGTTGTGAGAGATAGTGAACCATACCACTCGTGTGTTACCACGACCCACAAGTTGTGAGATTCAGTGAACCATATACAGCCTGTGTGTTACCATGACCCACAAGTTGTGAGAGACAGTGAACCATATACCGCTCGTGTGTTACCACGACCCACAAGTTGTGAGAGACAGTGAACCATATACCGCTCGTGTGTTACCACGACCCACAAGTTGTGGGAGACAGTGAACCATATACCGCTCGTGTGCTACCATGACCCACAAGTTGTGGGAGACAGTGAGCCATTCCTCTTGTGTGTTACCACGACCCACAAGTTGTGAGAGACAGTGAACCATTCCTCTTGTGTGTTACCATGACCTACAAGTTGTGGAAGACAGTGAACCATTCCTCGTGTGTTACCATGACCTACAAGCTGTGAGAGACAGTGAACCATTCCTCTTGTGTGTTACCACGACCTACAAATTGTGGGAGACTGAACCATTCCTCTTGTGTGTTACCACGGACCTACAAGTTGTGAGAGACAGTGAACCATTCCTCTTGTGTGTTACCATGACCTACAAGTTGTGAGAGACACTGAACCATTCCTCTTGTGTGTTACCACGACCTACAAGTTGTGGGAGACAGTGAACCATATACCGCTCGTGTGTTACCACGACCCACAAGTTGTGGGAGACAGTGAGCCATTCCTCTTGTGTGTTACCACGACCCACAAGTTGTGAGAGACAGTGAACCATTCCTCTTGTGTGTTACCACGACCTACAAGTTGTGGAAGACAGTGAACCATTCCTCTTGTGTGTTACCGCGAACTACAAGTTGTGGGAGAAAGTGAACCATTCCTCTTGTGTGTTACCGCGAACTACAAGTTGTGGGAGACAGTGAACCATTCCTCTTGTGTGTTACCACGACCCACAAGTTGTGGGAGACAGTAAATCATTCCATCAAGACCCACAAGTTGTGGGAGACAGTGAACCATTCCTCTTGTGTGTTACCACGACCCACAAGTTGTGGGAGACAGTGAACCATTCCTCTTATGTGTTACCACAACCCACAAGTTGTGGGAGACAGTGAACCATTCCTCTTGTGTGTTACCATGACCTACAAGTTGTGGGAGACAGTGAACCATTCCTCTTGTGTGTTACCATGACCTACAAGTTGTGAGAGACAGTGAACCATATACCGCTCGTGTGTTACCATGACCCACAAGTTGTGGGAGACAGTGAACCATATACCGCTCATGTGTTACCACGACCCACAAGTTGTGACAGACTGTGAACCATATACCGCTCGTGTGTTACCACGACCCACAAGCTGTGAGAGACAGTGAACCATATACCGCTCTTGTGTTACCATGGACCCACAAGTTGTGAGAGACAGTGAACCATATACCGCTCATGTGTTACCACAACCCACAAGTTGTGAGAGACAGTGAACCATATACCGCTCGTGTGTTACAATGACCTACAAGTTGTGGGAGACAGTGAACCATATACCGCTCGTATGTTACCACGACCCACAAGTTGTGAGAGACAGTGAACAATATACCGCTCGTGTGTTACAACTACCTACAAGTTGTGGGAGACAGTGAACTATATACTGCTCATGTGTTACCACGACCCACAAGTTGTGAGAGACAAACCATATACTGCTCGTGTGTTACCACGACCCACAAGTTGTGAGAGACAGTGAACCATATACCGCTCGTGTGTTACCACGACCCACAAGTTGTGGGAGACAGTGAACCATTCCTCTTGTGTGTTACCACGACCCACAAGTTGTGAGAGACAGTGAACCATATACTGCTCATGTGTTACCACGACCCACAAGTTGTGAGAGACAGTGAACCATATACCGCTCGTGTGTTACCACGACCCACAAGTTGTGAGAGACAGTGAACCATATACCGCTCGTGTGTTACCACGACCCACAAGTTGTGGGAGACAGTGAACCATTCCTCTTGTGTGTTACCACGACCCACAAGTTGTGAGAGACAGTGAACCATTCCTCTTGTGTGTTACCACGACCTACAAGTTGCGGGAGACAGTGAACCATTCCTCTTGTGTGTTACCACGACCTACAAGTTGTGGGAGACAGTGAACCATTCCTCTTGTGTGTTACCACGACCCACAAGTTGTGGGAGACAGTGAACCATTCCTCTTGTGTGTTACCACGACCTACAAGTTGTGGGAGACAGTGAACCATTCCTCTTGTGTGTTACCACGACCTACAAGTTGTGGGAGAAAGTGAACCATTCCTCGTGTGTTACCACGACCTACAAGTTGTGAGAGACAGTGAACCATTCCTCTTGTGTGTTACCACGACCTACAAGTTGTGGGAGACAGTGAACCATTTCTCTTGTGTGTTACCACGACCTACAAGTTGTGAGAGACAGTGAACCATATACTGCTCATGTGTTACCACGACCCACAAGTTGTGAGACAGTGAACCATATACCGCTCGTGTGTTACCACGACCCACAAGTTGTGAGAGACAGTGAACCATATACCGCTCGTGTGTTACCACGACCCACAAGTTGTGGGAGACAGTGAACCATTCCTCTTGTGTGTTACCACGACCCACAAGTTGTGAGAGACAGTGAACCATATACTGCTCATGTGTTACCACGACCCACAAGTTGTGAGATTCAGTGAACCATATACAGCCTGTGTGTTACCATGACCCACAAGTTGTGAGAGACAGTGAACCATATACCGCTCGTGTGTTACCACGACCCACAAGTTGTGAGAGACAGTGAACCATATACCGCTCGTGTGTTACCACGACCCACAAGTTGTGAGAGATAGTGAACCATACCACTCGTGTGTTACCACGACCCACAAGTTGTGAGATTCAGTGAACCATATACAGCCTGTGTGTTACCATGACCCACAAGTTGTGAGAGACAGTGAACCATATACCGCTCGTGTGTTACCACGACCCACAAGTTGTGAGAGACAGTGAACCATATACCGCTCGTGTGTTACCACGACCCACAAGTTGTGGGAGACAGTGAACCATATACCGCTCGTGTGCTACCATGACCCACAAGTTGTGGGAGACAGTGAGCCATTCCTCTTGTGTGTTACCACGACCCACAAGTTGTGAGAGACAGTGAACCATTCCTCTTGTGTGTTACCATGACCTACAAGTTGTGGAAGACAGTGAACCATTCCTCGTGTGTTACCATGACCTACAAGCTGTGAGAGACAGTGAACCATTCCTCTTGTGTATTACCACGACCTACAAATTGTGGGAGACTGAACCATTCCTCTTGTGTGTTACCACGACCTACAAGTTGTGAGAGACAGTGAACCATTCCTCTTGTGTGTTACCATGACCTACAAGTTGTGAGAGACACTGAACCATTCCTCTTGTGTGTTACCACGACCTACAAGTTGTGGGAGACAGTGAACCATATACCGCTCGTGTGTTACCACGACCCACAAGTTGTGGGAGACAGTGAGCCATTCCTCTTGTGTGTTACCACGACCCACAAGTTGTGAGAGACAGTGAACCATTCCTCTTGTGTGTTACCACGACCTACAAGTTGTGGAAGACAGTGAACCATTCCTCTTGTGTGTTACCGCGAACTACAAGTTGTGGGAGAAAGTGAACCATTCCTCTTGTGTGTTACCGCGAACTACAAGTTGTGGGAGACAGTGAACCATTCCTCTTGTGTGTTACCACAACCCACAAGTTGTGGGAGACAGTGAATCATTCCATCAAGACCCACAAGTTGTGGGAGACAGTGAACCATTCCTCTTGTGTGTTACCACGACCCACAAGTTGTGAGAGACAGTGAACCATATACCGCTCGTGTGTTACCATGACCCACAAGTTGTGGGAGACAGTGAACCATATACCGCTCATGTGTTACCACGACCCACAAGTTGTGACAGACTGTGAACCATATACCGCTCGTGTGTTACCACGACCCACAAACTGTGAGAGACAGTGAACCATATACCGCTCTTGTGTTACCATGACCCACAAGTTGTGAGAGACAGTGAACCATATACCGCTCATGTGTTACCACAACCCACAAGTTGTGAGAGACAGTGAACCATATACCGCTCGTGTGTTACAATGACCTACAAGTTGTGGGAGACAGTGAACCATATACCGCTCGTATGTTACCACGACCCACAAGTTGTGAGAGACAGTGAACAATATACCGCTCGTGTGTTACAACTACCTACAAGTTGTGGGAGACAGTGAACTATATACTGCTCATGTGTTACCACGACCCACAAGTTGTGAGAGACAAACCATATACTGCTCGTGTGTTACCACGACCCACAAGTTGTGAGAGACAGTGAACCATATACCGCTCGTGTGTTACCACGACCCACAAGTTGTGGGAGACAGTGAACCATTCCTCTTGTGTGTTACCACGACCCACAAGTTGTGAGAGACAGTGAACCATATACTGCTCATGTGTTACCAAGACCCACAAGTTGTGAGAGACAGTGAACCATATACGCTCGTGTGTTTACCACGACCCACAAGTTGTGAGAGACAGTGAACCATATACCGCTCATGTGTTACCACGAACCCACAAGTTGTGGGAGACAGTGAACCATTCCTCTTGTGTGTTACCACGACCACAAGTTGTGAGAGGACAGTGAACCATTCTCTTGTTGTGTTACCACGACCTACAAGTTGCGGGAGACAGTGAACCATTCCTCTTGTGTGTTACCACGACCTACAAGTTGTGGGAGACAGTGAACCATCCTCTTGTGTGTTACCACGACCCACAAGTTGTGGGAGACAGTGAACCATTCCTCTTGTGTGTTACCACGACCTACAAGTTGTGGGAGACAGTGAACCATTCCTCTTGTGTGTTACCACGACCTACAAGTTGTGGGAGAAAGTGAACCATTCCTCGTGTGTTACCACGACCTACAAGTTGTGAGAGACAGTGAACCATTCCTCTTGTGTGTTACCACGACCTACAAGTTGTGGGAGACAGTGAACCATTTCTCTTGTGTGTTACCACGACCTACAAGTTGTGGGAGACAGTGAACCACACAGCCCGTGCTACCAGGACCAGCCAGGGAAGTAAAGAATGGCAATACTGGACCCTATCAGTGGGGGGATAAATGGTAAAAGAAGAAGAAGAACAACAACAAATGAGCCATCCTTGCTCAAACTTTCTGCCATGGCACTAGATGCTGAGATATAAATATTCATGGTTAACAGAAGCCAAGATAAAACTACGGAGTCATTTAACCCTGAACCTTTCATGGCAGATTAAATCTTAGCGACAAACTCTAAACCAAACCCTCGTAATTTTTCACAGGGAAATATTCTCAGGTAAATGCTAGCAAGTGTAAGAAGAAGAAGAACATTAGATAACAAGAAGCATTTGTCTAACAGTCAGCTGAACGAGATTAAGGACTCACCTGTAAGAAAACATTCACTTCTGTACTTCTACTCAGGTAAGGGAAGTTACCCCCATTTTTTAGATGAGCTCTTTTGGCTTCAGGATAACACTTGCACATCTCTTCTCTAACAGCACAAGATAAGGCACAGTCGTCATATACCTGCAGCAAGCAACACGTGAATGTAGCAACTAACATACTCCAACTGTCTACACAGGGATCAACATAAGACATCTGTCGGCATAACTGTCTACACAGGGATCAACATAAGACATCTGTCAGCATAACTGTCTATGCAGGGATCAACATAAGACATCTGTCAGCATAACTGTCTATACAGGGATCAACATAAGACATCTGTCAGCATAACTGTCTATACAGGGATCAACATAAGACATCTGTCAGCATAACTGTCTATACAGGGATCAACATAAGACATCTGTCAGCATAACTGTCTATACAGGGATCAACATAAGACATCTGTCAGCATAACTGTCTATACAGGGATCAACATAAGACATCTGTCAGCATAACTGTCTACACAGGGATCAACATAAGACATCTGTCGGCATAACTGTCTATACAGGGATCAACATAAGACATCTGTCGGCATAACTGTCTATACAGGGATCAACATAAGACATCTGTCAGCATAACTGTCTATACAGGGATCAACATAAGACATCTGTCAGCATAACTGTCTATACAGGGATCAACATAAGACATCTGTCAGCATAACTGTCTACACAGGGATCAACATAAGACATCTGTCGGCATAACTGTCTACACAGGGATCAACATAAGACAGCTGTCGGCATAACTGTCTACACAGGGATCAACATAAGACATCTGTTGGCATAACTGTCTATACAGGGATCAACATAAGACATCTGTTGGCATAACTGTCTATACAGGGATCAACATAAGACATCTGTCAGCATAACTGTCTATGCAGGGATCAACATAAGACATCTGTCAGCATAACTGTCTACACAGGGATCAACATAAGACATCTGTCGACATAACTGTCTATACAGGGATCAACATAAGACATCTGTTGGCATAACTGTCTATACAGGGATCAACATAAGACATCTGTTGGCATAACTGTCTATACAGGGATCAACATAAGACATCTGTTGGCATAACTGTCTATACAGGGATCAACATAAGACATCTGTCAGCATAACTGTCTATACAGGGATCAACATAAGACATCTGTTGGCATAACTGTCTATACAGGGATCAACATAAGACATCTGTTGGCATAACTGTCTATACAGGGATCAACATAAGACATCTGTTGGCATAACTGTCTATACAGGGATCAACATAAGACATCTGTCAGCATAACTGTCTATACAGGGATCAACATAAGACATCTGTCGGCATAACTGTCTACACAGGGATCAACATAAGACAGCTGTCGGCATAACTGTCTACACAGGGATCAACATAAGACATCTGTTGGCATAACTGTCTATACAGGGATCAACATAAGGCAGCTGTCAGCATAACTGTCTATACAGGGATCAACATAAGACATCTGTCAGCATAACTGTCTATACAGGGATCAACATAAGACATCTGTCAGCATAACTGTCTATGCAGGGATCAACATAAGACATCTGTCAGCATAACTGTCTACACAGGGATCAACATAAGGCATCTGTCAGCATAACACATACAAAGTTCAACCTGGATCATAACATCTGTAGCTCCATGCTTCCAGACATCACTACTTCCTCATCAGCACAGCATCATGTAGCTGATCCTCTGGTGAACACTGCTCTCATCACAGCCTGCCTCTCATCATGGCCTGCCTCTCATCATGGCCTGACAGAATGATTTATATCCTTGTGTGAACACTGCCTCTTATCATGGCCTGACAGAAATTTCCATATCCTTGTGTGAACACTGCCTCTTATCAGGACCTGCCTCTCATCATGGCCTGCCAGAAATTTCCATATCCTTGTGTGAACACTGCCTCTCATCATGGCCTACCAGAAATTTCCATATCCTTGTGTGAACACTGCCTCTCATCACAGCCTGACAGAAAGATCCACATCCTTGTGTGAACACTGCCTCTCATCAGGGCCTGACAGAAAGATTCATATCCTTGTGTGAACACTGCCTCTCATCAGGGCCTGACAGAAAGATTCATATCCTTGTGTGAACACTGCCTCTCATCAGGGCCTGACAGAAAGATCCGCATCCTTGTGTGAACACTGCCTCTCATCAGGGCCTGACAGAAAGATCCACATCCTTGTGTGAACACTGCCTCTCATCAGGGCCTGACAGAAAGATCCACATCCTTGTGTGAACACTGCCTCTCATCATGGCCTACCAGAAATTTCCATATCCTTGTGTGAACACTGCCTCTCATCACAGCCTGACAGAAAGATCCACATCCTTGTGTGAACACTGCCTCTCATCAGGGCCTGACAGAAAGATTCATATCCTTGTGTGAACACTGCCTCTCATCAGGGCCTGACAGAAAGATCCACATCCTTGTGTGAACACTGCCTCTCATCAGGGCCTGACAGAAAGATTCACATCCTTGTGTGAACACTGCCTCTCATCAGGGCCTGACAGAAAGATCCACATCCTTGTGTGAACACTGCCTCTCATCAGGGCCTGACAGAAAGATTCACATCCTTGTGTGAACACTGCCTCTCATCAGGGCCTGACAGAAAGATTCACATCCTTGTGTGAACACTGCCTCTCATCAGGGCCTGACAGAAAGATTCATATCCTTGTGTGAACACTGCCTCTCATCAGGGCCTGACAGAAAGATTCACATCCTTGTGTGAACACTGCCTCTCATCAGGGCCTGACAGAAAGATTCACATCCTTGTGTGAACACTGCCTCTCATCAGGGCCTGACAGAAAGATTCATATCCTTGTGTGAACACTGCCTCTCATCAGGGCCTGACAGAAAGATTCACATCCTTGTGTGAACACTGCCTCTCATCACAGCCTGACAGAAAGATCCACATCCTTGTGTGAACACTGCCTCTCATCAGGGCCTGACAGAAAGATTCATATCCTTGTGTGAACACTGCCTCTCATCAGGGCCTGACAGAAAGATCCACATCCTTGTGTGAACACTGCCTCTCATCAGGGCCTGACAGAAAGATTCATATCCTTGTGTGAACACTGCCTCTCATCAGGGCCTGACAGAAAGATCCACATCCTTGTGTGAACACTGCCTCTCATCAGGGCCTGACAGAAAGATCCATATCCTTGTGTGAACACTGCCTCTCATCAGGGCCTGACAGAAAGATTCATATCCTTGTGTGAACACTGCCTCTCATCAGGGCCTGACAGAAAGATCCATATCCTTGTGTGAACACTGCCTCTCATCAGGGCCTACCAGAAATTTCCATATCCTTGTGTGAACACTGCCTCTCATCACAGCCTGACAGAAAGATCCATATCCTTGTGTGAACACTGCCTCTCATCAGGGCCTGACAGAAAGATTCATATCCTAGTGTGAACACTGTCTCTCATCAGGGCCTGACAGAAAGATTCACATCCTTGTGTGAACACTGCCTCTCATCACAGCCTGACAGAAAGATCCACATCCTTGTGTGAACACTGCCTCTCATCAGGGCCTGACAGAAAGATCCACATCCTTGTGTGAACACTGCCTCTCATCACAGCCTGACAGAAAGATCCACATCCTTGTGTGAACACTGCCTCTCATCAGGGCCTGACAGAAAGATTCACATCCTTGTGTGAACACTGCCTCTCATCAGGGCCTGACAGAAAGATTCACATCCTTGTGTGAACACTGCCTCTCATCAGGGCCTGACAGAAAGATTCATATCCTTGTGTGAACACTGCCTCTCATCACAGCCTGACAGAAAGATTCACATCCTTGTGTGAACACTGCCTCTCATCACCGCCTGACAGAAAGATCCACATCCTTGTGTGAACACTGCCTCTCATCAGGGCCTGACAGAAAGATCCATATCCTTGTGTGAACACTGCCTCTCATCAGGGCCTGACAGAAAGATCCATATCCTTGTGTGAACACTGCCTCTCATCAGGGCCTGACAGAAAGATCCATATCCTTGTGTGAACACTGCCTCTCATCAGGGCCTGACAGAAAGATTCACATCCTTGTGTGAACACTGCCTCTCATCAGGGCCTGACAGAAAGATTCATATCCTTGTGTGAACACTGCCTCTCATCACAGCCTGACAGAAAGATTCACATCCTTGTGTGAACACTGCCTCTCATCACCGCCTGACAGAAAGATCCACATCCTTGTGTGAACACTGCCTCTCATCAGGGCCTGACAGAAAGATCCATATCCTTGTGTGAACACTGCCTCTCATCAGGGCCCTGACAGAAAGATCCATATCCTTGTGTGAACACTGCCTCTCATCAGGGCCTGACAGAAAGATCCATATCCTTGTGTGAACACTGCCTCTCATCAGGGCCTGACAGAAAGATTCATATCCTTGTGTGAACACTGCCTCTCATCACAGCCTGCCAGAAAGATTCACATCCTTGTGTGAACACTGCCTCTCATCACAGCCTGACAGAAAGATTCACATCCTTGTGTGAACACTGCCTCTCATCACGGCCTGACAGAAAGATCCACATCCTTGTGTGAACACTGCCTCTCATCAGGGCCTGACAGAAAGATCCATATCCTTGTGTGAACACTGCCTCTCATCAGGGCCTGACAGAAAGATTCATATCCTTGTGTGAACACTGCCTCTCATCAGGGCCTGACAGAAAGATCCATATCCTTGTGTGAACACTGCCTCTCATCAGGGCCTGCCAGAAAGATCCACATCCTTGTGTGAACACTGCCTCTCATCACAGCCTGACAGAAAGATCCATATCCTTGTGTGAACACTGCCTCTCATCACAGCCTGACAGAAAGATTCACATCCTTGTGTGAACACTGCCTCTCATCACAGCCTGACAGAAAGATCCATATCCTTGTGTGAACACTGCCTCTCATCAGGGCCTGACAGAAAGATTCACATCCTTGTGTGAACACTGCCTCTCATCAGAGCCTGACAGAAAGATCCATATCCTTGTGTGAACACTGCCTCTCATCAGGGCCTGACAGAAAGATCCATATCCTTGTGTGAACACTGCCTCTCATCAGGGCCTGACAGAAAGATTCATATCCTTGTGTGAACACTGCCTCTCATCAGGGCCTGACAGAAAGATCCATATCCTTGTGTGAACACTGCCTCTCATCAGGGCCTGACAGAAAGATCCATATCCTTGTGTGAACACTGCCTCTCATCAGGGCCTGCCAGAAAGATTCATATCCTTGTGTGAACACTGCCTCTCATCATGGTCTGCTAGGAAGATTTGTGTCCTGGGATGTGTGGTCAAAGTATCCTTGACTTACTTGATCATTCTCCCCACTTTTCTTTCACTGTCATGTGTGGCACTATATTTGTCTATTTTATACTGTACACACAATATACTGTTGCTATTTCATACTGTGTAGGCTTTATATTATTGCTATTTCATATTGTAGATGATGTGTATTGTTGCTATTTCATATTGTTGATGCTGTGTATTGTTGCTATTTCATATTGCAGAGAACATATATTTTTACTATTTCACTTTGCAGGGGATGTATATTGTTGCTATTTCATATTGTATTGGTTATCTAAGTTAAGATGGCTGCATATCCTTTACAGGACATCCTTGTCAACCTCAGCCTTTTTTTGGCTGTTTGTGGTGTCTTGGCAAGTTTACGTTCAATAGTTTGCCATTGCTTTCTGAATGACCAGCATTCATATTAATCTATAAACAAACCAACGCAAGGCGATCTGCTGCCAAATCGCACACAGCTGTGTTTCAAATGTGGTATGTGGGATTATGAGCTGCGTCCATAAGCCTTTCAACATGCAGCCAGCATAGGTTATCTATCGTATTGTAAAGGCTGTCTATTGTGGCTAATTCATATTGTAAAGGTTGTCTATTGTGGCTAATTCATATTGTAAAGGTTGTCTATCGTGGCTAATTCATATTGTGAAGGTTGTCTATCGTGGCTAATTCATATTGTGAAGGTTGTCTATTGTGGCTAATCCATATTGTAAAGGTTGTCTATCATGGCTAATTCATATTGTGAAGGTTGTCTATTGTGGCTAATCCATATTGTAAAGGTTGTCTATTGTGGCTAATTCATATTGTAAAGATTGTCTATTGTGGCTAATTCATATTGTAAAGGTTGTCTATTGTGGCTAATTCATATTGTAAAGGTTGTCTATCGTGGCTAATTCATATTGTGAAGGTTGTCTATCGTGGCTAATTGATATTGTGAAGGTTGTCTATTGTGGCTAATCCATATTGTAAAGGTTGTCTATTGTGGCTAATTCATATTGTAGTTTGTCTATTGTTCCTAATTCATATTGTAAAGTTTGTCTATTGTTCCTAATTCATATTGTAAAGTTTGTCTATTGTTCCTAATTCATATTGTATAGGCTATGTATTGTTGCCATTTTATAATGTATTGCTAAACACTCTTGCCAGTTCATATTGTGTAGGCTAAATATTGTTGTCATTTCATATATTGTGTAGGCTAAATATTGTTATTTCATATTGCATAAGCTATCTATCAATGATATTTCATATTGTATGAAAGAGCTACTGTAAACCTACCATGGTGACAGCGACACATATGACAACGGATACTGTGTATTCCAGCTGAAAGGATTCATTACACTACTTCATTATATGCTGAACTTGTTTCACTAACACCTAACAAGATACAGCAAAATATTCCAGGCAATAAACAGCGCAATACATTGTTTGTGCCTTCATTAATTCAAACTGACAGCAGGAAAACATTGTTGTGAATGTCTCACGTAGTCATCTTCAAGGTCATGTCCACAGCTGTCTACTACTTACGTCCATTAAGGTGATATCCAAATCTCGGAGTTTCTGTGGTTCAACATAGCAGTTCATGCAGTTTAATGTTAGTCTGGACGCTAGTGCCTGCTGGGACATGCCATCCAGCTGTTGGAGGAGACAACATTCAACACATTAGCTGGCAGTCCAGGTGATCTGCACTACAGACATTACATAAAATAGCAAGGTATCACACTTTACTGACAGACAATTACTGGAAGAACAGCAGATATCGCAGGCTACGTTTATCTGTGAAAGTCACTGTAACGCAGGTGCTAACACACTGGTCTGGTGATCATGTGACAGAATCCCCATGGAGATGGATTACTTGTCAACTGTTCTGGGCTCCCAGGCTGACCCGACCTGAGATGTCTGCTAGGAGAGAGTCTGGGAGGTACAGGTGGCCACAGTCATAATACTCACACCACCTGTCCAGTGCTGAATGATCTATTCAACTCTGGGGCTTGCATCATATACCCAATATGGCTCAAGGTGTGCAGAAGAGTCCTCTACTTTTTTAACTGACGTTCACCTGTCTATCCATATGATTCTGGGGCTCATAAGGAAACAGAGAACTATAACACTGCAGCTTGCCATGCTTGTCCCAGGGGTGAGCAACCAGGCGTGGCCTGGGGCCGGCTAACCCCATCTTGTTGAACACACTAGCTGCACAATCCACCAATCACGATCAAGTCTAAAGACAAGGACAGACAATCATGTCAGTCAACCACCACAATGGGGGAGGGGGGGGGGGGAGGAGGAGGTCTTCTCCTAGAAGTGTGAAATGATGTGGAGAAAGCTGTAAGCAATCTGGATCACAGACTAAACTTCTTTCCCCCAGGACAATCTCCAAAGTTTGCACCTAGAATGCTAGAATTATGTTTGAATTGGGAAAGACAGTTCTAGTGGTAGGGAAAATAAAAAGTAGCATTTTGGGATGGTGTGAAACAAGATGAAAGACAGCGTTATAAGAGTAGCATTTTGGGATGGTGTGAAACAAGATGAAAGATAGCATTACAAGAGTAACCTGTTGGGATGATGTGAAACAAGATGAAAGAAAGTGTTATAAGAGTAGCCTGTTGGGATGATGTGAAACAAGATGAAAGAAAGTGTTGTAAGAGTAGCATTTTGGGATGGTGTGAAACAAGATGAAAGAAAGTGTTATAAGAGTAGCATTTTGGGATGGTGTGAAACAAGATGAAAGAAAGTGTTATAAGAGTAGCCTGTTGGGATGATGTGAAACAAGATGAAAGAAAGTGTTGTAAGAGTAGCATTTTGGGATGGTGTGAAACAAGATGAAAG
Source organism: Cepaea nemoralis (assembly GCA_014155875.1). Taxonomy (NCBI): domain Eukaryota; kingdom Metazoa; phylum Mollusca; class Gastropoda; order Stylommatophora; family Helicidae; genus Cepaea; species Cepaea nemoralis. Next base: position 150,491 of record JACEFZ010023177.1, on the reverse strand, counting down.
AAAGTGTTATAAGAGTAGCATTTTGGATGATGTGAAACAAGATGAAAGAGAGTGTTATAAGAGTAGCCTGTTGGGATGATGTGAAACAAGATGAAAGAAAGTGTTATAAGAGTAGCATTTTGGGATGGTGTGAAACAAGATGAAAGAAAGTGTTATAAGAGTAGCATTTTGGATGATGTGAAACAAGATGAAAGAGAGTGTTATAAGAGTAGCCTGTTGGGATGATGTGAAACAAGATGAAAGAAAGTGTTATAAGAGTAACCTGTTGGGATGATGTGAAACAAGATGAAAGAAAGTGTTATAAGAGTAGCCTGTTGGGATGATGTGAAACAAGATGAAAGAAAGTGTTATAAGAGTAGCCTGTTGGGATGATGTGAAACAAGATGAAAGAAAGTGTTATAAGAGTAGCCTGTTGGGATGATGTGAAACAAGATGAAAGAAAGTGTTATAAGAGTAGCCTGTTGGGATGATGTGAAACAAGATGAAAGAAAGTGTTATAAGAGTAGCATTTTGGGATGATGTGAAACAAGATGAAAGAAAGTGTTATAAGAGTAACCTGTTGGGATGATGTGAAACAAGATGAAAGTGTTATAAGAGTAGCCTGTTGGGATGATGTGAAACAAGATGAAAGAAAGTGTTACAAGAGTAGCATTTTGGGATGATGTGAAACAAGATGAAAGAAAGTGTTATAAGAGTAGCATTTTGGGATGATGTGAAACAAGATGAAAGAAAGTGTTATAAGAGTAGCATTTTGGGATGATGTGAAACAAGATGAAAGAAAGTGTTATAAGAGTAGCCTGTTGGGATGATGTGAAACAAGATGAAAGAAAGTGTTATAAGAGTAGCCTGTTGGGATGATGTGAAACAAGATGAAAGAAAGTGTTATAAGAGTAGCCTGTTGGGATGATGTGAAACAAGATGAAAGAAAGTGTTATAAGAGTAGCCTGTTGGGATGATGTGAAACAAGATGAAAGTGTTATAAGAGTAGCCTGTTGGGATGATGTGAAACAAGATGAAAGAAAGTGTTATAAGAGTAGCATTTTGGATGATGTGAAACAAGATGAAAGAAAGTGTTATAAGAGTAGCATTTTGGGATGATGTGAAACAAGATGAAGAAGTGTTATAAGAGTAGCATTTTGGATGATGTGAAACAAGATGAAAGAAAGTGTTATAAGAGTAGCATTTTGGGATGATGTGAAACAAGATGAAAGAAAGTGTTATAAGAGTAGCATTTTGGATGATGTGAAACAAGATGAAAGAAAGTGTTATAAGAGTAGCCTGTTGGGATGATGTGAAACAAGATGAAAGAAAGTGTTATAAGAGTAGCCTGTTGGGATGATGTGAAACAAGATGAAAGAAAGTGTTATAAGAGTAGCATTTTGGATGATGTGAAACAAGATGAAAGAAAGTGTTATAAGAGTAACCTGTTGGGATGATGTGAAACAAGATGAAAAGTGTTATAAGAGTAGCCTGTTGGGATGATGTGAAACAAGATGAAAGAAAGTGTTACAAGAGTAGCATTTTGGGATGATGTGAAACAAGATGAAAGAAAGTGTTATAAGAGTAACATGTTTGGGATGATGTGAAACAAGATGAAGAAAGTGTTATAAGAGTAGCATTTTGGATGATGTGAAACAAGATGAAAGAAAGTGTTATAAGAGTAGCCTGTTGGGATGATGTGAAACAAGATGAAAGAAAGTGTTGTAAGAGTAGCCTGTTGGGATGATGTGAAACAAGATGAAAGAAAGTGTTATAAGAGTAGCCTGTTGGGATGATGTGAAACAAGATGAAAGAAAGTGTTACAAGAGTAGCCTGTTGGGATGATGTGAAACAAGATGAAAGAAAGTGTTGTAAGAGTAGCATTTTGGGATGGTGTGAAACAAGATGAAAGAAAGTGTTTTAAGAGTAGCCTGTTGGGATGATGTGAAACAAGATGAAAGAAAGTGTTATAAGAGTAGCATTTTGGATGATGTGAAACAAGATGAAAGAAAGTGTTATAAGAGTAGCATGTTGGGATGATGTGAAACAAGATGAAAGAAAGTGTTGTAAGAGTAGCATTTGGGATGATGTGAAACAAGATGAAAGAAAGTGTTATAAGAGTAGCCTGTTGGGATGATGTGAAACAAGATAAAAGAAAGTGTTATAAGAGTAGCCTGTTGGGATGATGTGAAACAAGATGAAAGAAAGTGTTATAAGAGTAGCCTGTTGGGATGATGTGAAACAAGATGAAAGAAAGTGTTATAAGAGTAGCATTTTGGGATGATGTGAAACAAGATGAAAGAAAGTGTTATAAGAGTAGCATTGTTGGGATGATGTGAAACAAGATGAAAGAAAGTGTTATAAGAGTAGCCTGTTGGGATGATGTGAAACAAGATGAAAGAAAGTGTTATAAGAGTAGCATGTTGGGATGATGTGAAACAAGATGAAAGAAAGTGTTATAAGAGTAGCATTTTGGGATGATGTGAAACAAGATGAAAGAAAGTGTTGTAAGAGTAGCCTGTTGGGATGATGTGAAACAAGATGAAAGAAAGTGTTATAAGAGTAGCATGTTGGGATGATGTGAAACAAGATGAAAGAAAGTGTTATAAGAGTAGCATGTTGGGATGATGTGAAACAAGATGAAAGAAAGTGTTATAAGAGTAGCTGTTTGGATGATGTGAAACAAGATGAAAGAAAGTGTTATAAGAGTAGCCTGTTGGGATGATGTGAAACAAGATGAAAGAAAGTGTTAGTAAGAGTAGCATTTGGGATGACGTGAAACAAGATGAAAGAAAGTGTTATAAGAGTAGCATTTTGGATGATGTGAAACAAGATGAAAGAAAGTGTTATAAGAGTAGCCTGTTTGGGATGATGTGAAACAAGATGAAAGAAAGTGTTTAAGAGTAGCCTGTTGGGATGATGTGAAACAAGATGAAAGAAAGTGTTGTAAGAGTAGCATGTTGGGATGATGTGAAACAAGATGAAAGAAAGTGTTATAAGAGTAGCATTTTGGGATGATGTGAAACAAGATGAAAGAAAGTGTTAAGAGTAGCCTGTTGGGATGATGTGAAACAAGATGAAAGAAAGTGTTATAAGAGTAGCCTGTTGGGATGATGTGAAACAAGATGAAAGAAAGTGTTATAAGAGTAGCATTTTGGGATGATGTGAAACAAGATGAAAGAAAGTGTTATAAGAGTAGCCTGTTGGGATGATGTGAAACAAGATGAAAGAAAGTGTTATAAGAGTAGCCTTTGGGATGATGTGAAACAAGATGAAAGAAAGTGTTGTAAGAGTAGCATTTTGGGATGATGTGAAACAAGATGAAAGAAAGTGTTATAAGAGTAGCATTGTTGGGATGATGTGAAACAAGATGAAAGAAAGTGTTATAAGAGTAGCATTTGGGATGATGTGAAACAAGATGAAAGAAAGTGTTGTAAGAGTAGCATTTTGGGATGGTGTGAAACAAGATGAAAGAAAGTGTTTTAAGAGTAGCCTGTTGGGATGATGTGAAACAAGATGAAAGAAAGTGTTATAAGAGTAGCATTTTGGATGATGTGAAACAAGATGAAAGAAAGTGTTATAAGAGTAGCATTTTGGGATGATGTGAAACAAGATGAAAGAAAGTGTTATGAGTAGCCTGTTGGATGATGTGAAACAAGATGAAAGAAAGGTTTTAAGAGTAGCCTGTTGGGATGATGTGAAACAAGATGAAAGAAAGTGTTGTAAGAGTAGCATTTTGGGATGATGTGAAACAAGATGAAAGAAAGTGTTGTAAGAGTAGCATTTTGGGATGATGTGAAACAAGATGAAGGAAAATGTTATGAGTAGCCTGTTGGGATGATGTGAAACAAGATGAAAGAAAGTGTTATAAGAGTAGCATTTTGGGATGATGTGAAACAAGATGAAAGAAAGTGTTATAAGAGTAGCCTGTTGGGATGATGTGAAACAAGATGAAAGAAAGTGTTATAAGAGTAGCCTGTTGGGATGATGTGAAACAAGATGAAAGAAAGTGTTGTAAGAGTAGCATTTTGGGATGATGTGAAACAAGATGAAAGAAAGTGTTGTAAGAGTAGCATTTTGGGATGATGTGAAACAAGATGAAAGAAAGTGTTATAAGAGTAGCCTGTTGGGATGATGTGAAACAAGATGAAAGAAAGTGTTATAAGAGTAGCATTTTGGGATGATGTGAAACAAGATGAAAGAAAGTGTTATAAGAGTAGCCTGTTGGGATGATGTGAAACAAGATGAAAGAAAGTGTTATAAGAGTAGCCTGTTGGGATGATGTGAAACAAGATGAAAGAAAGTGTTGTAAGAGTAGCATTTTGGGATGATGTGAAACAAGATGAAAGAAAGTGTTGTAAGAGTAGCATTTTGGGATGATGTGAAACAAGATGAAAGAAAGTGTTATAAGAGTAGCCTGTTGGGATGATGTGAAACAAGATGAAAGAAAGTGTTGTAAGAGTAGCCTGTTGGGATGATGTGAAACAAGATGAAAGAAAGTGTTATAAGAGTAGCCTGTTGGGATGATGTGAAACAAGATGAAAGAAAGTGTTATAAGAGTAGCCTGTTGGGATGATGTGAAACAAGATGAAATGGAGTAAGCAAATAGCTGCTAAACACAGGTGAAATGGTGCTGTTCCCATGCCATACAAAAGACACTTTCCCTCACAGTGAAGTGTGGCCCTAAAACTATCCAGAGGCAGAGAGAGAGCACCTAAAGAGCGGGAAGCAGTGAGTTCCAGAATAACAGCAATATTTAAAAAAAAAAAAAGTAAACATGAATGAACTTAGTATTCCAGGGGCTTCATCAACTACCCTACCAAACAACCAATACAATCCAACACGCAGCCTGACAAGACCCAACAACCAACACAATCCAACAAGCAGCCGAACAAGACCTACCTTCTCCACCATAAAATCGATGGAGTCTGCAATGTCTGCATCTGCCGCTTTCTTCTCAAAGCTTCCCATCACCATTTTTTTCAGCACCACCGAAGGCATCATCCAGAACCTGAGAGTAAACATGAGAGTAAGCAGATGCCACGGTAACCACAACAACCAGATGCAACAGTCTCGCACATATTTTGTACGCCTCACACTGTTCCCTTAGAACAATGATGATTTTTCTAATATATAAGATACAGCACCCACCTGTCAGAAATAATAGGCACTGATTTGCTTTCATACAAAAGGAAACATACGAAGATCAGAGAACACATTCATCATCATCTTCTTCATTATGTAGAAGGTGTTTTGGAGAATGTTGCTGCCAGCATGGCCAGTCGGAATGACTCTTGGCCCCTTGTCAAATCCCCTGCCTCGTGTAAATTCATCCTCAAGGTGTCTATGTTCTGTCCAACTTGCTTGTCGAATCCCCTGCCTCATGCAGTTTCATACCCAAGATTCCTCATGTCCCATCCACCTCCATGCTTGTGGAATCCCCTGCCTCATGTACTTCCATCCCCAAGGTGTCTATGTTCTGTCCACCTCCATGCATGTCAGCCCCTGCCTTTTCTGCCAGAAACCATGCCTTCCATGACTGCTCTATCTCTACACCACTGTGGTCGATATTATGGCCAAAGCGGCCTCAGTAGCAAAGTAGTCAAACCGTCAGTCTCAGTAGCGAAGTAGTCAAACTGTCTGTCTCAGTAGCAAAGTAGTCAAACCGTCAGTCTCAGTAGCGAAGTAGTCAAACCGTCAGTCTCAGTAGCGAAGTAATCAAACTGTCTGTCTCAGTAGTGAAGCAGTAAACCGTCTGTCTCAGTAGCGAAGTAGTCAAACTATCTGTCTCATGTGTCAAAGGTTGTGTGTTCATTTTCAATTCCTCCATCTTGTTGACACGTGTTTCTGAGACCTCTGGGGGTTGTCTCTGGAGCTTCAGAGTTTGTGTTCTGTGCTATGCTACCCACAGGCCACTCTGCAAAACCCAGTGAAATCTCCTTGCCTTGTTTTTTATTTTTTTAGGTTGCTTATCCTTTACAGGAAATCGCAGTCAACCCCAGCGTATCTGGTTCCCGTGCCGAAGCCTGGCAAAGACCACACAAAAATTCAGGGATATCGGGTAATAACCATGCAAAATACAACAGGCAAGCTGCTGGAGAAATTAACTGCCAGAAAAATATCAAGTCAGCTAGAGAGGCAAGGTTGTTTCCCATCTACCCTTGGAGGGTAATGTCCAAACAGAGAAACCTGGACGAATGCAGCAGTTTTTGCCCATGATGTCTATGAACGTTTCCACTCAAGCATTGAAACATTTGCTGCAGAAATTGATCTTGAGGACGAGTACAACAGAGCACCATTAAATTTCTTAAAGTTTCAGCTTCTTGAACTCAAGATCCCCTCTGCCGTGCGTCCACCTTGACGAGGTAGAGGGGCTTGAGCGTTCCAATGACCCCAAGAGCTATGCCGACGGTAGCACAGCTACTGGTAGGGTCACCCATGTCGGACAGGTCAAGGGAGAGGGACCAGACGAAGTGACGCACAAACCTGCTGCCTTGTAGGTAGACTGGGGACAGTCAAAGGCTAGGGAAAGCATCCCAAACAAATGCTTGTCGAAATCGGATGTACTGAGCCACAGGCTTGACAAAGAAGTGCAACGTAACTTTATCATTTCATGATGCCACAGATGAAAATTAATCGTTATGGTGCTAATCCCGTGAAGTCCCATCAGGCGGTGATAGTGCCGGGCCCCCTGCCTCGAGGGGGTCCACCCATGACTACTGGTGGTCACCTTCCCCTGTGCTGTGGAGTCAAGGCACAGAGGAGTAGGTTAAGAGCTATTGACCAAACACCCCGGACACTCAACATACTACAATGGAATGCAGAAGGAGTTTATAACAAGAAAGCCTCCCTAACACAGCGTCTTCATAAAGATAGAATAGATGTGGCATGCATTCAAGAGACACACCTCAACGCCAATCGCACATTTTCAGTCGAGGGATATCAGGCCACACGTTTCGACCGCGAAGGACACAAAGGAGGAGTTGTAATACTTACACGAAATACAATACCTTGCAGCGAAGTATCTGTGATCTCTGACAACCAAACGGAAATTATAGGTGTTGATATAATGATAAAGGACGTGAAAATAAGAATTTACAATCTATATAGCCCGGCAGATAAGGATCTTACACTCTCAAACATGGAAATAACTGACACAAATTGCATTGTTGTCGGAGACTTTAATAGCCGTTCAGAAAGATGGGGATACCCAGATACTGACAAAAGAGGAGATGAAGTGGAGGACTGGGAAATAGACTCAAATCTCCATCTACTTAACAAAGCGGATGACACACCGAGCTTCTACTCCAGAAGATGGATTACCACTTCTACTCCAGACTTAGCTTTCTGCACAGGAGACATCCTCCACAAAATCGATCGCCATGTGCTGGACCAATTAGCAGGTAGTGACCACAGACCAATCAAGCTTGTAATAAATATGGAGTATGTTCCACAGGAGCAAAAGCCTTTGCCCCGTTGGAATTACAAACGAGCAGATTGGGACAGATTTGCCATACTAACAGACAAATATTGTGAAAACGTAAATACACGATATGGCAACATGAAGCAAATGGTGGAAAGTCTAAACAGAGCAATAATACAGGCGGCCACTGAGTCTATTCCAAGAGGAGCAAGGAAAAATTACAAACCATACTGGACTGAAGAACTACAATTTTTGGAGGACAAAGTTGAAGATGCTAGGAAGACCGCAGAGAGAGAACAAACAACTGAAGCGAACATTTCTCAAAGCCATCTCAGCAAAATATAAAAGAACAGTAAATCAAACAACAAGAGATTGTTGGAGGAAAAAAACAGAAAACCTGAATTTTGACAGGGATGGAAACAAACTATGGAAACTAGTGAAAGCCATGAACAATGAAGGACCTAGAAACAAACAAATAACAATTAAACAAGGAAATGCCTTGCTTACAGGAAAAAAGGCTGCAAATGCACTAATGGAACACTATGCCAGTGCAAACCACATTGATATTACAGCCGAACAGAAGAAAGCAATCAAAGATAAACAGATACATCATACATATACAGAGACAGCAGCAGAATATATGATGGCAAATCTAACAATGGAAGAAATGGAACAGGCAATGAATACCCTAAAAAAGAAGACATCACCAGGAAAGGATGGAATCACAAATGAAATGCTAATAGGACTAGCCACTAAGGCAAAAAAGAAACTACTAGCAGTCCTAAATTACAGCTGGAAGAGGGGAATAGTCCCACAGGCATGGAAGGAAGCTATACTAATACCAGTCCCAAAGAAAGGAAAAGACCTGGAAGAACCAAATGGCTATCGACCTATCAGTCTTCTTAGCTGTGTAGGAAAATTAATGGAACGCATTATCAATGGCAGGCTAACATGGCATCTGGAAGAAAACCAACTCTTAACACCTCACCAAGCAGGATTCAGAAAGTACAGATCTACTGAAGATCAAATAACCTATATAGCTCAGGAAATAGAGGATGCCTTCCAAGAGAAAAAGCACACACTAGCGGTCTGGATAGATTTAGAAAAAGCATTTGATAAAGTATGGAAGGAAGGACTGAAAGTAAAACTGCAAAAAATGCATGTTTGCGGGAAAATGTACAAATGGATCAGCCACTACCTTGAGAACAGAACTGCCAGGACAAAAGTACAAGGACAAACCAGCAAAATGATGCTGTTGGAGCAAGGTGTCCCCCAAGGAGGAGTTCTTTCACCAACATTATTCCTAGCATATATAAACGACATCACGGAAAATTTTCCAGCCAGAGTACACACATCATCCTTTGCAGATGACCTAGCCATATGGACATCTGAAGAATATATTAGTACAGCTAACAGCAGAATACAGCAAGCCCTATTAGCGCTAGAGGACTGGTCAAAATCATGGCTAGTGAAGATAAGTGAGGAGAAAACAACATGCACAGTGTTCTCCCTCTCAACTAAAACTCAGCAACCTAAGCTGGTATTGAATGGAAAAATATTGCGCCATGAAGAAAATCCAAACTATCTAGGAGTCACCTTTGATCGTCGCCTGACATGGAAGACACAGGTTGAGAAAAATCGAACAAGAGCAAGGCAAAGAATGGCAATCATGAAAAAGCTTGCTGGTACAACATGGGGAGCAGATGAGAAAGTTCTCAAGAAGTTATATACTGGACGGGTGAGGCCAGTACTGGAATATGGCATTGCAGCTTGGGCAACAGCAGCTAAGTCAAACTTTAACAAAATAAGTAGAGTCCAAAATCAAGGAATGCGAATCATAACTGGAAGCCTGAAGACAACGCCTATTAATGAATTAGAAAAGATCACTTGTTTACAACCAATGCAGGATAGAAGAGATAGCAGAGCCCAGCAACAAGCAGAAAAATTTAGAAGATTGACAGACCACCCTATGTACAACAGATTTAATGGTTTTGGAAAGGGAAGACTGAAGCGTAGCAACTTTGTAGAAACTGCAAAACGAAGGATTAGGTCAGATCCTATTCTTAACATATCAACAGTCAAGCCCATACACAATGCACACAAGTTCCCAGCTTGGAGACAGCAGCAACTGCCTGAGATGATAGAAAACATTCCTGGTATTGAGAAAAAGAACACTCAGCATGAAACCGAAAGAAGAGAAATAACCCTAAACTACATAAAAGAACATTACCCAAGCAGGAATTGGACCCATGCATATACAGATGGATCAGCCAAAAATTCAATAGAGAATGGAGGAGGAGGAATTCTCCTAAATTTAAAAAATGGAGCGAAAAAAACACATTCAATGGCAACTGGAAAATTTTCAAGTAACTTCAAAGCGGAGGTAGAGGCTCTGAAAACTGCAGCAGAAATGCTCCTGATGGAGGAAAATAAAGAGAAGCAAATAGCTATCTTCACAGATGCAAAGTCAGCTGTCTCAATACTGAAGAGCAATAACAGCACAGAACTAACTGACCTAAGAGCAGCACTCCATGGTCTATGCCAGAAATCCAAAAAAGTTGTAATACAGTGGATCCCATCACATTGCAGTATACCTGGAAACGAAGAGGCTGACAGACTGGCAAAAGAGGGCGGACGACTACCACAGCCTGACATAGACATAACCTATAATGAGGCAAAGAGGTTGATAAAAAGCACTTATAGAACCAAATGGGAATCAGAGCATCCAGGCCATCAGAAGGATGATGCATATTACAAACTCGACCGAAGAGAACAAGTAGCAATCTTCAGACTCCGCACAGGACATAACAGGCTGAAATACCACTTGTTCAATAAACTAAAGATAGGAGATACCGATGAATGTAATTGTAGAACTGGAAAAATGACAGCAAAACATTTGCTGCAGGATTGCCCAACGTATGCAGAACAGAGAAAGATATTTTGGCCCACACCTGCTTCATTTGAGGACAAGCTCTATGGAGATATCAACAAGCTAAAGTTGACCGCAGATTACTTTAACTATATACAGGTTGACATTTAAAGGTGCATGAAGACCCAGAGGCATGAAATGGAATATTGCTTGGATAGCAAATCCATTACGTGGAAAGTCCAAATCAAAAGCCCATTGTGTGGGCTTCATAAAAGGTGGAAAAGTGTCCTAGTGGCACGAAATGGAATATTGCTTGGATAGCAAATCCATTACGTGGAAAGTCCGAATCAAAAGCCCACTGTGTGGGCTTCATAAAAGGTGGAAAAGTGTCCTAGTGGCACGAAATGGAATATTGCTTGGATAGCAAATCCATTACGTGGAAAGTCTGAATCAAAAGCCCACTGTGTGGGCTTCATAAAAGGTGGAAAAGTGTCCTAGTGGCACGAAATGGAATATTGCTTGGCTAGCAAATCCATTACATGGAAAGTCCGAATCGAAAGCTCACTGTGTGGATGTCATCTGCAGACTGCATACTTCTGGTTTCCGGAAGAACAGCCTATGGTGAACGGAAGGCCCAATATACGGAAGTGAGGCTAAGCAGCCATGTGCAGGACGTGACGATTCCTTGGGTGAGCCCAGTACCAGAGCGCTATGTATCGGCTCTGCAAGTATGGAAGCCTCCTTGGATGGCGGGGAATGCCCATGGTCTGCCCCTGCCTTCCCTTGAGGGCTGACCAGGATCTTTGGCTGTTCTATATGGACCAGCTGGGATGGGGGATAACACCACAACAGTGAGAGTCAAACGTCCTAAGAAACCCCCGGGAAGGTTAACCCGGTCAACAAATGCCTGCAGAAGTCGGATGTGTCGGCCTAACGGCGCAAGAACGCAGCTCTGCTGTAAACAGGCACAACGCAATCACATCCGAAAAAAAACTCCGGATGAACGAAGAAGAAGAAGAAGAACTCAAGATAAGTCCATTCCTCCTTAGTTGGATCGTTGCAGCCCTCTTCAAGCGGAAAGTAGTTTTTAGATGTGGCAGTTGGACTTCGGAACCAACAACAATATATCCTGGCCTACCACACGGATCACCATTATCTTTGGTGCTGTTCAATGCCTACACTGTGAGAATCACAGTGAGCAAATCATAGGACTGGAGAGGACTTTGTCGTATGCAGACGATGTTTTAGTGTATCGTCAGGATAAGGCTAGAGATCAGGTTTCTGTGGAACTACAAACCTAACTCAATTACATAAACACTTGGTCTGTTGAAGCTGGGGCAATGGTCAACCCAACAAAGCCAACAGTGACTTGGTTCTCTTTGAATAACCATATTGTCAACACCCCAACACCAACTGTAAATCTGGGTTCAGAGACTGTGGAAAGAACACAGGTAATGATTACTTGGGGATACGGTTTGACCGAAGCCTCGCTTATACTGAGCATGTAGACGAGGTGATAACAAAGGCCAAGCCGGGTTTGGCTGCGATGAGGGTCATGGCGGTGGCAAACTGTGAGCAGCGCCATCTATGTCTTCTTTAAGAGGGTCTCGTCCTTTCTGTTTTGGAGTATGCGATGGCAATCCTGACTCTCAGCCATAAGCAGATAGAAAGGATGGAAAGGATACAGAATGAAGCTATGCGTTACCTTCTTGATTTTTCAACCATGAGGGACAGAATACAAATTTGCAGAGCATGTGCCTATCTCAGAGTCAACGTAAACACACAGCATCCACTACACAGCGAGATTAAGAAGGTAAAGGGCAGCAGGTTAAAAAGAGGAAGGGGATGGGTCAAGCCGAAGACATTCTTCAGCAGGTGTGTTCACTTGAGAACTTAGAACCTGGCGAGGAGTGGATACAAGTGCCAACAGAGTTCTGTACATCCTTTTCAGTGTGCATCCAACTAGACAGAAAATGCAGACAAGAAAATCCAGCTGCTGTGGTGGCGGAAGTACAGCCTCTGATCTTCAAGAATTCTTTAGAGGATGATGCTATCATTTACACAGATGGGTCGGTCATCCGAGGAGTGAGAAGTTCATGGGCCTTTACGACTCAGGCCGGAGGAAAAATTGTGAAGGAAGAGTCTGGCGCTTTTGCTTTGACCACAAGTGACCTGACTATGGACATTATGGCAGTAAGTCAAGCAATAACATGGTTCGAGACACAGACATTCATGTGTCGGGCATGTGTCCTTAGTGACTTAATGAGTATGCTCAGGAAGATAGAGATGGGGTGGACCGAAGAGAGTGGTTACTGTCTCTGGAGCAGTCTCGGCTGGCAAAGATTAGTTTCATCTTCGTGCCAGGGCATGCGGGTGTACAAGGAAATGAGCAGGCTGACAAGCTCGCAAGTGAGGCTACTGTGGAAGGCAGACGAGCCATGGACCAGGTAGACATTTTGAATGCTCTACGAGAAGTCGTTTATGAGTTTAAGTCGTTTACTGTGAACCATGGTCAGACTGAGAGAACAGAAAGTTAAAAGAGGTGTGGCTAAACAAGAACACTACGCAGGAAGCCAAAGAAGAGTAATAAGCCAACACAGCTACACACTGCGGGATTTGCTGAGGGTATCCGAGCACTTATGGACTGAATGGTTCGATGTGCTCTCAGCCATAAGCAGATAGAAAGGATGGAAAGGATACAGAATGAAGCTATGCGCATTATTCTTGGATGTACAAGAGATACAGCATGCAGGGCGATGCGCTACCTTCTTGATTTTCCAACCATTGAAGACAGAATACAAGTCTGCAGAGCTCGCGCCTACCTCAGAGTTAACGCAAACACACAACATCCACTGCATAGTGAAATTAGGAAGGTGAAGGGCAGCAGGTTAAAAAGAGGACGGTCGTGGATGGGTCAAGCCGAAGACATTCTTCAACAGATGTGTTCACTTGAGGACTTAGAACCTGGCGAGGAGTGGGTGCAAGTGCCAACAGACCTCTGCACATCCTTTTCAGTTTGCATCCAACTAGATAGAAAATGCAGACAAGAAAATCCGGCTGCTGTTGAGGCTGAAGTACAAGCGTTGATTTTAGAGAATTCGCTAGACGGTCATCTACACAGATGGGTCGGTCGTCCGACATGTGAGAAGCTCATGGGCCTTTACAGCTCGGGCCGGAGGGAGAATTGTGAAGGAGGACTCTGGTGCTTTCACTGAAACCACAAGTAGCCTGACCATGGAAGTCATGGCAGTAAGTAAAACAATAACATGGCTCGAGACACAGACATTCACTAGGGCTTGTTTCCTTAGCGACTCAATGAACATGATCAAGAGGATAGAGGAGGGGTCGATCCGAAGAGAATGGTTGCTGCCTCTGAAGCGGTCTCGGCTGGCAAAGATTAGTTTCATATTCGTGCCAGGGCATGCGGGTGTACTAGGAAATGAGCGGGCTGACAAGCTCGCAGGTGAGGCTACTGTGGAGGGCGGTTGCGCCATGGACCAGGCCGACATTCTGAATGCTCTACGAGAAGTAAGACTTTTGCGAGAACCAAGTGATGACTGTGAATCTACAACAATGGCCAGACTGCGAGAGCAGCAAATTAAAAGAGGGGTGGCCAAACAAGAACACTACGCAGGAAGCCAAAGAAGATTGATAAACCAACACAGAACTGGCGTCGTTAGCCGCTACACGTTGCGGGATTTGCTGAGGAGGGGATCCGAGCACAAATGGACTGAATGGTTCGATGTGCAATGAGGATGATCTGTCGACTAACTAACTAACTATGGTTCGATGTGCAATGAGGATGATCTGTCTACTAACTAACTAACTTCTTGGCAAGTGTAACTTTGATAGTTTGCCAATGCAAACCAGCATGAATGACCATCACTCATACCATTTTATAAAAACCAATGCAGGGTGGTTTGCTGCCAAATCGCTGGCAGCTGTGTTTCAAATGTGGTATATGGGATTACAAATTGTGTCCGTAACCCCTTCACCATAGAGTGCCTTTAAACCGCTTTAATCCAGCCAAAGTATTTGAGTTTCACTGGCATGACACTGTCTATGAGCCAGATTTCTTCAACAATGAGACCTTGAGGAATGCCAGCATTTTTCTTCTTCTTTATCCACAGTGTTCTCAGTATTGTTTGTAGCATTTCAATCCCAAGCCCCAACTTTCTGTAGTGATTTCAAAATTTTCCACACCTGACATCCACATGTATTTGCCACAGGAAAGTTGCGTGTTCTCACAATTGTTGCTTCAATGTATTTGCTGGTATTGTGCCGTGGGCTCTTACAACTGTAACCTCTGCATTGCTATGGCCAGCCTCCTTCTGACTTCTGTTCAGCTATCCCCATTGCTGATGGAGCCAAGGTATTTGGTTCCTTTCCTGTGTGTTACCGAGGCCCAAAAGGGACAGTAACAGTGTAACCTACCCTATATGTCATAAGAGGCGACACAAATGATCGGCTGAGACCTCAACCTGTGGAAACCATTGGCTGTAAAATGCAACCAATCATGAACAAGTTTACAATGAGCTTGGCATGAGTTGGTTGAAGGCCTGTCTCTTTTGACAAATAAAAAAGCAGAAAAAGAAGACATTATTCAACTGTAACTTTTTTTTTACATATCAGTTTTAATTTTGTCTGTGGACATAAGCATTTTTGTAAAAGTTCTTCCAGAGAATTCACCAACCAACCAAATAATCCAACAGCACTCTATCTCTGCCTTCAAGTTACACCTGGAGATTTTCAACCCAGGACACAAAGTTTGCAGCACTGGCAATGATTTCAATGTATATTAGAATCCACACAAGCAATAAATATTCCATCCTGAGTAGGCTTCTCATCATAGAATTTTGCCAGGGCAGTGACCATACAGAGGAGCGGCTGACCAAGTGGCTAGAATGCTGGATTCTCCTTTGGGAGACCCAGGTTCGAATCCTCGGTAAGGTGTGGAATTATTTTTGCCGGGGCAAAAAATAAAACCTTAACATGCTAACCTGCGCAGTTCACGGCGTCTGCGCTAGCCAGACGGCCTTAATTCCTCAGGCTCAATACCCCCTGCCATACACCGCAAGGTACTATATAGGTAGTAAATGCCAGTTGATAGTGGCCATACAGCCTGCTCTTTCAGATCTACAACTCCCTACACATTTCACACTCATAATGCTGAATGCAAGCTTCCTAATCAAATGATACAAAGAATAAGGAATAACATACAAATGTTTCATTTCTAACAATATATGCAAATACAACATATTAAGAAATGGAAGGCTTACGTGGGAGCTGAATTTGTCTGCTGGAATATTGTTGTATCATAAAAAGAATTGCACAAAATGAGAGATGCCACACGAGGTGAGCGAGCAGAATATTCTGCAAATTTCTGGGCTAAAAATCCACCCAGAGACGCTCCAAAGATATGAACCTGAAACAGAAAAGAAACAGCTACAGATAGCTCAAAACCTTCTTCTTCAGCTGCTTATCTGGATGAGAAATTGGCAATAAGAATCCTCCAAATTTCTTTGTGTGCCTGCTTGGAAGCAGACACTACAAATCCTGACTCCCCTAACTTCTTTGTGTGCCTGCTCAGGAGCAGACACTGCAACTCCTGACTCCCTAATCTTCTTCGTGTGCCTACCCTGGGCAGACGTTGGCAATCATAGCTCGCCAATTGTCTCTGTCATTTGAAACTTCAATGAAGTTTGTGTCATTATTATGTGCTGCCCTTTGTTTAATGTGGTTTCTGAGGAAAATGCAAAGAATACCATGGACAGATAGAAAAACCAATGAACAAGTCCTTCAAAAAACAAATGAAGATCGTAAACTGATTAGAGAAATTAGACGTAGACACTCACAATATTTTGGCCATGTTATGAGAAGATATAATTTGCAGAACTTGGTGGCAACTGGCAAGATTGAGGGGAAAAGAACAAGGGAAAGGCAGAGAAGTAAATACCTAGATGGCTTGGCCACATGGTAAGGTTGAGACAGGAACACTGAGCTGATCCACGACTCTGGTGATCATGTGAGATGGCAATACATGACCGCCCATGCTTATCGGCATGGCACACGATGATCATGAGTGTTTAAACTCTCCTTATACATCTATCACTGTCTTCCTGTACTTCTCTTGTCTAATATTTTCCCACAATAGACACATTTATCTATTCAAATTTTCCTGCTGATACAACCTATAAATATCACTTCTCTTATTGTCTTACAGTTTTGATCAGTGACCCTGTAAACCCTACAGCTGTCGATACCTCAGTGCTTGTTTTATTTATTTGTCAATGATGTTCTCAACACTCTACTCAAATACGGT
The DNA here is from genome assembly GCA_014155875.1 of Cepaea nemoralis. Classification (NCBI taxonomy): domain Eukaryota; kingdom Metazoa; phylum Mollusca; class Gastropoda; order Stylommatophora; family Helicidae; genus Cepaea; species Cepaea nemoralis. The sequence goes on along the minus strand of JACEFZ010023177.1, from coordinate 133,898 downwards.
ATCTCCCAACACCTCCAATTTCTTCACCATTTCATTCATCACTAACCAGCATATGCATCAATTCAGAAGACCAGACCATACACACTAATGACAGGACACAATACAACAAGTCATTTCAATCACAGGCTTTGGGGAAGCTCCGATACCACCCTTCTTGATCACAGCTGGCTACCAATTACACACTGCAAGCACCAGCTGACACTTTACTAACTTCACAGCATCCTATGCAGGACTTCTACTGGATGTCCTCATCACACACCATGGATAAATGGCCACCACAGGTCTAAACTGGACTGGTAGAGGACCTGAAGGTTTAGCAGACCCCCAGAGATGCAGCAAGCAGAAACCATCAAGTGCAAAGTTGTCTGCCGGCATTCATCAGCCCACTCACAAATCATGAGTGAATAATGTCCACTGAGTGTGTCCTGCTAAATGTTAATCGATGCTAATGTCCACTAACACAGTGGAATGTCCTAGGACACAAACTGGGAAAAGCGTCCTGGACAACAATTGCCAGGAAGATGTTGGATGTGACAGCCAAATAGCACAAATATTGTAACCAGACAGAACACAACTACCACATAATGAAAACCAGCAGACAAAAGACACAAATATTGTAAAAAGACATAACACCAACACTATTACAACAAGCAGATAAGAGGTATAAATAGTATAAATAGACACAAAGCATCTACCACCCTATTGGCAGAAAATAAGCAGAAATGCCATAAACAAACATGACAACTGTCAACCTATTAACCCTTTACAGGGCAGAACGATTTGCGGCCGGTCGCTTAAACGAGCATATTGGCCGAACTCGCCCAATACTATGATGCATTATAAAAATGCAATCTCTCGGCTTTCAGACACTTCTTCTTCTTCTTCTTTCGTTCGCTTGAAATATGTCTATATCTGCAATGTCGTCTCTTGCATGAATTGAACTGTTTTTTTCAGTTCACACAGTGGTCCATAGAGTTTATCTTCCACTGTCGTCTCTCTAGGCCAGAAGGTTTGCCTAGATATGTTATATTTTGGGCAGTCTTGGAGTATGTGCTCTGCTGTCTGCGACGCCAATCCACATGTGCACATGGCTGTTTCACCAATCTTGAATTTTGTATACATGTGGTTGCGTAATCTATTGTGTCCTGTTCTGAGGCGCAGAATAATGACTTGTTCTGGTCTGTCCATAACGTGGTAGTCATCTTGAGCAGGTTTTGGTGGCTTTCTGACTGATTTGATCATTCTTTTCTTTTGGTGGTATGTAACGGGCACATCAAGCTGTTCTTCTTTGGCTCCTTCCTTAGCCAATTGATCAGCTCTGTCGTTTCCGGGTACTCCACAGTGGGATGGTATCCACTGTATGGTGACTTTATGCTGACTGCTAAGTTCAGAAAGTAGTGTCCTTAGTACTGGCAATTTCCCAGAGAGGAGCGCCTCGAGTACTGATTTTGCATCTGTTAGTAGCACCACAGGTTGAGTACCATTGCTGTTATTTAGTAATTTCTCTGTTGCTATCTTGATTGCCTCAATTTCGGCATCATAGTTATGGCAGTACTTTCCTGTGGGTACTCTGGCTGTGTCCCTAGTATTATTTGGGTATTCTATGTACACTCCCGCTCCTCCATTTCGAACAGCATTTTGTGCTGACCCATCTGTGTAGACTCGGATCCAGAGGTCCTGTGGGTATTCTTCATCAAGGAAGCTGAGAGTGGCTGTTCTGCGCTGCACACTGTTCTGTTCTTCCTTGTCAAATATTCCTCTCACTTTAGTCTGGATTTGTAACGATAGTCTATGCTCATCTTTCCATGGAGTTCGCTCTGGAATAGTTGTTAGGGGGATACCAACTGTGGGCAAATCAGTGGTTTCTCTGCAGAGTCGTTTGGCCTGGTGGATAAAACTACTTCTTTTCAACCGCCCCATAGCTAGGTTTTCAAATCTGTTCTTCATAGGGTGGCCTGGCAAGCTGAGGAACTTTTCTGCTTGTATTAGCGTTTTCGTATCTCTGCGCTCACTCAGTGCCTGTGTCCTCCCCATCTTCTCCATTTCCACTATAGGGGTTGATCTCATCCCTCCTGTGGTGACTCTAAGTGCTTGATTTTGCACCTTGTCCAGCTCTTGTAGTGTGGTATTTGATGCTGAACACCACGCAGTTGACCCATATTCCAGGTGTGGTCGTATGCTCTGTTGGTAAACTTTGCTAAGTATTTTCGTACTGGCTCCCCATGTGGTTCCACTTAGCTTTCTCAGGATGGCTATTTTCCTTCTGGCTTTTGCTACTGCTTTGTTGATGTGCTTTCTCCATGTCAGCTTGCCATCAAATGTTACTCCAAGGTATGTTGGTTCTTTATCTTCTCTTAGGGGTGTTCCATTTATCTGGATGATCCCTGCCTTTTGTTTTGGAGAGAGGGCAAATAGGGTTGTGCTGCACTTGTCAGTGTTTATGCTGACACACCATCTATTTGCCCATACAGCAAATGTATCTACAGCTCTTTGTAGCAATCTGGTGGCCACTGATGCATATTCATTTGTGCTCCATAGAACCAGGTCATCGGCGTACATTGCCGCTTTAATTCCATGCGGTAGGTGAGCAACAAGATCATTGATGAAGATTAGAAAAAGTGTGGGGGACAAGACTCCGCCCTGGGGGACACCGTGACGCAGTAGTACTTTCTTGCTCTTGAGTCCGTCTATCTGTACTCGGGCTCTTCTGTTGTGCAAGTATGCTTTCACCCATTTGTACATTCTTCCATTGACTTTGCAGTTTCTCAGTTTCTTCATCAGACCTTCTTTCCAGACTTTGTCAAAGGCTTTCTTCAGATCTATCCATGCCGCAAGCACCAGCTTCTTCTCTTGGAATGCATCCTCAATTTCTTGAGAGAGGTAGGTTGTCTGATCTTCCGTAGAGTAGCACTGCCTAAAGCCAGCCTGCTGTGGCACAAGGATGTTTTTACTTTCAATGTACCACTGCAGTCTGTGATTGATGATGCGCTCCAGTGTTTTGCAGAGACAGCTGGTGAGGCTAATTGGTCTGTAGCTAGAGGCAATGGAACCATCTTTCCCTGATTTTAGGAGGGGTATCATGATTGCTTCTCTCCAGGCTTGTGGAACACTGCCTAAGGTCCAGCTGTTATTGAAGATCTGCAATAGCTTTGTTTTGGCCTCTGTTCCTAGGTTCCTGATCATTTCATTGGAGATACCATCAGCTCCTGGTGACTTTCTCATTTTCAGTTTTGATATGGCTAGCTCCAGTTCGCTGATTGTGATGGGTGCCTCCAGAACCTCATGTACTATTTCCTTCTGTCCTGTATGTTGTCGTTTCTCTCGAATCTCTTGTTGTTTCTCTGGACTAATTTTGATATTGCTATCTTGTGCGAACGAGTCCGCAAAATGGTCAGCTGCTTGCTTTCTTGTTAAGATTTTTCCATCTTTATGTAGTGCAATTTTTGAGTTTCTCCCTGTGCCCTCGTCATTAAGCTGTTTTATTAGCTTCCACAATTTCCTTGTGTCTCTTTCAAAGTTCAGAGACTCTGTTTTCTCCTGCCAGCTTTTCCGTCTAGCCTGCAGCTTGGCCCTTTGAAATTTGGCTTTTGCATGCTGGAATTTATTGTGGTGCTCTTGGCTGGGTGTGGCCTCTGCTTGCTTTCTACACACTTCAACATCATTATGCAACTGTTCCAGTTCACTACTCCAGTAGGGTTTATATTGTTTACGGGCTCCTCTTGGTACTGTTTCTCGCGCTGCCTGTAGTATGCATTTCCCAAACTCTTCAACTGCTTTATTTATGTCTTTCTCAGTGTTCAGGTTTCTAACCAGTATGCTGGTGCGATGCTTGTACATTGCCCAGTCTGCTTTCTTGTAGTTCCACCTTGAGAGGGTGCTGCTTTCACTTACAAGCTCATTTTCTACGGTTAGAAAGACTGGCCGATGGTCACTGCCACCAAGTTGTTTCCCAACAGTTCGTGTAATGTTCCACTCCAGGTCTGGTGAATGAAAAGCCAGGTCAGGTGTAGTTGTAGAGTGCCATGATCTCGAGTAGAAAGTATGTGGGTCGGACGGCTTGTTAATCAACATGAATCTATTCTCATCTTGCCAGTCTTCCAGTCTCTCTCCTCTCTGGTCCATGTGATCATAGCCCCAGCTCTGCGAGTGGCTGTTGAAATCGCCACACACAATCATTTTTTCTTTTAGTGGTAGAGTGTCCAGTGCCTGTGGGCGGTCACTTGGACAGTAGTAATTGATCAGATGTAGATCTGTATTACCTGTCTTAAGTTTAAGTGTCTGATACTCAGCCCCTTCCATATAGACTTTGATTTGGGAAGCCATGATGTTATTTCTTACAAGGGTCAGTATCCCACCTTTTCGCCTGTTCTTTCGGTCAGATCGGTAACACTGGTAGCCTCTGATTTTGAAGGCTATATTTTCATTGAGGTGAGTTTCTTGCAAGCAACATATGCTTACTTTCTCTTTGTCCAGGATGTTTTCTAATTCTACTTTTTTGTTGCTGACTCCCTCCGCATCCAGTGCATTATTTTAAGTCTTAGTTTAGTATGGCCAGTCGTCCTATTCTCATGTCCCCTGGCTCCACAGGACATCTGAGAAGGACCTCCAGTAGTTGGGGTTGGACCCTTTCGAGACATAGGGCCCGGCACTGCACCTGCCTGGGTAGACACTTCCGACGGCTACTTTCGCTTTCGCCGATAGCTTGACAACGTGGCCGCCATTTGTAAGCGCCTACTATGAATTTCTTCTTCTTCTGCGTTCATCCGGATTTTGTTTTTGGATGTGACTGCGTCGTGTCTGTTTACAGCAGAGCTGCGTTCTTGCGCCGTTAGGCTGACACATCCGACTTCTGCGGGCATTTGTTGACCGGGTTAACCTTCCTGGGGCTACTATGAATTTGAAAGGACTTTTACCGACATTTTTTGATAGTTTTCGGGATTTTTACACTTAGTTTTTCAAAATGGATTTCGGCGATTCTTCAAGTGATAGCCGAGATTTCGCTAGGTTCAATTTAAGTGACATTAAAGGGCACAAAGTTGACTATTAATCGCAGCTAGATATCAGTGAAAAGCGTTACTATGCATTAGCAGTCTGAGTCGGACTTTAAAGAAAGTGATTATGATTATGAAAATGTGTTTGTAAATTGCCGTATAGATGATGGAAAAATCACAAACAATACGCTGTATTTCGTAAATATTTGTGTTCATATATGGATTACCGACAACAATCACATGAGTAACATATTCTGCATGCTTTTCCCTTCATTATGTTGTTTATTTAACTAAAATCGGTTGACTTAACACCTTATTTGTGATGTTTTTTACTAACGCAACCCGAAATTTTACCAAACCTGAAAAAATCTTGCCCGTTTAGGGCTAAAAAACGGACAAGTGTCTGCCCTGTAAAGGGTTAAAACAAGCAGACAAATGAAGAAGATATAGATAGTGATGTTGATTAGCACATGTCATTTTAATGGTCATTTCTGTCTGGCCCAACTTCCTTGCTTTTAACCGTCCCATAGCCTCCTTCCCATACAGCAGACATGTGTCTCTCTTAGCCTAGATCTGGATTCACAGACCCTGCCATCAGCTACATATCACTGATAAAGTTCTTGCGGGTGGCTGGAGGGAGGGTTCACTGGAACAAGCAAACACCTCTACTCTGCAAGACTGAGATATGGGAGAGAAGGACTGAGCTCAAACCTTTAATCTCTCCAAGAAAATATGGTGGTAATGTTTCATAACCTAAAAATTATTTCCAAACAAAGTTAATAAAGCCAAATGAAGTTTTGAATTTAAAAAAAAAAAACATTGACTTTTCTTTCTTGACTTGGGAACATAAATTACAAGTATCTCAGAGGTCAGAGAGGGTTCACTTGATGACAGGGGACACTGGTTATAAGGAAAGCTAATTCACAAGCAAAAATCAGTCCAGTGACTCCCTACTAGTGGCAACTACTAGATGTAGTGGCACGTGTATGAACTATGCTCAAGTTCAAAAGTGAGCAATCACCCACACCCACACCACACCCACACCCACAAATGACAAAACTAAGACAGAGAATAAATATGATACCTACCCTGTCCAGTACGAGAAAGTCGAGTAATTTTCTAAAGCCTTCCACAAATTCTTTCATCGTCCAGTAGGTGGGGTATTCAACCTGTCAAGAAGCATGAAAACATTACTGATCAGTTACTGCTGCAAACAACTTGGCCAAATTACTGCAGCAAATATCTCAGCTAAATTACTGCAGCAAATATCTCAGTTAAATTACTGCTGCAAACATCTCAGCTAAATTACTGCAGCAAATATCCCAAGAATCCACAGCATATTCCCATTAGCCCATGGTTGATTCATGAAAACGGAAAAGGCAAATAGCCTTTGTTTTTTCAACAGTATGAAAACAACGTGCTGAAATGGAAGATAAGCCTTGTGGTGAAGAGATGTGATGCCAGCAAGGATTTCACTGCTTTAGAGCAAAGTCACACTTGTACAACATTCAAGTTCCTGGGAAACTGTCAGTATTGATATCAGTGCTGGTCATGTTTACCGCAGTATGCTGAAATCACAGATCAAGGAGATGAGAGATGGGGAGAAGAGATATGGGGAGATGGGAGATAAGAGATGGGGAGGGACACAGAGGTGTTTCCTAGGCACCAGGGCCAGGTTTTATACTGGCCAAGACCTACTAACACGTCCTAGTCGTGCGTCCTGGGCAACAGGTCCTTTTGGGGTCCTGGCTAATGTAGTATGATCGCTGATTCTTCTGAAGTCGGAGAGTATCTGCCTGCACGGTGAGGAACCACCAGTCTGCACACCAATAAGCCAGACATGGGACAACGGATACTCACACAAACTTCAGTCCGGTATGACATCACACTGATGTTGGACAACAGGATGTCTTCATCCGACATACAGGACTTCACGCTGGAGTTCACAGCCAGCGAACACAAGCAAGCAAGCAGAGATGGGGAGATGAAAGATAAGAGATGGGGAGATGAGAGATGGGAAGATGAGAGATGAGAAGATGAGAGATGGGAAGATGAGAGATGAAAGATGGGGAGAAGAGAGATGGGGAGATGAGAGATGGGGAGAAGAGAGATGGGGAGAAGAGAGATGAGAGATGAGCAATTTTCCTCAACAAATATCCATCATCTTTAAAACCTGCCCTTTTTTGGAAAAATAGAACTAGTCAAACATTGAGAGAATAAAACTTGGCTTCCGGTCAAGATGACAGTGGACGGTTCTGTTGTTTGTGACCGTTCCCTTTTTCGCGTAGGAGATGGACATTTTCATCTCTTTCGTGTAATTTGTGTGCCAGGATGTAAACCAGGAGTTCCTTCTCAAGATCTTCATCAATGCTACAGAGTTTGTGCATTGAGCGAAGCAATCCTTGAGTTAATTTTTGCAGCATGTGTGTTTCTGTGGTGTTCGGTTTTTCAACATGGCAGAACAGCGTTTGTGCTCCATGCGGAGGGCAATCAACCTAACAAGATGATGGGGGCAGCGGGGAGGCCGTAAGCAACAAGGCAGATGGGGTGGAGAAAGGCGTCTTTGACTCAAATGTGACCGTCTGGGCCTCAGGAATACTCGTATTCTATATTGGAACTGTGCTAGCGTAAAACAACGAGGCCCTATTCTGGAAAACCTGGTATACAGGAACGACATTGTAGCACTTCAGGAGACGAGACTGGGTGATCAGTTACTCCAAATTGCCGGCTTCAAATGTATCTACAACAGGCGACACCTGGGAATGACGATTCTCATTCCCGACAGTATGGTGGCTTCAGAGCTAGACATGTCCAGTTGGGTGACGACATAAATACAGGCGGTTAGAGTTCAATCCGGTCTACCATTCATGTTGGTTAATGTTTATGCCCGTAACGCGAGTGTGGATTCCCAGAAGTGGCAGTGCTTAAGTGACATATTAGGTCATGAGAGAAATGTTATTTTCTGTGGCGATTTCAACGCTAAAGGCAGATCATGGGGAAACATTTCCTCCAACACACAGGGGGAGGAGCTCGAGACTGCACTTGAAACCATTGACCTGGTTTGTATCAACAGTGGCTGTGTCACCAGGACAGCAAGTCGTCCAGGTGATGAGGACAGTGCTATTGATCTGGCGCTGGTTTCTCCTTCACTCACTACAGTGTGTAGATGGGGTGTCCTATGGTACCACGGCAGCGACCACCACCCTTGCAGCATATTGGTGGAGAAAGGCATAACCAGGCAGCACAAGTCAACGGTAAAGACTTTCAGTATGACAGTACAGTGCAAGATGTGGTGAATAAAATAAGGTGTGACAAGCGCAGAAAGCTTCAGGACAGGAAAAAAGCTGGGAGCAGCCACCTTGGCGGAATTTTGAGGTGGAAAAGGCCTGGGTGGATAAGCGTAGTGCTGTAAGGAACTGGCAAAACGCCAAGAACAGAGTTGCCCATCCCAGTCCCTGCATGCATTTAGAAAGAGAGATGCACACAAAAGTAAGCTATGTTAAAAAAACTGGTTAAGGTGGTTAAAAGTGAAAAATGGGCAGAGGTATGTCAAAGAGTAAGCACAGACAAGTCACTGAAATTTTTCTGGTGACTACATAAAAGCATGAGTGGGGTAGTCAAGAATAAGAGCATTTCTGACTTCCAAGGTGCTGACCTCATCTGGCAGAGGACTGACGAGAACAAGGGCAAAGCCCTCTTCGAACGCTATCTAGAGCAGAGCAACCAGACAGACATGAGAGGCCGAAATCTTGCCAAGGAGGTCACCTCAGATAGGTGCAAGGCCCAGAACATTTCGGATGAAGACACAGTGACAGTGAAAGAAATCAAGGCTGTGCTTCGACGATCAAAAAACAGCGCTCCAGGGCCAGATGGCATAAGATATGACGACATCAATATGTGTACCGACAACGAGCTAGAGAAACTAGCAGACATGTACAACAACAGTATAGGGAGTGCTAGCATCAAGGAGGAGTGGTTACACAGCTATCTGATTCCCTTGCCGAAGCCTGGCAAAGACCACACAAAAATTCAGGGATATCGAGTAATAACCATGCAGAATACAATAGGCAAGCTGCTGGAGAAGTTAATTGCCAGAAAAATATCAAGCCAGCTAGAGAGGCAAGATGTTTTCCCACCTACCCTGGGAGGGTACCGTCCAAAAAGAGAAACCTGGACCAATGCAGCAGTTTTTGCCCATGATGTCTATGAAGGTTTCCACTCAGGCATTGAAACATTTGCTGCAGCGATTGATCTTGAGGACGCGTACAACAGAGTACCATTGGATTTTTTAATGCTTCAGCTTCTTGAACTCAAGATAAGTCCTTTCCTCCTTAGTTGGATCGCTGCAGCCCTCTTCCAATGGAAAGTAGTTTTTAGATGTGGCAGTTGGGTTTCGGAACCAACAACAATATATCCTGGCCTACCACAGGGATCACCATTATCTCCGGTGCTGTTCAACGCCTACACTGTGAGAATCACCAGTGAGCAAATCATAGGACCGGGGAGGACATTGTCGTATGCAGACGATGTTTTAGTGTATCGTCAGGGTAAGGATAGAGATCAGGTTGCTGTGGAACTACAAACCGAACTCAATCGCATAACCACTTGGTGTGTTGAAGCTGGGGCAATGGTCAACCCAACAAAGGCAACAGTGACATGGTTCTCTTTGAATAACCATATTGTCAACACCCCAACGCCAACTGTAAATCTGGGTTCAGAGACAGTGGAAAGAACGCAGGCAATGAATTACCTGGGGATACGATCTGATCGAAGCCTAGCTTATACTGAGCACGTAGACGAGGTGATAACAAAGGCCACGCGAAGTTTAGCTGTGATGCGGGTGATGGCGGCGGCAAACTGTGAGCAGCGCCATCTATGTCTTCTTTACGAGGGTCTGGTCCTTTCTGATTTGGAGTATGCAATGGTGATCCTGACTCTCAGGAATAAGCAGACAGAAAGGATGGAAAGGATACAGAATGAAGCTATGCACATTATTATTGGATGTACAAGAGATGCAGCATGCAGGGCGATGCGCTACCTTCTTGTACATATTTAAATATATTAGGCAAAATGTTAATATGTGCATTGTTCAGTGAACTAAAATATGTTTATGTTTGAATGCATAGAATTGTTGATATACAAACAACGTTAGTGTTGTTACCCCTACATACTACTATAGATTCTGGTAGAGGAGAGAATCAACTTTTTAAAAAAAGAACTCTGTCATAACTCTGGGAGCTCGCGTAACTGGGCACATAGTAGATAAATATTTGATGACTGAAACAAATCATGTAACTGTGCACGGAGCAGATAAATATTTGATGACTGAAACAAATCATGAACCTGTGCACAGAGCAGATAAACATCTGATGAGTGAAACAAATCATGAACCTGTGCATGATGATTGAAACAAATCATAAACCTGTGCACACAGTAGATAAACATCTGATGATTGAAACAAATCATAAACCTGTGCACACAGTAGATAAACATCTGATGATGTAAACAAATCATGAACCTGTGCACACAGTAGATAAATATCTGATGATTGAAACAAATAATGAACCTGGGCACAAAGTAGATAAACATATGATGACTGAAACAAAACATAAACCTGCAAGAAACTTACGGCAATAATCCTGTAGCCCAGGGCGGAGAGACCCAGCACCTGACGGAAATAGACATCAGCAGTACCACTGGCTGGAGGGAAACATATGAGTGGACTCTTGACAGTCTTAGGCCCTGCCTCATAGACTGTCCACTCCTTGCTGTTGTCATCATCCACAATGATCTACAGAGTTGACACAAGTGACATTTTGTTCATATTGACTGACTGACTGACTGGCACTTGTTGTCTGGACAGATGATAGTTTGTAAAATAGAGCTATAACTCTCCATAACATAAAGCCTGTGCTGAATTTAGAGACCATGTGTTGTCCATGTAACATGACTGCTCTCACAGCCCGCCTAGTTTACTCCAGAGGAGTTCATATTACACCCCAAAAAATTGATAAACTTCAGTCAAATGTATATATGTCACTGTTTTGATTCTTTTTTGTCTGCATATGTAAGTAAGTAGGTAGGCAGGTAAATAGACAGGCAGATGTGTATATATATATATATATTTGAGGGGCGTTCAGAAAGTAATGCACCATATCGTTTTTCTCAGGAGCTGTTTATTCAAAAAGCATGACGTTTATACACAATGCACATGGATATGTCATGTAAACATCGGTATTATTCAACATAATCCCCATCAACTTGTACAACTTTATGCCAGCGTGAAACAAGTGCATGTATTCCTTGTCCGTACCAGATTTTGTCTTGGTCATGTAGCCATTTCTCCGCTGCATCAATTACTCCATCTTGAAACCTTGCACACGGAGTGCTTCTTTAAGTGGACTAAATAGATTAACATTAGAGGGTGCAAAACCAACAATACGTTTTTATTTATACCCTTTTCTGTCAGTCTGGACTCCAGTCCCTGATATTACAGCCAGCTTCAGAACTAGCCCAGTGTTGTTCCTCCATCTTCTTTCTGTCAGTCTGGACTCCAGTCCCTGATATTACAGCCAGCTACAGAACTAGCCCAGTGTTGTTCCTCCATCTTCTTTCTGTCAGTCTGGACTCCAGTCCCTGATATTACAGCCAGCTTCAGAACTAGCCCAGTGCTGTTCCTCCATCTTCTTTCTGGAAGACTGCCTTGGTGCAGTATCTGAGATGTGCCCGGCACATGTGTTCCATGACTCTCCGTCAACACCCATCTTGCTTTAATCTACTGACTTCACAAAATTAATAACTGACGGGTGTTTGTGTCTACAGGATGGATAACTGAGTCATCAGCTCTTGCTTGTTGGGTAGTCAGAACTGCATCACTTGTGACCAGCCAGAGAACATGCTGAACACCTTCCAGTCTCTCCATGTCTGCATTTATCCTCATCTTCTACTGGAAGGACGGAGTAACTAACATTGCGTGCATACACACAGATAAAATTAGCATGCACACATTTCCTAGACAGAATAGAATGCGATGTCTGGTCAGGAATTTTGCAGCTGGCAAACAGTAACAGAAAAACTGCATGTCCATAGTTATGATTCAAGGACATGTGCAATCGAGATGAGAAAATGTTGGGGGGCAAATACCAATACCTGTGAGGAAAAGACATCTAACAATAATATGTGGCGCTGCACTGCAAGGAATCAAGATAACAAAATATTAGCTATTTCAGGACACACTTGACAACAAATAGTTGATTTTTAAAAATTTTTAAAGATTAAAAAAAAAAATTTTTTAACATACAAGACAAGAAACAAATCAGAAATTTACACACATGTCCTGTATGAAGCAAAAACAGTATAAAATCATTGCTGTCTTACACATACAGTTCAATATTTTAGTGATAGCTGTAGTTCTCTGTTTCTTCTTTTCTCCATTCACTGTTGGTGTTATTATTTTTATTATTATTGTTGGTTGTTTGCCCACAGATGTTAATTCTGATTTTGGATAAAAACTGATGTTATTATAAGGAAAACTACACAGCTGTAAGTAAACTGAATACAGTATGAGTGAGGAAATGAGGACACTCACCTTCCTTTGAGGAATGGAACTTCTAAAACTTAAATACTCTTGTGATCTAGATATCTCACTCATTGTCCTTCCTGTGTCATAGCCCAAAGGCTGTGTTCTGCAGGACAGACAGATACAGATACATACATGAGACTTCTGTACGCTGTTATAGATATTTTTCTTGCGTACTGCAAACAAGTCATTTTATGTAAACACACATCATGTAAACAAACTTGCTTGTGACAAGATCAGGGGAGGACAAATTGTGACATGATCAGGAGAGGACAGTGAAACGATCAGGAGAAGACAATGACATGACCAGTAGAGGACAATGACATGCTCAGGAGAGGAAAATTTGTAATATGATCAGGAAAAGGACAATGACACAATCAGGAGAGGACAATGACACACTCAGCAGAGGACAGTGACATGATCAGGAGAGGACAGTAACATGATCAGGAGAGGACAGTGACATGATCAGCAGAGGACAGTGACATAATCAGGAGAGGACAGTGACATAATCAGGACCGGACAGTGACACAATCATGTGAGGGCAATTTGTGACATGATCAGGAGAGAACAATGACATGATAAGGAAGGACAATGACACACTCAGCAGAGGACAATAGCACTATCAGGAGAGGACAATGACATGATCAAGACAGGACAGTGGAACGAACGAACCAACCAACAAACAAACTTAAGGTCATTCCAAAGTGGTTACTGCAAATGAGGCGTGAAATCTTAGGCCTTCACATATCGGTTTCCTATCTGTACAGACAGGCTGTCCAGAAATGAATGCCTTCATTCACAATCAATTATTTTGACAACTGTTCGTTGCATCGTTATGAAATTTTTCCTGCCGTCTTATATTTACCCCCACCCAAGGAATATGTCTTTGATAGGACCAAAAACAACTTAAATCATGGAAAGCGCCAACATGTCTTTGATGTTTTGGTGAAAAACTAGTGATTGGTCGCTAACAAACTTGTTTTACAGTAATGCCCCATTGGAACAGGGCTCTTGTCATAAGGCCAATCCCATGTTGGAAGCGAGGCTATTGTCATAAGGTCAATCCCATGTACCATGAGAAAATGAACTATTCAACGCTAATGTTTCCATGTGAAGGCGTAATACATTAAATAATGTGCACTTCATCTCTGACCCGTAAATTATATACTGCATATAAACAAACTCCGGCTTCCTGGCCTAGAGGTTAGCGACTTTTCTCTGTAATCTTGTATACTGTCATAAGTAGCGTGACGACGGTGAGAATCAGCAGTGGTTCGAATCACGTCGGTAACTTACGGGGTAGTGAGCAGGCCGCTCAGAAAGCAATGGCAAACTACCGAGCGTAATCTTGCCAAGAAATCAACAATCAGCTGAAGGATGCTGATGTTGACAGCAATGTCCTGTAAAGGATATGCAAAAATAAACAAACTTTGAAATCTGCTGTACAATCTCCAGAACAAAAATTATTTTGTTGGGTGGACATAAAGATTGATTGATTGATTTAGGAATCGACATCAGAGCATTCGGGGCATTCCCATAAGTGCTCCGTCCCCATCCTCAGCAGCCAGCAAAGAGTTCCAACACCAATAGTACCAGTAGCAGTCTGATTATATGTCCGTCTCGCCTTTCCTCTGAGCGTTGAGCATTGGCCAGATCCCCTCGTCACTCCTCGCTGTCTCATTCTTGCCAGACCATGGTAGTCCATTTGCTCCTCCGAGGTGTGCACGTGCTCCCACAAGGCCGCAACCACATCTGCCTTGTCATGTATCAATACTCCACCAAGTTCTGCAGAGCCAGCCAATCTGTCCGCCTGTTCATTCCCCAGCACACCGGCATGCCCCGGAGAAAAAATCCAGGCGATGCTTGTCACCCGTGACCTCCGAAGCGAAGCAAGCCACTCCGCACGAAGCCTGCCCGTCCTCACCCTCGTCAGCATGCTTTCTGAGTCAGTTACAATCACGATGTGTGTGTGTGTGTCGTATTCTCCATCCAGCGGAGAGCCTCAGTGACTGCCTCCACCTCCATTCTTAAGCTGGATGTTGTGGTATCATATGCCAGGCTCTCCTGCACCAAACGTCGACCATTAGCTTTGGCTATGAACCCCCAGCCACTTCTCTCACCTCTTGACACCAAACCATCTGTGTAGATAATCACATCACCCGAGTGAGCATTGTCCTGGATTAGTTGCTGGATTTCCACTTCCGTGGCCCCTGCCGGCCACTCCCTGCACTCCCGGCTTAATGTGATTATAACTCTGCACAAGTCTGACTGCTCCGCTGGCACTCTGACCCACTCCTCTCCACTGCCTAATGTTCTCCAAGGGGCACACCTGTCTGATTGTATCCTCCGCCTGAGCCATCCATGATTTCCCTCTTATCAGTCACTGACCCTTAACTGCGTCCAGCGCCTCATGCAGTGGGTGGTCTGTGTCTGCAGCTACTCTGAGGGATGTCTTCGCCTGCATCACCTTGAGCCTACCAGCAACAGTCGGCAGACCAAGGATGTAACGCATACACACTACTGGGGTGTCTCTAGTGCATCCCAGAATGACCCGCATAGCTTCGTTCTGTATGCGCTCTAACTTCACCAGCTGACTCTCTGAGACAGTGAGCAGACCTAATCCATAATCAATTACTGAGAGGATCAAGTGCTGGTATAGTGTGAAAAGCATTCTCTGCTCTGTGTCCATTGCAGCCATAGTTTTAAGTGCACTGAGTCCCTTTTGAGATCTTGTCACAACCGTCTCCACATGGTCCTTGAAGGATAGGCACCTGTCAAATGTGATCCCCAGATACTTCAGTTTGTTCTCTCTGCTGACATTTCTACCATCTATCGCGAGGCTTGGGACATCAGCTCTTACAATCCTGTTGTCCAGAGAGCACCACAAAACATGCCGCCTTTTCCGGGTGGATGACAGCACTCATTTCTGTGCACCAGTCAATCACTTTATCTACTGTCGCCTGTAACTCCTGGGCTGTTTGCTCCCTATCTCTCCCCTGCCTATATGCAAGAATATCATCTCCAAATGTTAGTATTCTTCCAACCCCTGGTGCTTCTAGGTTTGCAATCTTGCTCGTATACACATTAAAGAGCACCGGTGAGACTGCAGATCCCTGTGGCAGTTCCGGGGTTAACATATGTGGCTCTGAGGTCCATGCACCCAGACGGAGAGCAACCCGATGAGAGTGCAGGACGGCTGCTATCCAGTTCACCAACCAGGGATTGACCCCCTTCTCCATCAGTGCGGCCATCAAAATATCATATCGAACTCTATTGTACGCATCCTCAAGATCAAGCACTACCACCATCGTTTCCTGTCTACTCTGGAACCCCTCATAAACATCAAATGCAAAAGTGGCTGCATTTGACCAGGTATCTTTTCCTGGCTTGTAGCTCCCCAGGCCTCTTGGAAGAAGCTTCCCCCTTTCCAAAAAATCCTGCAGCTTAACAGCGACTATCTTCTCTAAAACCTTCCCATAACATAAAGACATGGACATAAAGATAAGGTTATATGCTAAATCTCATCATTTTCCCTCAGTTGGTTACTAAGATATGAAATTTTATATTGGGGCAGATAAAAGTAAGCAGACTATAGTTCTGCATCTTCAGTTAAGCAGGGTTATTCTATTCTGCAGGGTAATGCTTACTTATGCTTAGCGTTTCACGTGGATAAGTGGGTTCTAGCTTGTGCTTTTGACTAGCATTGTGTGCTAGCGGTGTCAAGTATCATCTTCACTGTGCTCCGGCGGCGGAGTTGCAGTTTAGACTACTTTAGTGGACTTTGACTGTAGACGGCGCCTGCATGAGTATGGACACTACACTCACTGCATCAATCAAACCAGTCTTCAACTCCGAATTAGTTGACTATTGCATATTTGTATTGCTTCAAATAACCATAAATACGCAATTTTCAATCCGTTAACACATCCGCAGATTTTAGTCCGGTTTATCTACGTGACTAATAATAGCATGACCCATCTCCAGTCGTATCATACTAAAATATAATTTATAAATATGATTTATTTCTAAAATTGGCAGGCCAGTACAGTACAACGATCGTCAACTAGGAACATTTCACAACCACAAGCTCTATGTTTGTTCACTGCAGCCATACTATCTCACAACAACACAGCCTCATGTAACTAGAAAGCCTTACACATGAGCAAAGATCGTATGTGCACACAACAACCGTTGGAGTCCGATCTAGCGATAGAAGAAATCACAAGTTTGGCTGCGGGCCATGTTTACATCCCACTTTGCCGGAAGTGATACAATTGTCGTTTGCTGGGTTCTCATTGGTTACTACAGATATCACGCCCTGGAGCATCTATGCCTGGGTGATAACTTAACTCTTTCTGTCCTAGTCAGGGATCTCTGCCTGAGTGATAACTTAACTCTTTCTGTCCTAGTCAGGGATCTATGCCTGGGTGATAACTCTTTCTGTCCTAGTCAGGGATCTATGCCTGGGTGATAACTTAACTCTTTCTGTCCTAGCCAGGGATCTATGCCTGGGTGATAACTTAACTCTTTCTGTCCTAGCCAGGGATCTATGCCTGGGTGATAACTTAACTCTTTCTGTCCTAGTCAGGGATCTATGCCTGGGTGATAACTCTTTCTGTCCTAGTCAGGGATCTATGCCTGGGTGATAACTTAACTCATTTCTGTCCTAGTCAGGGATATCTGCCTGGGTGATAACTTAACTCTTTCTGTCCTAGCCAGGGATCTATGCCTGGGTGATAACTTAACTCTTTCTGTCCTAGTCAGGGATCTATGCCTGGGTGATAACTTAACTCTTTCTGTCCTAGTCAGGGATCTATGCTGGGTGATAACTCTTTCTGTCCTAGTCAGGGATCTATGCCTGGGTGATAACTCTGTCTGTCCTAGCCAGGGATCTATGCCTGGGTGATAACTTAACTCTTTCTGTCCTAGTCAGGGATCTATGCCTGGGTGATAACTTAACTCTTTCTGTCCTAGCCAGGGATCTATGCCTGGGTGATAACTTACTCTTTCTGTCCTAGTCAGGGATATCTGCCTGGGTGATAACTTAACTCTTTCTGTCCTAGTCAGGGATCTATGCCTGGGTGATAACTTAACTCTTTCTGTCCTAGTCAGGGATCTATGCCTGGGTGATAACTTAACTCTTTCTGTCCTAGCCAGGGATCTATGCCTGGGTGATAACTTAACTCTTTCTGTCCTAGTCAGGGATCTATGCCTGGGTGATAACTCTTTCTGTCCTAGTCAGGGATCTATGCCTGGGTGATAACTCTGTCTGTCCTAGCCAGGGATCTATGCCTGGGTGATAACTTAACTCTTTCTGTCCTAGTCAGGGATCTATGCCTGGGTGATAACTTAACTCTTTCTGTCCTAGTCAGGGATATCTGCCTGGGTGATAACTTAACTCTTTCTGTCCTAGTCAGGGATCTATGCCTGGGTGATAACTTAACTCTTTCTGTCCTAGCCAGGGATCTATGCCTGGGTGATAACTTAACTCTTTCTGTCCTAGCCAGAGATCTATGCCTGGGTGATAACTTAACTCTTTCTGTCCTAGTCAGGGATCTATGCCTGGGTGATAACTCTTTCTGTCCTAGTCAGGGATCTATGCCTGGGTGATAACTCTGTCTGTCCTAGCCAGGGATCTATGCCTGGGTGATAACTTAACTCTTTCTGTCCTAGTCAGGGATCTATGCCTGGGTGATAACTTAACTCTTTCTGTCCTAGCCAGGGATCTATGCCTGGGTGATAACTTAACTCTTTCTGTCCTAGTCAGGGATATCTGCCTGGGTGATAACTTAACTCTTTCTGTCCTAGTCAGGGATCTATGCCTGGGTGATAACTTAACTCTTTCTGTCCTAGCCAGGGATCTATGCCTGGGTGATAACTTAACTCTTTCTGTCCTAGCCAGGGATCTATGCCTGGGTGATAACTTAACTCTTTCTGTCCTAGTCAGGGATCTATGCCTGGGTGATAACTCTTTCTGTCCTAGTCAGGGATCTATGCCTGGGTGATAACTCTGTCTGTCCTAGCCAGGGATCTATGCCTGGGTGATAACTTAACTCTTTCTGTCCTAGTCAGGGATCTATGCCTGGGTGATAACTTAACTCTTTCTGTCCTAGCCAGGGATCTATGCCTGGGTGATAACTTAACTCTTTCTGTCCTAGTCAGGGATATCTGCCTGGGTGATAACTTAACTCTTTCTGTCCTAGTCAGGGATCTATGCCTGGGTGATAACTTAACTCTTTCTGTCCTAGTCAGGGATCTATGCCTGGGTGATAACTTAACTCTTTCTGTCCTAGTCAGGGATCTATGCCTGGGTGATAACTTAACTCTTTCTGTCCT
Source organism: Cepaea nemoralis (assembly GCA_014155875.1). Lineage (NCBI taxonomy): Eukaryota > Metazoa > Mollusca > Gastropoda > Stylommatophora > Helicidae > Cepaea > Cepaea nemoralis. Next base: position 114,992 of record JACEFZ010023177.1, on the reverse strand, counting down.
AGCCAGGGATCTATGCCTGGGTGATAACTTAACTCTTTCTGTCCTAGTCAGGGATATCTGCCTGGGTGATAACTCTTTCTCTCCTTGTAAGCGATCTCTGCCTGGGTGATAGCTTAACTCTTTCTGTCCTAGCCAGGGATCTATGCCTGGGTGATAACTTAACTCTTTCTGTCCTAGTCAGGGATCTCTGCCTGAGTGATAACTTAACTCTTTCTGTCCTAGTCAGGGATCTCTGCCTGAGTGATAACTTAACTCTTTCTGTCCTAGCCAGGGATCTATGCCTGGGTGATAACTTAACTCTTTCTGTCCTAGTCAGGGATCTCTGCCTGAGTGATAACTTAACTGTCCTAGCCAGGGATCTCTGCCAAGGTGATAACTTAACTCTCTCTGTCCTAGTCAGTGATTTCTGCCTGGGTGATATCTTAATTCTGTCCTAGTCAGGGATCTCTGCCTGGATGATAACTTGAATCTTTTAGTCCCAGTCTGTGATCTCTGTCTGGGTGATAACTTGAATCTTTTAGTCCTAGTCAGAGATCTCTGTCTGGGTGATAACTCTTTCTGTCCTAGTCAGAGCTCTCTGCTTGAGTGTTGTTGTTGTTTGTCCATCAAGAATGATGATGACCATTCATTTCATCCAATGGGGTTGAAAGTATGGAGCGGTGAGTTCTAAAATGGCTGATAAGGCCTATTTTGGCTCGAAATGTTCTTTGACAATGTAGGCAAAGAATACTTGACGTTCCAGGAAGAGGATCTCCTGCAGTGGTTTTTCTGTCCAGCCTTTTCTTCACAGCTCTTGCAGTCCTGGTTACTTCACAGGTGACTGCACCCTTGCGTAATGATGTACGCCACGAATTTCGATCTTTGGCAGCAGTCTTCCAAGTGTTATGTTGAATTCCGAAAGCTTTCACTGAGATTTTCAGAGTGTGTTTAAAGCGTTTCCTCTGGTCGCCTTGGGGGCGTTTACCACAACTCAGCTCGCTGTAAATAATTCGTTTAGGGAGACTGTAATCTGGCTTGCGAGTGAAGTGACCAGCCCAGCGAGTCTGATTCTTCATTAGTAGAGTGTGGATACTGGGCATGGGCGCTCTTTCTAGGACTTCAGTGTCTGGAATATTATTTTGCCATTTAATCTTCAATAGCTTCCAAAGGCAGACTGTGTGGAAGTGGTTTAATTTCCTAGCGTGTGGCTGATAAACAGTCCAGGTTTCACAAGCATATAGCAGTGTGGATAATACGACTGCTTTGTAGGTTTATTCCATTGCAGGTTTGCAGGTTTATTCCATTTCTGTCCCACACATTCTTGTAGTCTGCTAAAGGCCGCGCTGGTCTTGGAGATTCTTGCATTCACTTCGTCATCAATTGTGGCAGCTTGTGACACAGTGCTGCCAAGATAGGTGAATGTGTCCACAATACATAGTCTATGACAATTCACTTTGATATTCGGCACGGTGTAATTAATCCCTGGAGCTGGCTGGTACGTAACTACAGTCTTCTCCAAGTTGATATTGAGCCCAAAGTTGTCACAGGCATATGAGAAAGCTGTAACATGGTGTTGCATGTCTGCCTCTGAGTTGGCATATAGAGCGCAATCATCAGAAAACAGGAGATCTCTGACGGTGTCACTGTTAGTTTTGGTTTTAGTTTTCAGCCTTCTGAGATTGAACAACTTTCCATCCATGCGGTAGTTGATGTCTATTCCAATGTCGTTGTTCTAGAAGGCATGATGCTGAACAGTGTTGGTGCCATGACAAATCATTGCTTCACTCCATTGGTGACAGGAAAAGGGCCCAGAGAGTTCGCCATTTTCCTGTATTCTTGCCGGCATACCATCATGAAATAGCCGCACTATTTGGACAAACTTTCGTGGACAGCCACATTTCGCCATAATCTTCCACCGTCCTTCTCTGCTGACTGTATTAAAAGCCTTGGTAAGATCAATGAAAGTGGGGAACATTTCGGATTGCTGTTCCTGACATTTCTCTTGCAACTATCTTTCAGCGAAAATCATGTCAACAGTTCCTTTTTCTTTTCTGAAGCCACATTGACTCTCGGGGAGAAGACCTTGGTCGAGATGGGCTGTGAGGCGATTGGGAAAAATGCTGTACCTAGGATTTCTATAGCAGTGTTGTAAATTATGTCCTTTAGGGCTCTCCACTCTGTTTCCGCATCTTGTTTAGCTGCAGCATTGGGCATGAGGCGATCTTCCAGCATATTTTCAAAGGACAGCTGCATTATTATTATTATTATTATTATTATTATTATTATTATTATTATTATTATTATTATTTGCTGTTTAAGCAGGTGACATTTAGTTGTTGTTATTTTTGGTGCACTTTTACCCCTTGAGGACGCCGTGGTTGCTTGGCGTGTATGTTTATTTTCGAGATAATGAGACGATGATCTGTCCAACATTCGGCACCACACTTGGATTTTGTCACCCGAACATCTTGTCTGTCACTCCTCCTGACGATGACATAGTCAATGAGGTGCCAGTGTTTCGAGCGAGGGTGCATCCACGATGTAACTATTTCTCATGCGAAGACGGAAAGTTGTGATCGTAGTCAGGAGATCGTGTTCGGCACGTGTCTGATGGAGGAGGAGTCCGTTGCTGTTACAATTTCCAACTCCGTTCTTTCCAATAATGCCACTTCAAGAGGTGGTGTCCGTGCATATTCTGGCATTGAAGTTCCCAAGGAGTATAAATTTGTCTCCTTTGGGAACAGATGTTAATAAGTTGTGCAGGTCCTCCTAGAACTTGTTCTTGGCGTCATCTTCATTGGTCATGGTTGGTGCGTAGACACTCACGATAGTTGCATGCTTCCTTCCATTCAGCAGGGGCAACGTAATGGTCATAAACCTGTCGTTTATAGCCTTCGGAAATTCAACTAGTTTGCCAACCAGGGCCGACTTAATGGCAAATCCCACACCGGACTGGCGTCTTTCCTCGCTTTACCTTCCATTCCAGAAGAATGTGTAGCCGGCACCTACTTCGCAGATCTGGCCTTCTTCTGCAAGTCGTGTCTCGCTCAAGGCTGCAATGTCGATGTTGTACCTGCCCAGCTTTCTCCCAATCAGTGCTGTTCGTCTCTATGGGCCCGACGAATCGTCTCTATCAAGTATGGTGCGTACATTCCAAGTTCCGATTGTCAAGTGTATATGGTTTACTGTTTAAGCTTTACCTGCTTTTACTTTGTTTGTATGTCGACCGCAGTATGGGGTACCCACCAACCGCGGCTAGCTGGTTAGGTAGTGATGGAGCAGACAATGTTTAGGGCACCTTTTCTAGCCCCTTCCTCATGCTATGGAGGTGAGCAGTGTGTTCCTATAGAGGGCTGCTCATTTGCTCAGGGGGCTGCCGAATCCCACTGCTGCTCCGGTCAGTAGAAGACGACCATATGGCCTGAGCCGCCTGTGTGCAGGTCTGCGACTACGGCTGCCAGCGTACCCACGACTGCCGCTTCGCCACAGGGCTTGAAGGTGATATATGAAGTTGGATGAAGAATGACTTGCGCGATGAACTGGATTAAAATGAGGAAGAGTTGCGCAATTCGTCGACCTCACTCTCTCGCCTGGGTCCATCTGAATCCAGTGGCAAGACAAGTCAAGACGACTGGAGTCGAATACAGGTGAAGTGGATGACCAGGGCGCTCTACGTGCCTTATCGTGCTCATTACGTTCCACAACACTTTGAATCATCAATGATTTCTTCCGCATCCTGTCTTCACATGCTGGGTAGGCATACCCTAGTTCACCGATTGGTTTGACACCAGATCGGCTACCCACGCCTGGTTTAGCCAGCCTGTCACGGCAGTTGTCCGGGATGGGGAGGTGGGGGAGGGGGCATGCTGACAGCTACAGACGTGAACTGGATGTCAGGCTTGGACCAGTGGAGAGGACCTGAAAAGGGCATGACAGTCATCCTTACCAAAGGTGTACTACCAATGCCTGACACCCCATACCCCCGCCTGGGCGATAACTTAACTGTCTGTCCTAGTCAGGGATCTCTGCCTGGGCGATAACTTAACTGTCTGTCCTAGTCAAGGATCTCTGTCTGTCCTAGTCAGGGATCTCTGCCTGGGCGATAACTTAACTGTCTGTCCTAGTCAGGGATCTCTGCCTGGGCGATAACTTAACTGTCTGTCCGAGTCAGGGATCTCTGCCTGGGTGATAACTTAACTGTCTGTCCTAGTCAGGGATCTCTGCCTGGGCGATAACTTAACTGTCTGTCCCAGTCAGGGATCTCTGCCTGGGCGATAACTTAACTGTCTGTCCCAGTCAGGGATCTCTGCCTGGGCGATAACTTAACTGCCTGTCCTAGTCAGGGATCTCTGCCTGGGCGATAACTTAACTGTCTGTCCTAGTCAGGGATGTCTGCCTGGGTAATAGCTCTTTCTGTTCCTGTCAGGGATCTCTGCCTGGGTAATAGCTCTTTCTGTTCCTGTCAGGGATCTCTGCCTGGGTAATAGCTCTTTCTGTTCCTGTCAGGGATCTCTGCCTGGGTAATAGGTATTTCTGTTCTAGTTATTACCCAGGCAGATATTCCCTGACTAGAACAGATTGATTGATTGATTTAGGAATCGACATCACAGCATTCGGGACATTCCCATAAGCGCTCCGTCCTCATCCTCAGCAGCCAGCGAAGAGTTCCAACACTAATAGTACCATTAGCAAACTGATTATACGTCCGTCTCGCCTTTCCTCTGAGCGTCGGCCAGATCCTCTCGTCACTCCTCGCTGCCTCATTCTTGCCAGATCACGGTGACCCATTTGCTCCTCCGAGGTGTACACATGCTACCACAAGGCCACAGCCACGTCTGCCTCGTCATGCATCAAAACTTCGCCAAGTTCTGCAGAGCCAGCCAATGTGACCGCCTGTTCATTCCCCAGCACAACCGCATGCCAAGGATATATATTGAGAAAGAAAGAGACGAAAAAAGAGAGCGAGATGGAGAGAGAGAGAGAGAGCGAGAGAGATGGAGAAAGAGAGAGATATGGAGAAAGAAAGAGATGGGAAGAGAGATATGGAGAAATTTCCACAAGAAATCAAAGACACCACCAATCATTATACATAGTCGCAACCTGTTTGAACACTACCTCAGGACAGACAACATGCCCCCTTAAAAAAAACAGCAACAAAGACAATAATAATGGTAAATTATCTCGAACGACAACTAGCTTTTAAAATAAAAAACATTCCTATATGTGTGGCACGTTACACCCACCTTGGATATATATGATGCCCATGTTAAACATTGCTCAACGAGTTATGTATTATTGATTATTTTTCATGCGTTTTAATGCTTATTGTTCTTTTGTTGTTAAAGAATTGCTTCATGTTGAATGAAAGAATGTATGAGAGGAAATAGAGAAGAAAGGCAGAATGTCAGACGGGCCTGTGTGCCCAATTCTTAACCCTTTGAAAATAAAGATTTTCGTTCGTTCGTTCGAACATATATATATATCCCAGTGATAACTCAGAAAGGTTGAACGCGATATTGAAAACAAACATGAATACATCTGGGGGACTTAACCGAAGCAGTGCAGCTCAGCTGGTCAAGGCTTGCGTCTACCGAAGTGAAGTTGGTGAAGACTTCTTGCCACCCGGAACAGATAAAGATAAAAACATCATCCCGTGCCCTTCCAAATGGCTATCTCCACAGATTTCGTTTTGTGTTCTGGTTCATTTCCACACATTACACTATCCTACACGCCGTCTTAGATCACCCAGCACCATTTATATCCAGCTGCCTCTTTTGTCACTGATCTTTCCTGTTGCCACGATGAATTGCTTCTCTTCTCATTACGTGACCACATGACACCGTTTCTTCCTTACAGTTGTATATATCGCTAGCCCCTTTCATGCACTCGTGGTTTGTTACTCTGGCAGTCCAAGGAATTTGCAACATTCATCTCAAAAACGACCTCTCTGCTTCCCCCATCTCTTCCTAATATGTGCTTTCACATTCCAAGATTGACTGACATACCACAGAACTGGTTGCTTATTTGATTATCTACTGTCCACCTGTTTAACTGAGTAGATTTGCACCACACATGGTGCACAATGAAATGAACAAGAAATGTAATGTACACTTCCATTCACTGAGCATTCAAATTGCAGAAGATACCACGAAGCAAAATAAATACCACCATGACCTTAGTATGGCGATATATCGTCTTTCTGTCAAAATAGGAGGTCACGTGTGTCGATATATTGTCCTTCGACACTGAATCAGTTAAGTTTTCTAACTGATTTATTCCAGCTCTTGTGTTGATGATAACCATAAATACCATCTCTCTTCTACCTGATGACTTTGATGAGTGCGCTTGTTAGCTCCTGCAGTCCTCAACATGTTTCTCTTTTGTCCAAGATATTCTCAACATTCCTAGCAAACATATCTCCGCTGCCTTTAGTGTGTTCACCATTTTATTACTCACGACCTACATTCGATCCATACACAACATACCACACACAGCTTGTCCGCCAGTGAAATTCTGTACTTGCCATATTTCGGTTGTTCATGGCGTTCATTCTCGTAATGTAATCTTCCTTCAGATATTCCATAAGATATAAATGGAGCCGCAGCATTCTGTTGTTCACATGATTCCTATGAACGACAATCCTTTCAGATTAATATCCAAAATGTAATTGATTTTGTCACAGGATTATTGATCTCAGGCTGGGATGGGCCCTAGCTATAACGTCTCACCTGAGGCTGAACGGGTTAGGGGTAATGGAAATGAGACATATACGAGGGACGGTTAATAAGTAATGCCTCCTATTTTTTTTTTAAATCTATGTAATGTTTCTTCTTCTTCTTCTTCAGCTTTCCGAGCCATTGAGGTTCTTTGCTGCAAATACAATCCGTCTCCATTCGTCTCTCTGGTGGACCTTCTCTTGCCAGTAATGTTTGCAATTTATTAATTTAGCAGAATTCTTTAAACACTCTGCTGCATTGTATATCACTACCAACCTGTTTCAGTCACAGGTTGCGCAACAGTAACACGTTTTTAAATGGTCACCAAAGTTTGGTTAAAGCAACGTAATGTCATAGAATTCCTCAGTGTTGAAGGAGGGACCCGGATTCACATCCACGAACGTATGAGTATTGTTTATGGAGATTCAACAGTGGATGTTAGCACTTTCCGACGATGGATACGTCATTGTGATGAACTACTGTCCATTAACCGCATTGACTCCACGCAATATTCATCAAGTTGATGCCACCAGCACAAACCTTTGAATAACCCAGACCTTTAATGATGTCCTTGGCACTGCCTTTACTAATGGACAACATGGAAGAGTTTATCCAATGTTACCCGACGGTCACCACGAATGATGTCATCAACTCGATGAATGTTGTGTGGAGTCAACAACCGACATCAGCTGTCGAGTGCCGATTGTTCTTGCAAAAAAATATGGGACTAGCACCATATGTGTAACACACTGCCAGGTGTGTCAAACAGTTGCTTCCTTACACAGAGCACACTAGGAGTTGTCCTCCCTTGGAAACTGGCATGCATTCATTTTGTGGACGCTCAATGATTGACAACCGTTCTCGCTCTCCTCCACTATCAGGTTTAGAATGGTTTGCAAAAACTGCCATCTGCATATCTAAGAGTATTTTTATATTGGCCTTCAACCCCCTCTAGATGGTCCATGTTTCTGGGTGCTGTCCTGCTGTAACATAGAGATCAGGTGATAATACACATCCATGTCTAACTCCTCTCTTAATTGCTCTGAGTTCACCAAATTATCCCGAGATCATTCCAATTTATACCGACTTCATGCAATTTGTCGAAAAGGCATTGATGGTTCACTTTGTCATAAGATATCAAATTGTCTACAATTAATGCTAGATAGAGTCCAGCAACAAGTAGAAAAATGTAGAATATTGATTGACCGTCCTTGGTATCGGCGATTGAGTGGCCTTGGAAGGCAAGACTAAAGCGAAGCAACTGTGTCAAATCTGCTAACAGAAAGATAAGGACAGATCCTGTACTTAACATATCAACAACCAGACCCATGTACAATGCACGCAGTTCCCAGCTTGGAGAAAGCAGCCCGAGATGATAGGAAAAAAAATCTCTGGTATAGAGATAAAGAACACACAATGAAACAGACAGAAGGAAAACAACCATAAACTACATAAAAGTACATTACCCAGGTAACACCTGGTCCCTTGCAAATACAGACAGATCAGTGAACAAATTCAATAGGAAATGAGGTGGAAGTCTTCTGAATAAAAAACATGGAGAAAAGAAAACAGCCAGCGGCAAATGGAAAATTCTCAAGTAACTTCAGAGCAGAGGTACAGGCCTGAACAACTGCAGCAGAAATGCTGGAGACAAAGAAACACATAGTCTGACATCGCTGTACTGAAGAGAAAAAAACCAATGAGAACTAGCAGACCTAAGCAGCACATTTATTGGCTTGATTAAGCACTTTTCCTTCTGTTGTTATATCACATGTTGGTGTCATCTTGTTCTTTGATATAACCATTATTTCTGTTCTCTTGATATTTAAGGACAATCCTGTTTCTGCATTTCTATTACTACATGCCCAGTGCAGCTACAGAGATGTTACAGATCTGCGTTTTCTGCTACGAATACAGTGGCATGTGCATATTGTAAAATGTTTACATTGTAACAAAAGACAAACTCACAACTAACTTAGATATAAAACTCATACTGGTAAATTTGAGATATCTAGTCAACATGTTCAAAATCAACTCAGAATGTTAAAAATATCAGCAATATTTTATTAGCACACTCCCAGACATCAATCTGAGGATACCTAACAGGAGTGGAAGTCTGTGTGAGCTTGTTGACATCTTGTGGAGTCTGTCCTCAAACTGAGCAGCTGCAAGCTACAAATACTTTTTCTGTTTCCCAAGTTGGGCACTCCTGCAGCAAACGTTTTTAGCCATTGTTCATCAACTCCACAGTTACATTCATTCACAGCTGGTACTGTTGCTGACTGATTCATCAGCAGCTGGTAATGTTCCTGACTTGATTCACCAGCAGCTGGTAATGTTGCTGACTGATTCACCAGTAGCTGGTAATGTTGCTGACTGATTCACCAGCAGCTGGTACTGTTCCTGACTTGATTCACCAGCAGCTGGTAATGTTGCTGACTGATTCACCAGCAGCTGGTACTGTTCCTGACTTGATTCACCAGCAGCTGATACTGTTCCTGACTTGATTCACCAGCAGCTGATACTGTTCCTGACTGATTCACCAGTAGCTGGTAATGTTGCTGACTGATTCACCAGCAGCTGGTACTGTTCCTGACTTGATTCACCAGTAGCTGGTAATGTTGCTGACTGATTCACCAGCAGCTGGTACTGTTCCTGACTTAATTCACCAGCAGCTGGTAATGTTGCTGACTGATTCACCAGCAGCTGGTACTGTTCCTGACTTGATTCACCAGCAGCTGGTACTGTTCCTGACTTGATTCACCAGCAGCTGATACTGTTCCTGACTTGATTCACCAGCAGCTGATACTGTTCCTGACTTGATTCACCAGCAGCTGATACTGTTCCTGACTTGATTCACCAGCAGCTGGTACTGTTCCTGACTTGATTCACCAGCAGCTGGTACTGTTCCTGACTTGATTCACCAGCAGCTGATACTGTTCCTGACTTGATTCACCAGCAGCTGATACTGTTCCTGACTTGATTCACCAGCAGCTGATACTGTTCCTGACTTGATTCACCAGCAGCTGGTACTGTTCCTGACTTGATTCACCAGCAGCTGGTACTGTTCCTGACTTGATTCACCAGCAGCTGATACTGTTCCTGACTGATTCACCAGTAGCTGATAATGTTCCTGACTGATTCACCAGCAGCTGATACTGTTGCTGACTGATTCACCAGCAGCTGATACTGTTCCTGACTGATTCACCAGCAGCTGATACTGTTCCTGACTGATTCATCAGCAGCTGGTACTGTTCCTGACTGATTCACCAGCAGCAGGTAGGTTGACCAGCAGCTGGTACTGTTGCTGACTGAACACTTGGTAACTGTACTAACCTGCACAGAGTCTGTAGATGTAATACATGCTGACTTGTGTGGGGCTGCGACCAGCCAAAGCTCTGCTGGCAATATTTCTGTACAAATAACATTCAGTCACAGACGCTGGGACTGCTGACAGCTAGGACTAGAGATCCTACAGGTGTATGTGTTCTAGCAGTTTCTGAATGCCATCATCTAGCTGCTGCTGGTCGCCGTTGTTGTTGATGACCACATCCCAGTCTACACCTGAATCCAACCCACACTCAGACTCAGCATCATCCACACCTGCCAGAAACATATGACAATGATACGTTTTAGAACAATGTGAAGACAACATATGACAATAATGACATGTTTGAGAACAATCTGAAGACAACATATGACAATGACATGTTTTACAACAATCTGAAGACAACATATGACAATGACATGGTTTAGAACAATCTGAAGACAACATATGGCAATGACATATTTTACAACAATCTGAAGACAACATATGACAATGACATGGTTTAGAACAACCTGAAGACAACATATGACAATGACATGGTTTAGAACAATCTGAAGACAACATATGGCAATGACATATGTTACAACAATCTGAAGACAACATATGACAATGACATGGTTTAGAACAATCTGAAGACAACATATGACAATAACATGGTTTAGAACAATCTGAAGACAAAATATGACAAAGACATGTTTTAGAACAATCTGAAGACAACATAAGACAATGGCATGTTTTAGAACAATCTGAAGACAACATATCCAGCAGTAATTCTTACTGAAGCATCGTCTGTTCTCCCCGCATTCAAATCCAACAAGCACATAGAACTTGTGCTGAGGAACACCAACCAGATTTTCTAGTTGCCCATTAAGAAATAATAAATCAAACAAACTCACAGAGAAAGTCATCTTTTCAACCACAGGATGACTTCTGTCTACCGGACAAGTTACCATCTATGAACTAAGAACATGGAACAACAGACAACATATTCTCCCGTACAAAAAGTCAAATACAGGATGTACAGCAATGAATACAAACATCTCAAACAGCAGAACAGACACTACAGCAGTGCAGCAACCACAGCTCAGGTAGGTCTGTTCTACGACTGCATGAAACAAGCTGAGATCAAACTATATGGAAGCCAACAGAACCTGCAGAAGACCGTACAGTTCATGCAGGAAACAACATTGCAGAGATGGGATGATGTCAAATCAAGTAACAGAAGAATAGCAAAAGTAAGACAAAAAACAAGTGACAGATGAAACATGGCAATCATACAGTGACAAACGTGACAAAATACAATCAGGGTGACATATTTGAATAAATGTTGAAAATTCACATCCTTATATAAGCTAAACTATAAAACTGGATCAGAACACACTTGATAATCATCCAGCCAGGGTAAGGCGAAGGACAGGAAGAGAGATTGTCAGACAAACAGGCAGACAAGAGACAAAGGAAACAGGCTGAAAGGTTGACATAGCATTTATTTACTCCAAGAAATCAAAAACTATAACAAATAAAGCATTAATTATCACAGCACACAAACAGTACATGTAATTATCTGTGCAATTTATCTGAGAAATATTTTACATTGCACATTTCTCACATAGTGTCAGAATTAACAAAGAAAGAATGTGCAATAAACACAGAAGGAACAAACTGCGGACAAGGTTAGCTTGATAAAAACATGATCACAAAAGGTTGGCTGGTTTTGGAACATCTGGAAAACTGATTTTTAACTCTTAAGGCTAACATCGGTGTTTAGATCTCAGCCTTGACACAGGCTAACATCTGCTGGTGTTTAGATCATCTAAGACTTGACCAGGGCGTGTGTTGCTCAACTCTCCTCCCCTTCTCCAGCTCAGAAAGCAGAGGGGTGTGCTAGACTGGCATTGGAACCTCACATCTGTGGAGCGGATCACTAGGATGCAACCAGGTCATGATGTGGTACAGCACATACAGACTGGATGAGTTTAGGCCCCGGCTGATCAACTCTCATCCGCAGTCTTTCAGCATTTCACTGTCAACAGACTCCACCCCGAGGATGATCACAAACAAAACTTGATATAACTACACATGAATATGCGTACATGTAACTATGTGTGCACGTTTGATTGTACTTCAAAATAATTCAAATATGCTCATGTTTGGCCTGAAAATCATTAGGATTTTCCTTGGGCATGTTGTATGGAAAGATGTGAGGAAGTCATTACACATCAGTGTTGAGATGTGAGTAAGTAGTAAAATCAGCAGTAGAGTAACTAGATGACCTCTGTAAACACTGTCAGGCACAATGGGCATATGGTGCCCAACCCACATGTTATAGCCTAGTGGCCAATGGGTGGGTGAGGTGGCCACTGGGTGGGTGAGGTGGCCACTGGGTGGGTGAGGTGGACCACTGGGTGGGTGAGGTGACCACTGGGTGGGTGAGGTGGCCACTGGGTGGGTGAGGTGACCACTGGGTGGGTGAGGTGGCCACTGGGTGGGTGAGGTGGACCACTGGGTGGGTGAGGTGACCACTGGGTGGGTGAGGTGGCCACTGGGTGGGTGAGGTGACCACTGGGTGGGTGAGGTGGACCACTGGGTGGGTGAGGTGGCCACTGGGTGGGTGAGGTGGCCACTGGGTGGGTGAGGTGGACCACTGGGTGGGTGAGGTGACCACTGGGTGGGTGAGGTGGCCACTGGGTGGGTGAGGTGGACCACTGGGTGGGTGAGGTGACCACTGGGTGGGTGAGGTGGCCACTGGGTGGGTGAGGTGGACCACTGGGTGGGTGAGGTGACCACTGGGTGGGTGAGGTGGCCACTGGGTGGGTGAGGTGGCCACTGGGTGGGTGAGGTGACCACTGGGTGGGTGAGGTGACCACTGGGTGGGTGAGGTGACCACTGGGTGGGTGAGGTGGACCACTGGGTGGGTGAGGTGGCCACTGGGTGGGTGAAGGTGGACCACTGGGTGGGTGAGGTGGCCACTGGGTGGGTGAGGTGGAGCTTGCTGGCGCCTGTCTGAGGCTGGGTGGACCAAGGAGTCCAGGTCCATTGTAAACATTCAAATCTACAGTATTTAGATACATGTCCGATAATTTTGCATTTGTTTCGTTAACATCAGAGCTACCTACCTTCTGTGAAAAAAAGCCCTCTCTGTTTCCTAACATCGAGGTCCGCCTGCACTCGAACAAGTGTTGTAACTTTCTTGTAACTGTTCTTAAAATATTCAACATCAGATAATCTCCTGGCATCACAAATAATCCAAACATCTTTGTCAGAATCTTCCCCTGTCGTGGCTAATCTGCAGAAGAAGCCTGGATCCTGGTCTCTCTTTTCTTCTCCCCAACGAATCATATCAGCTCGATAATTTTCCTTGTAAGCCGAGGCATCCAGTAACCTCTGAAAGTCAAGGTCATGCTCCTATGACAGAAAGCGACATGAACAGTCACCATTTGATCCACAGAACATATTAAAGGCAACAGATGTCTAACTGCATCAAGCCTTGATGCATATTCCCATGCAGACACTGCTGTAACAAAGTACTCAATGAATTGTCTACACTATGAACAGCCAGGGAAAGCCTAGTACAGTCATCTCCAATGACCACAAACCCAGTGTGTGGGTCTGCTACAAAAGACTAGCATCTTTATGACAATGGCACTTGTTTGTCAAGAGTATATAACTCTGAAGTAATTCAGTAAGAACAAAATCATTTCTTCCCCTTCCTCTTTTTATTCTCCCCATTCTTCTCCCCCCCCCCCCCCCCCCCCCCCCCCAACTGGTTTTGTTTGCTGGATATGAGATTTAAAAAAAAAAAAAAACTACTCCAAACAAAGATCACATCAACATTCCACCTAATGATGTCTGCACAAACAATCTGCACTCTAGACAAGACATTATATGAGACATATTTCTGGTATCTGTGATATGGGCAAGATTATAATACCACCAGGGCGGCGGAGTAGGGGTATCCCCTATCAGAGGAGAAGGTGCCTCCTTCCCTCCGCTAGCCTATGGGACACTCTTGGGCAAGGTGGAGTACCCGTTTAGCCTCATGATCAGGGTTATGTGAAGCCATGGGTGCAGGAGGTGGATGAAGCTGAAGAGCAGCCGACAGATAGTTATAGGTTATGGTCTCCAGCTTTGCGATGGTAGGCAGAGGATCTTTTTTTCTCTTTTTTTTTAGGAGACAATGGCTGCGGTAATTGACCACTATGGCCACTGCTTAGAAGGAAAGCAATGACAAACTAACTTCTTTACAGATGCCAAGAAAATTATGTTGTGCGGTCTCATCGAAAATCATACTTCTGTATGGATGTGAAGCATGGACAATGAGCAGACAAGCTGAAAAACATCTGATGGCTGTGGAAATGTGGTTTCTGAGGAAAATGCAAAGAATACCATGGACACAAAAACCAATGATCAAGTCCTTCAAGAAACAAATGAAGATCGTAAACTGATTAGAGACATTACACGTAGACAGTCATTTTTTGGGCATGTTATGAGAAGAAATGACTTGGAGAACTTGGTAACAATTGGCAAGATCGAAGGGAAGAGACCAAGGGGAAGACTGAGAAGTAAATACCTGGATGGCTTGGCCATGCGGCATGGTTGAGACAGAAACACGGAGCTGATCCACAACTCTGGTGATCGAGTGAGATGACAGAACATGATCGCCCAAGCTTATCGGCATGGCACATCAGGGATGGATGGATAATACCATAGCCAGTCAGATAATAACATAACGTAACTAATAGGAAATTAACAATAGCATTTAACCAGGTAAAGACTTACATGGCATATTGTAACCAGGTGTAGACTAACATGACATACTCTAACCAGGAGGAGACTAACATGACACTAACAGCAGAATAAAATAACAACCCGTAGAAGACTAAAATAACCAAACCAACAGAAGAATAATATAATCTAACCAGTTAAGTTAGATGCATATACTTTACAGAACGATGCAGTCAACACCAGCATTATTTGCTGTTGTGATCTCTTGGCAAGTTTACGTTCAGTAGTTTGCCATTGTTTTCTGAATGACCGGCACCCATACCATTTTGTAAAAAACCAACGCAACGTGGTCTACTGCCAACCTGCGCGTAGCTGTGATTCAAACACGGGTATGCGGGATTATCAACCGTGTCTGTAACCCCTTCGCCATGGAGCTGGCTAACCTAACCAGTAGTGGACTAAAATAATCAGACCAGATGAAGACTAATATAATCTGTTACTACAGTCTAACCTGTGAAACATTACCTTAGCATACTGTTTCTTCAGAGGCCCCGACAGGTGCAGCACTGCACATTTCTCCGGACCAAATCTAAAATAATCACAATTCACTTGTATATATATTGTATAATTACAGCAGTGTACATGGCAGAAAAGTACATGGACGACGACAAACATCACTATATACATGCCATTCTTCTTCTTCCTGTCATCTCCCATGGAATACATGCGCTCAACCTACCGATCATCTCACGCCCTTTGTAGGATTCTTCGTGAATAGTTGTACAAGTTGTCTATGGCGTGAGGTAGCCAGTCTGCCATCAACCTCCGCTCCTCAGCTCTTACGACATGCATGGCTGGTTACAGTATTACTATTCTTGACTTCCCTTACAGGCCTCGGTATCACACTCGCAAGAAAGTGATCTTATAGCCTCGGTAACACACATACGCAGGAAAGTGATCTTATAGGCCTCTGTAATACACACACAGGAAAGTGATCTTACAAGCCTCGGCAACACATACACACAGGAAAGTGATCTTACAAGCCTCGGTAACACACACACAGGAAAGTTATCTTACAGGCCTCGGTAACTCACACAGGAAAGTGATCTTACAAGCCTCGGTATCATACACGCAGGAAAGTGATCTTACAAGCCTTGGTATCACACACGCAGGAAAGTGATCTTACAGGCCTCGGTAACACACACACAGAAAAGTGATCTTACAAGCCTCGGTAACACACACACACAGTAAAGTGATCTTACAAGCCTCGGTAACACACACAGGAAAGTGATCTTACAGGCCTCGGTCACACACACACAGGAAAGTGATTTCACAGGCCTCGGTAACACACACAGGAAAGTGATCTTACAGGCCTTGGTAACACATACGCAGGAAAGTGATCTTATAGGTCTTGGTAACACACACACACACACACACACACGAAAGTGATCTTACAGGCCTCGGTCACACACACACACACGAAAGTGATCTTATAGGCCTCGGTCACACACACACAGGAAAGTGATCTTATAGGCCTTGGTAACTCACACACAGGAAAGTGATCTTATAGGCCTTGGTAACACACACAGGAAAGTGATCTTATAGGCCTTGGTAACTCACACACACAAAAGTGATCTTACAGGCCTCGGTCACTTACACACACACAGGAAAGTGATCTTATAGGCCTTGGTAACACACACACACAGGAAAGTGATCTTATAGGCCTTGGTAACATATACACAGGAAAGTTAACTTAGTTTACACAAAATACTTTTAAAGAAAACCATGATTTCAGTCCATAATTAGTGCCCCTGTTTTATAAAAGAAAGTAGCCCCTTTTTGTTTCTTCTTTCGTTCACTTGAAATTAATATATAGAGTTTATTGTCCACTGTTGTTTCTCTAGGCTCTCTAGGTTTGCCTAGATATGTCCTATTCTGGGCAGTCTTGGAGTATGTAATCTGCTGTGCGTAGCACCAATCCACATTAAAAGTTGCCCTTTGAATCTCATCCATGACCTCTCACCTCCAGTGTGGGATGACCGTGGTGAGTCAGCAACCTGGATCAAGTGTCAAACTGCACCAGCTGCTGGGTATCAGACCACTCAACAGGGCTGCTCTATCTGGCTTAACTACCTTCTGTTTGTAATAAAATGACTAATTAGAATTTATGGGGGGGGGGGGATGAAGGACTATTCACCTTGATTTTATAGAAAGTGTTGCTCAGAATGTAATTATACTACTTATAGTGTATTTATAATTAATATCATTGATCAGTCCTGCTACTCAGAAAATAGCCACTTTAATCTGATGTCGCTATCGGGAAGGGGGAGGGGGGAAGACAATATTATTTTGAATATTACATAATACAAACAATATGATGTAGAAGTATCGTGTAGAGTGTAGAAGTTGGGTGACACAAAAGACAAAAGACAGCAGATGAAGTGAGAGCAATAACTGAACACACTCCATTCAAATATGTACATAATATTAAGTAATTAAATTTAATTATCATAAATAACTGTATGAAAACTTCAATTTTAAATTGTATCTCAACTCTCAAGTCACAACTCGTACTTTAAGTACTAGTAGTAGTAGTAGTAGTACTACTTGAAACTTGCATCAGTAGGACAGTCGTCTCAACAACAACAACAACAATTTATTGCCTGGCATATTTCGCTGCATCTCGTCAGGTACATACTGCAGAAATAACACAACTTACGTGAATTAACTAGATAAATCCTTCAAAAATACTCGCTTGTTAAAATTTGCAGAAGCAATTATGATCTATCAACGCAAGCCAGAATTGTGTAAACAGAAAGACATGTTAGTCAGCTTAAAATTACCGTGGTAGATAAGTGACATTACTGTGCGAAATTGTGTATATTTCAACTTGAAGGATTTATCTAGTTAATTCACGTAAGTTGTGTGATTTCTGCAGTATGTACCTGACGAGATGCAGCGAAATA
The DNA here is from genome assembly GCA_014155875.1 of Cepaea nemoralis. Taxonomy (NCBI): domain Eukaryota; kingdom Metazoa; phylum Mollusca; class Gastropoda; order Stylommatophora; family Helicidae; genus Cepaea; species Cepaea nemoralis. The sequence continues at coordinate 97,278 of JACEFZ010023177.1, read as the reverse complement.
TGCCAGGCAATAAATCGTGCAATCTATTGTTTGTGTCTTCGTTATTCAATAATGAATAGGGAGAGTTTATTCGCAGGGCCCTGCGAATAAACAAAGCGTTTATTCGCAGGGCCCTACGAATAAACAAAGCGTTTATTCGCAGGGCCCTACAAATAGACGCTTTGTTTATTCGCAGGGTCCTACGAATAGACGCTTTGTTTATTCGCAGGGCCCTATGAATCGATACTTTATACTTAGTTGAAGTATGGCTGTTTAAATATCAGGCGAGTTTAAGAATTGTTAACTTGCGTTTCTGTACACTTACTGTTTACAGGCATCCATCTTAATCTTTGTTTACGTTACTGACCTACTATTTCCTACTATTTATGTCCTGATAATTCTGGTCCAAGCTGACAGTAATATGCGTCACCTCAGAGAGACATGATTAGGGTCGTTAGGCAATACAAACACCAGGCTTTCGACTGACTGGCCTCATGAATTAACAAATAAACAAGGAAATGCTACGCATATAAAGTGCAGGAAAACCTGGTATATGTGAAGCGGGTTGAAAAGAGAGAAGAGAGAGATAGATAATGAAGATAGTGTGCGAGACAGATATGTGAGATATGAGAAAGATGTGTTGAAAGACATAAAAAAAGTGATAAAGACAAGAAAGAGAGAGAGAGAGGGGGGGGGGGGGAGGGAGATAGAGAAGAAGAGAGAGAGAGATGTCTGTATGCCTCTCTATATGTCCGCCTGTCTGTATGCCTCTCTATTTGTCCACCTGTCTGGATGTCTCTCTACATGCCCGCCTGTCTGGATGTCTCTCTGTTTCTGTCTGTCCGTCCGTCTGACAGCCTGCGTGATTTCTTGTTCTCTATCAGTCTACTTGTATCTGTCCATTTGTATATATGTCTATCTGAATCTCTATCTAACAAACTGTCTCTCTGTCTTTCCATATGCATATGTATGTCTGGTTGACTCTCTGTGTGTATGTATGCGTGTGTCTGACTCTCTATCTGTTTGCTGTCTGTCTGCCAGTTTATATATCCGTTGTTTATTTGTTTGTATCTCTGACTGCCTGCCCCCCCCCCTCTCTCTCTCTCTCTCTCTCGGTCGCTCGGCCGGTCAACCTGCCTGTTCAGAGTATTGCAGGGAGAGGTTGAAGAGATGTATGAATTGGTATGGTGGAACACAGATGATCGACGAGCGAGTGTCAGGTTGGATCTAGCTACCCATCTACCTGCGTGCCTACTCGTCCACCTACCTGCCTAGCTACCCACATACCTGCTTACTTAACTACCTACCTGTCTACCTACCCACATATCTGCCTCTCTAACCATCTATCTGTCTAACAACCCACCTACCTGCCTACTTAACCACTTTCGTATCTATGAATATGAAAACTATGAATTTTACAAAGAATTATCGCCGAAGCAACGGAGTACGTGCTTTGTGCTCGATACTTTTGACAACAGCCAGCGGGGAGAGAATTAAGCGGAGGAGAAGAGGTAGGGGAGAGGGGGAAGGAAAAGGAAGAAGAGGGCTGGAGCCAGAAGGGGTAGAAGGAAAACGGATCGTTTGGGACTCAAAAATGTGTGGGTTGGGTATTGGAATTGCCGTAGTGCAAAGCAACGAGGACCAATACTGGAGAAACTGGTACTAACTAAATTACACTCACTTTAAACAACACAATTCTAAATACCCAAAGAGATGAAGGATTGACTTTCACCCAATGAATGCTGAAAAATTAAAAAAAAACATTGTCGGGCAAGGAAACGAACGATTGACATTTGACTTTCATCCAATAATTGCTGAACAATTAAAAAAAAAAAATGTCCGGCAAGGAAACGAACCTCGAGCTCCCGCCCATCAGGCGGGCGCACTATCAACTATGCCACTGACGACACGTGTTCCAATCAACGAAAATGTATAATATAGCCGCAAACTTACGTTAAATCACGTGACCAGCCGTGCCCTGCGAATAGACGCTTTGTTTATTCGCAGGGCCGGCCGAACCCTGCGAATAGACGTTTTGTTTATTCGCAGGGCCCTGCGAATAGACACTTCCTAATGAATAACAACAACACACAACAACACAAACACAGATTGAGATGAGATAGAATAAGTAAAAGTTCTATGAATTAAGCTCGAAAGTATTAGAAGGAACGACACATATATAAATGTACGTCAACACTTCATGCAGGTAAAACTTACTGATTGCGCAAGTGTTCACTGATGTAATCTTTGCCAGACTTGCGCTTGCCGCTGATCACGACCACCGCCTTCGGGGAAGCCGCCATGTTTACCGTCTGCAACAGGTGGACTGCCGGCGATACCAGAGTTGCCACCTTTTTGTGACTGAAAACATCTAGAAACGGAGCAAACAACATCTAGAAATATTTAGATTGTGTTGATAAACATCTATATAAAACATCTATATTGAGAAAGAAAGAAATTACGTAGACATCCATGTGACTTACCCTATAGAATCATGTCCTCAACTTCACTGATGTCTGTCTCACAAGATCCACAGGATAAACTTAGCTTTGATGATGAAGTTGAAGCTTCAGATTCAAAATGACTCTGGTGTGCTTTAGCTGTTCCACTTTTTTTAAATACATGATCAGGGAGCTGATAAGTTGAGCAGCATTTTCCTACTCTCATCAGACCAAATCTTATTGTCAAGATAACATTTAAGAGGTCAAGTTTCATCATATTTCTTAGTTTACATTTTATATAATTCACAGTACTGAAAACTCTTTCCACATCAGCATTTGAATCGGGTAGTATCATGGCAGACTCCCCCGATGTGTCTCCACCTTGCCGCGGTGGGGGAGCTTGAGTGTCCCACTGACCCCAAGCTGCTGCTCTGCAGGTAGACTGAGGATAGCAGTCTAAATCAGGCAAACAATGCCAATAATCACAGTCCGGACATAACCTCTAAGGCTCTCAGCCGAGGGGTATGGCTGAACGTCTCTAAGCCATAAACCCTCGGAAGTGAGAGCCTGGCCGACACAAACCTACATCAAAATTGAGGTGAGGTGCTGAGCACGCTACATGCTTGGCGCAGATACTCGTTCGATGGCTCTTAGCTGGGGGTTATGAGGGATCCCCGGATGAGAGGGCCTGGCCGTTACTCGCCCACAGACGCACGGAGGTAAGGTGCTGAGCCGGCAGCACATGTAGCCTACCTAGTAAGCGAGTACTAAAGGTGGAAAAACACCTCGGTCGCACTTTCCTTAGATAGTCTGTAACCGTACTCATGGAGTGAGTGTAGTCAAAGGTGGAAAATTGTCTCGTTGACAGGAAATGGAACGCCTGTCTTGCGAATCCATTACGTGGCAGCCCGAAGCAAAAGCTTGCTGTGTGGAAGTCGAAATAAGAGTCTAATTTGTCTCGAAACCCGAGGAAGGCTAACCTCATCAAAAATGCCCGCTGAAGCCGGAAGTGCCAGCCTACGGGTGGCAAAATAAAAATGGCACTACCAATTACGTCCGAGTGAAATGTCTTTCGTGACCGGAAAAGCTCTAACTAGTTTCCCTCGTGCTAGGAACAGCTACCTAGTTTCCGAATGCCGCTCTTGTTTGGAACAGCTCTGACTAGGTAGTTTTCCAATTGTCCGACGTGTCTGGAACAGCTCTGACGGACACAACCACAAGCACATGTCCGAAAACTCGCTGAGTGGATATTAACTGCAGACCAGTCTGGTCTGTGCGGGAACGGCCCGGGGCGAACGAAATGCCCAATATATTGAAGTGAGGAATTAAAGCAGCCATGAGCAGGACGTGACGATTCCCTCGGTGAGCCCGGCACCAGGGTGCTATGTGCCGGCCCTGCAATTATGGAAGCCAACCTGGATGGCGGAAAATGCCATGGACTGTCCCTGCCTTTCTTTGAGGGACGACAGTTGTCTTCGACCATTCCAACTTGGCCAGCTGGGTTGTGCACGGTACCGCAAACAGTGAGAGTCTCCCAGGAATGCTACCTGGTCAAAAAAAAAAGCACGCTAAAGCCGGTTGTGTTGGCCTACGGGTTTCGGCCCAAGGGCGCATAACAGACACACCGCATTCACATCTGAAAAAACACTCCGGACGAACGCAAAGAAGAAGAAGAAGTATCATGGCAGACATCGCACATTCAAAGAGCTCACAGAATGGACTGTTACCTGAGGCATCTTTAAATTGTCTTACTTCACCCCAAAAGGCTTCAGTTTCTGTTTTGTTTCTCCAGTCAACCAAATTTATTTTGGTTAACTGATATTCTGCTTCCGCCACATTATATATCATCATCATCATCATCATCATCATCATCATCATCATCATCATCATCATCATCATCATCATCATCTTCCACTTCTGCCGTCAAGCGTCGTGGGGAGGAATAATTTGCATTCCAGCGCCCGGTGGGCGGCACTGGATATTATCAGTAGCCCTAAAAATTTCATAACTTGACAATGTTTAGGTATGTCCTTCACTGGCTGAAGTATGTTGATAACCGAAAAGAGTGAAACATTTTTCAATACACACCTAAATTTTCAGGAAGTATCTGCTTCAATTGCGTGAATAATGAGACAAGAAAATCTTGACAGCGCTTTCTTAAGTTGTTCCCTTCATTTTCTGTTAACAGTCCTTTTGTTTTTAAATTGGCAATATAAGTCTTTTACCAATTGAGTGAAATAGCAAAATGAGATCGTCAAGTAATTTAACTTTATCAACATTTTTACATTCAGTTTATTAACTTTTTGCACTTCACTTAAAATGGGTTGTAAAAAGAGCAGGAATGCCAATTTTTTTTTTTTTTTCATCACTGTACATTCCATAGGGGCGTTCATTTGAAATCCGTTTGTGCCGCACTTCGCGTAATTGCGTGCGTTGAACATGATCATGTCATAGTCATGTGATAAGTACTGACCAATGAATAAAAGAGCAAGTGCTTATCGTCCCATGATGCATAGGTTCTGTTTCTGACCGTTGAGGAAATGGCCGGATTGATCCAAACATCCGTCCAAAGAAGCTCAAAGAGCGGTGATTCAGTTTCTTTCATTTGAAGGATGTCGACCAGTGGACATTCATCGAAGAATGCAGGCAGCGTACGGTAACAAATGTGTATCGAAGACAACAGTGACAGACTGGGCACGAATGTTTCTGAAAGGACGTCAGTTCACTACAGATCTTCGACGGCCGGGCCAAGCGCATATTGTTGCAACCCCCCCCCCCCCCCCCCCCCCCCCAATCGCCAAAATTAATGCATCAGTACAGATGAACCTCTGTCGAAGGATACGTTCGCTAGCGAAAGAATTTGATGTGTCAATTGGGACAATTCAAAAGGTCGTTCGTAAGAAACTGCAATATCGGAAGGTGTGTTCACAGTGGTTACCACGGATGTTGACCGACCACCAAAAAGAGGAACGCATGGGATGGTGTTTGAACCACTTGCTGCGTTACAGAGTGGCGGGTGATGCATTTCTCTTCCGTATAGTGGCAGGCGATGAATCATGGTGTCACACTGTGAGCCGAGCAGCAAAAGAGAGAGCATGCAATGGAAGCTTACTGGATCACCAAAAGCCACAAAATTCAAGCTACAGATTTCCACTGGTAAGATTGTGCATAGCGCATTTTTTGACAATGAAGGGCTATTGTTAAAGAACTGACCCGGCATGCTTTCTCGCGATGTGATTTTGTTGCACGATAATGCTCGTCCGCATGTCGCAAAGATTGTGCAGGAAGCATTAGCAAGGAAGAAGTGACAAATTCTGCATCATCCAGCCAATAGTCCTCATTTGTCACCATGTGATTTTCATTTGTTCAGACCTCTAAAAAAAAAAAGCTCTCAAGGGACAACGATTTCACACAGACGCAGACGTAATGAACGCGGTAAACAATTGGTTAAGTGAGCAGCCACAATCTCTTTTTTGCGGACGGCATTCGCCGCCTACCTAAGCAATGGGATGCTTGCCTGAATGCCTACGGCGACTTTTCTGACCAACCCATAGTGCATAATCCATTCAAAATGAATGCTTTGTTTAATTCTACCACACCTGTTAAAATTTCCTTCATGCTTTTGTAATAAAGCCATTGGAACGGGTTTCAAATGAACGCCCCTAATAGTATTTCAGCTGTGTAGCACTTTTCACTTTGTCTTGTTATTTCGAAGTGTATCTTCAACTCCAACCATTGGTTCACAATTATTTCAACAGCTGGTTGAATTGATAACAGTCTAGTTTTGCAATATGACAGAATGTTCAGTGGTGAGGAAATATCATTTAATGCTTTATATAAATTATTGTATTGCTTTTGTCTAACAGATAATTTGGAGAACCAGTTATGTGTTTCAGCAATAAGGAATTCCAAATTCTTTGATAAGCATTCTGATAAGGCATGTGATAATGCTAGCTGCAAGAAATGACACGCACATTTTATGAGAATTAAAGATGGGATATCTTCCTTCAGTATGGCATAAACGCTGTGGTTGATACGAACCATTATCGAGGCATTATCGGTTCCAATTGCAACCAAATTCTTCAAGTCTACATTTTTACTGACCAAAAGTATCTTCAGTGCCTGAACTCTATACTTTCTGCATCACACTTTTCCAAGTGAACTAGTCCAAGAAATGTAGAAATATCACTGATCAAATCTTCTTCAAAGTGAGAAAACAAAGTACTTCTTATAATATTTGTACACTTTCTGCGGTGCATTTTTACGTCATTTAGAACTTTACTGTCAGAAATAGTGTTTTTAAACATCATCATCATCATCATCAAGTGCTATGCCAGCTGGCGTAGGCGTTCATGGCTCTCCACAGATCTCGGTCTTTTGTGTTCTGGATCAACTCTGCTGATGATATTCCACCGTCTCAATCCGTCCAGCATCATTTCTCTTGGTCTGCCTCTCTTCCCCTCGATCTTTTCAGTTGTCACGATGTTCTCCAATGCCTCTCTTCTCATCACATGACCAAAGAAAGCTGTTTGTCTCTTTCTTATTGCTGTATATTGTGTTCTAGTTTCATTAGCCTCTTTCAGGCAATCAATGTTAGTTATTCTGACAGTCCAAGGAATTCGCAACATTCGTCTTAAAAACCACATCTCTGTTGCTTCTAAGTTCTTCCTAATTTGTTCATTTACATTCCAAGATTCGCTGCCATACAGCAAAACTGGTTCTATATAGCATTTTAGCACTCTCTTTCTTACATTCATTGATAGCGACTTATTGTATAAGATACTCTTCTTTTTCTGAAATGCGGCGTTTGCCTGCCCTATTCTGCTCTTAATCTCTGTTGTACATCTTCCATTCGATGTTATAAGTGCCCCTAGGTATTTAAAATTATCCACTTGGTTGAGAATTTTCCCTTCTATTTCTATGTCACATTTTGGTGTCCCCATTTTCTTTGATATCACCACTGTTACTGTTTTCTTGACATTCAAGAAGAGTCCTTGCTGTGTACTCTCTGATACTACAATGTCCAATAATTGTTGTAGGTCTGTTGCATTGTTTTTAAACACATCAATCAAATATTCTACAAACGAAAAACATCTAGAATTACATCTAAAACATAAACGTCAAAAATTCGACATATAGACACCGAGGATAATATCCAGATCTGGATGTAAGACATCTAGAATGGCCACATTGTAGTTGGACTGCCGGCGATACTCGGCCACCGATACCGGTTGCTGATCCTGTCATGTGACCAACATCATCATCATTACGTATCGGGCCACATGTCATATACACATCTCGGTCCATGGTTTTCTAGATCAATTCTATTGTTTTGGTTTTGTCTTCAGTAGCATAATGACAGTCTGGTATCACCAGTGGCTCAAGACAGTCCCTACCGGATGAGATTGTCCTAAGACAGACAGACCTCTGGACGATCAGTATCATGAAATCTTTGAAAGATAATTTTAATGATATGGTGTTACCGTTATAAATGTTAAAGACGAGTTCTAAGAATATCTTGGGTAAAGAAAAGAACAAATGCATCCATACTTCAAGATTGATTGATTGATTGATTGATTGATTTAGGAATCGACATCACAGCATTCGGGGCATTCCCATAAGTGCTCCGTCCCCATCCTCAGCAGCCAGCGAAGAGTTCCAACACTAATAGTACCATTAGCAATCTGATTATAAGTCCGTCTCGCCTTTCATCTGAGCGTTGAGCGTCGGCCAGATCCCCTCGTCACTCCTCGCTGTCTCATTCTTGCCAGACCATGGTAATCCATTTGCTCCTCCGAGGTGTGCACGTGCTCCCACAAGGCCACAACCACGTCTGCCTTGTCATGTATCAGTACTCCACCAAGTTCTGCAGAGCCAGCCAATCTGTCCGCCTGTTCATTTCCCAGCACAACAGCATGCCCCGGAGAAAAGATCCAGGCGATGCTTGTCACCCGTGACCTCCGAAGCGAAGCAAGCCACTCCGCACGAAGCCTGCCCGTCCTCACCCTCGTCAGCATGCTTTCTGAGTCATTTACAATAACGATGTGTGCGTGTCGTATTCTCCATCCAGCGGAGAGCCGCTGTGACTGCCTCCACATCCATTCTTAAGCTGGATATTGTGGTATCATATGCCAGGCTCTCCTGCACCAAACGTCGACCATTAGCTTTGGCTATGAACCCCCAGCCACTTCTCTCACCTCTTGACACCGAACCATCTGTGTAGATAATCACATCACCCGAGTGAGCATTGTCTTGAATTAGTTGCTGGATTTCCACTTCCGTGGCCTCTGCTGGCCACTACCTGCACTCCCGGCTTAATGTGATTATAACTTTGCACAAGTCTGACTGCTCCGCTGGCACTCTGACCATGTTCGCCAAATGTTCTCCAAGGGGCACACCTGTCTGATCGTATCCTCCTCCTGAGCCATCCATGATTTCCCTCTTATCAGTCGCTGACCCTTAACTGCGTCCAGCGCCTCATGCAGTGGGTGGTCTGTGTCTGCAGCTACTCTGAGGTATGCCTTCGCCTGCATCACCTTGAGCCTACCAGCAACAGTCGGCAGACCAAGGATGTAACGCATACACACTACTGGGGTGTCTCTAGTGCATCCCAGAATGACCCACATAGCTTCGTTCTGTATGCGCTCTAACTTCACCAGCTGACTCTCTGAGACAGTGAGCAGACCTAATCCATAAACAATTACTGAGAGGATCAAGTGCTGGTATAGTGTGAAAAGCATTCTCTGCTCTATGTCCATTGCAACCATAGTTTTAAGTGCATTGAGTCCCTTTTGAGTTCTTGTCACGACCGTCTCCACATGGTCCTTGAAGGATAGGCTCCTGTCAAATGTGATCCCCAGATACTTCAGTTTGTTCTCTCTGCTGACATTTCTACCATCTATCGCGAGGCTTGGGACATCAGCTCTCACAATCCTGTTGTCCAGAGAGCACCACAAAACAGCCGCCTTTTCCGGGTGGATGACAGCACTAATTTATGTGCACCAGTCAATCACCTCATCTGCTGTCGCCTGTAACTCCAGGGCTGTTTGCTCCCTATCTCTCCCCTGCCTATATGCAAGAATATCATCTGCAAATGTTAGTATTCTTCCAACCCCTGGTGCTTCTAGGTTTGCAATCTTGCTCGTATACACATTAAAGAGCACCGGTGAGACTGCAGATCCCTGTGGCAGTCCCAGGGTTAACATATGTGGCTCTGAGGTCCATGCGCCCAGACGGAGAGCAACCCGACGAGAGTGCAGGACGGCTGCTATCCAGTTCACCAACCAGGGATTGACCCCCTTCTCCATCAGTGCGGTCATCAAAATATCATATCGAACTCTATTGTACGCATCCTCGAGATCAAGCGCTACCGCCATCGTTTCTGGAATCCCTCATAAACATCAAAGGCAAAAGTGGCAGGTATCTTTTTCTGGCCTCTAGCTCCCCAGGCCTCTTGGAAGAAGCTTCCCCCTTTCCAAAAAATCCTGCAGCTTAACAGCGACTATCTTCTCTAAAACCTTCCCAAATGTATTTTGAAGGGTGATGATCCTAAAGCCGCTAAGCTTTGACTGATCCTTGAATGGTTTTGGGAGAGGGATGAGATAGCTGTGCACCCAATCCTGCGGTACTGATGCTTTCCTAATGCTCTGGTTAAAGCAGTCGGTCATCTCCTCCAGGTCTGCATCACTCAAACCCTTCAAGTGGCCATACCTGGTGCTGTGTCTTTTGCCTTTTTCAAAATGTGTTTAACATCTTCCACCCGTATGATGTCTTCATACTGCATATTCTTCGTGGTGCCAGATAACTCCTCTCTAACTGCACCCCTGGTATCCGCATCATTATGATTGGTCTGCTCAAAAATCTCTGGAGAAACGCCTCCCCTTTCTCTTTGTCTGTTGTCACGCGCACACCATCATCTCTATAAATTGTTCCCACTGTCATAGGTCGATCTTTTCTCTGCATTTGCCTGTGCAGTTTCCAGAATTTTCGCAGTGTTTTATCACCTCCAATCTCCTTCATGAAACATTCCCATTTTGCCTTTTTGGCCTCTGCAGCACAGCGCTTGAAAACCTCCACCTTGTCTTTCTTGACATTTTCCGCTGTATCCACTTCCTCTCGTGAGCTTCGAAGTGTCTGTCGCACTTTCTTTAGCTGCTTCACTGCAGCTCTCTTTGCTTTCCACGCATTGTCCACTTCTGGGGTCCACCATGGGGGCTGCAAAAAGGGAGTTTTAACAGTTCTGTTGCATGCCCCCTGTCTGAGGCGTCCAAGAAGGCAATCGGTCCACTCATACCGGAAGGTCATGCGCGCTCTCCCAGCTTTAACTTTCCTGGGTTTCGAGATCAGGACTGAGCATGGCATGTGATCACTCCCATGGTCATTCAAAACAGTCCACTTTACATCAAGGACTGATGACTGGGAGACAAGTGCCAAGTCAATAGCTGTGTCTGCATCGCCAGGTCTCATTGCCATTCTTGTCGGCCTACCATCATTTATGCAGACCACATCGGAGTCCACATGGCATCCGCAAGGGCAATTCCCTGTCGGTTTTCTCCATTACTGTCCCAATCTCTGTTCCTTCTTCAAGAGTTGAATATTGAAGAAGGTTGGCTATTAAAGACGATAAAATAAAGAACATTGAAATATTTTGGTCACTTGAAACATCACGAAAGTTTGGAGAGAACAATAATGGAGGGGTATATGCCTGGGAAGAGAGGAAGAGGAAGGCCAAAGAGAAGATGGGTGCAGGATGTGGCGGATGATCTCCAGATGGGTGTATCAGACGCGGGACATCTTGCTTATGATCGAGAGGTTTTCCGGAAGGTTATTATGGGAGCGAGGTTCTGCAAAGGACATGCTACTGAATGAATGAATGAATGGTGTTACCGCTCTTGATTTACATATCAACACGGGGAAAAGTGTGTGTGTGTGTGTGTGTGGGGGGGGGGGGGGGGGTGCGGGGCGGTAATTTTACCTAATCCTTTTACAGCAATTTCCGACTGTCAGGACAAGTAAGTGACCTGCACTGCTCAGCTGCAGAGTTGCCCACTTGTCCTGCCGGATTCTCGACTTGCGTTTGCCACAACAGTGTTTTGCATCCTCTACAACCGGAGGTGTAGTTGGCATGTTATCTTCTACGAGTTATGAGACCAAGTTGGATTTCTCAAACTCTCCAGTATCTTCACAGGCCCATAATCGTGAAGCAGGTCCCTTGAAGCATGTCACTTTCATCAGAGCCGGCCAGAATGAGCCGGGATCCAAACATGCAATATGTTGTGAGGGATTTCAGCCTCAGCATACAATCTCCAAGATACACGAGGACTTCTTGCAGTTATTCCTACCAAACTCTGGAAGATATCCTTCACAACTGAACAGTAACAGAATCACCACCCTGCAGACTGCATATGACAAACTGTGGGGAAACTGGTGGCTAAGAAATGTGATGTAACATCCATGACACACACGCTTCTGACACTGTTGGCAGGTACAGACCATTAAAGGCAACATAACATCATGCTGGATGTATTGCGCGCGATGCATATGAGAGATTTCACAGCAAGCAAGCAACAGTCAGTCGCCGTGGCAATAGACATAAAAATAATTTAGGACCACCAAGTGATGTAGGCCTGGGTGGATGGATGAATGGGTGGGGGTGGGGGGTTTCAGTCTTTTCCTCTCTTAGCGGATGATGAACCCCGGCGCCAACCCTCACAGGCCGCTCTCATGACATTATCAGCGTACCCTCCTAACGATTACACTAACAGATCTCCAAAATAACAACAATTTGCATCGAAGCAATTACTTGCTAGGGATCTGTGATGCAGATTTTATGCAGTGCATGATGGGATGGCGTTTACCCGTGGCTGGTGTATTGAATTGAAGCTGCACTGATAGAGAGAACAGTTTATTCCACTTGCGAGTGTTGACGTCGGTACATTGAATACATAACCTATCCTGCATTGGGGCTCATCGTTATTGCTCAATATCTCTGCTAAAACATTGCCCAGAATATAAAATATAAGCCAATGGACCAAGATGATCCCTTGAATCTCGCAAATGTCATATGGACTCATACTGCATGGGACTAGCTTAAATAAATAATCATGGCATGATCTGAGATGTATACACGACTTGACAACTTACAGAAGATAGAGGTGAACAGACCAATTCAGTGGTCTAATTGGACAGGCAAATGAAAGAAAATGTTTAGGTTTGACATCTCCATCATGTAGCAACCCTGTTTGCAGAACGTCACTCTCACAACCCGCTAGAAAGATTCTCAAGACATGGCCACATCCCATGCCCCAGACTTGGCCACATCCCATGCATTTTCATGGCCAGGGTGTCATTAACGTCTTGTGTTCAGCCTTGATGGTTGACCCCTGCCTTGTGTTCAGCCTTGATGGTTGACCCCTGCCTTGTGTTCAGCCTTGATGGTTGACCCCTGCCTTGTGTTCAGCCTTGATGGTTGACCCCTGCCTTGTGTTCAGCCTTGATGGTTGACCCCTGCCTTGTGTTCAGCCTTGATGGTTGACCCCCTGCCTTGTGTTCAGCCTTGATGGTTGACCCCTGCCTTGTGTTCAGCCTTGATGGTTGACCCCTGCCTTGTGTTCAGCCTTGATGGTTGACCCCTGCCTCCTGTCTTGTGTTCAGCCTTGATGGTTGACCCCTGCCTCCTGTCTTGTGTTCAGCCTTGATGGTTGACCCCTGCCACTTCCGTTCTTTCTAAGACATTGTGACGGTTTACCGTAGCCAAAGTATTCCAGTTTCCGGGAACAGTGGTCGACAGTTCACATTAAAGTCATGAGAAATACAGCAGTCTAAATATGTCAGTCATATTATATAGGTCATCACAAAAATGCACTCATTAGACGCTGCCGAGATCACACACAATGTACAAGGCATCATGTATTGTACGTACATCCTCTCGGACTCCTCAGCTCTCACTCTTGGATAACTAACACATCTCCATTGCTTCCAGTCTCACGCCTCTCTCTCCCCCCCTCCCCCCCCTTTTTCATGTACTACTTCCGCTCATTTACCTGGGACTGTCACTGAACCGTGACCACCTACCTCGGTCCTCATGACCCACAGACTCCCACGGGGATGTATAAAAGAGGATAAAGAATACATTCATGGTAGCAGTACAGCTTCAGACTCTTTTATGTAGCAAATTTTTTTCATATTTTCATTTTCTCTTCATTGCTCTCATCTTTTTATTCTTCTCATCCCGTCCTTATGCCTTAATGTAGCCACCAGAGAATCTTCTCCTGTACTGTACATTGTTTCGTGTATGTATTTGTTAGCTGATAAAGACTAGTCGCAGCAATGCCCTGTATGCGTCGTAATTCTGTTATGTAAAGCTGCATTACTTTGTGTTATTTTATATTTACATTTCCACAGCTTTACTGCAGCTCCACCAAATTTTAAGGCATTAGAACAAATGTTGAACTCTCTCTCAACTAAATGTAATTGTTATACGTTTGGAAAGTAACAGAAACAATGAAGCAATTTTGAGTCACATATGTGAAACAGCACCTAGGGTTTAGGGGTAGTGAACAGTTTTACCACCCCAACATACCGGGTTCACAGCCAGGTACAAGTGATTTGAGAGCAGATCGCTGTGTGTTGATTATCACAGTGGCACCTCATGTTCAGAGAGCAATGGCAAACTACTGAATCGCCTAGAAGGCCACAAACAGCCGGCCAATAAATGCTGGGGTTGATTGTGACATCCTGTAATGGACATGGAACTAACTTTTAACATACATGTGAATCAAATGTTTAGGTGTCAACAGAGTTAAATGAAGACAGTCAAATATTGACAGGAAACTCTTGTTGGACAGGGTTAACATTCTCAGGAAAACAGCAGGGTATGCACTTTTAAAATCAGTATGCACCAAACAATTGTGGAGTATAAAACAAGCTGTACGATCAACGGATAATCAGGAAATAAAATGTTAAGGCAACAGTATCATGATCGCATTTTAGAATTCCTGAAAGACTGCTTCTGGACTGGGTGATTTCTGTCAGATCAGAATACAAGGTGATGTACTGAGATGTTCATGCTGTCCTACAGTCATGACTAGCACCTTAACTTTGTGAATCCTGGCATTTGTTAGAATAATGTGGGGAAACATGACGGCACACCACAGTAAAAGTGCACACACTGGCAGAAAACAGCAGCTAGAAAAGACAAAAGAGCAATACACTAAACATCAATGAACAACAACAAAGTATACCAATATGCTTGAAATATTGTTTTAAAAAATGTTTATTTCAAGAAAATAAAACAAATACTAGCTGTGTTGGTGTGGCTGGAGTTTCTTCCTTTCAGGGTACTCGCCAAATAACTTTTCGCCAGATTTAGTTATAGCAAAATTATAATCTTTCCGACTGTCAATCAATTTTTCTATCTCTTCATCCAGTCGGTCTGGGCCAATAATATTTGCAGCAGCAGCCTAGGAAAAACAGAAACAAGCTATCATGAAATAAAATATAAAATGTCTTTGTTTTTGAAGAGTTCTAAACATAAAGCATGGTAGGAATCTGGTATCTGTTACTTAGAAATTATGTTACAGCACTGTGTGCAAACCAGTAGATGCTTAGTCTTCAATAGCAAACAATGAATGGTAAACAACAACATAGGTACAAAAGCACAGCTATTGAAAGGCACAAGCAACATGACAGCTCTCAGGACAAACTGCTACGTGTCCAGTTTCTCCAAGCCAATGTTGCTGTAATGTTAAGTACTGATAAAATAGAAGCAAGTTAAACTAAAGCACAACGACATTCAATGGTTACCTCTTTTTCCTCCAATTCTGCCATGGCTTTCTCAGCTGTAAGTATCTGTTCTTTCTCCTGGTTCTCTAAGATCTCCCTCATCTTCTGCTCATATTCTAATTCTTCTTGCAACTGTCGCTCATTCCTGCAAGATATATTGTATACACACATTTATATGTTTGACATTATGTACAAAAGTGTGTGTGTGTGTACAATTATCCTTATATGTGCGGTAAAGATGTTAATTAACAGGACTTCACACACATAAGTTATGTCTTTACTTTTTCACTCTCATTCCCCAACGTGTTTTGCTAAATCTTGGGAAAGCGGTATTAAACAATGAATCCTGTAGGAACACAGACTAGGACCTAGCAAAATGCCAGCACAGCCAAGGCAGGGAAATACATCATTTAACTGAAATAGGGTGAATTCAATTTCAGGACTTTGCAAAACAGAATTCAGGGGTAGGTAAACATGTCACACAGGCATGAGGGTAAATCAGTAAGTTTCATGTGCACACAGGCATGAGGGTAAATCAGTAAGTTTCATGTGCACAGTTTTGAACACGTCGGCCACAATATCCAGCATTAGTCCTTACAGACGCGGGATATACTACCATTGGAGTGAAAAAGTCTCGTACACTCCTCTTCTTATACAGTAAACACTGCTAAAAGTGTGACACTCAGTGGGAGTTAAGTGTCATCCTTTCACATACAGTGGTGACACCATACATTACAGGCAATGTTATGGCATGTGCCCTGGAATCCCCAGTCTGTGAGTCCTGGTGCCAGAGGTCATGCTGCAGTCGCTAGAAGACGAAATAGGTCAAACACAATAGCCCAGGGGAAGCAACACCTGAAGTAGACAATCCGATTGAGGATAAGGAAAGCACAACTGACCAGGAGAAGACCCATTCAAATCTGAACTCAACTCATCTCATCATGTTCCTCTTGTACCTTGCGGTGTCGAGGTGAAGTATAAACATCGTGAGAGTGCCCGATTATGGGCTTCATATATCGATATTCTCATGGACTCTGCTATTCCCTCCGTCCAACGTTTACGTGGTCGGCCTCTTCCTCTGTTTCCATCTGCTCTGTACATCATTGCTTGTTGTGGTATGCTGTTGACTGGTAACCTACTTGCATGGCCAAACCATTTGACTTGCTGCTTTCTAATAAAATCTAGTGCTGCTATAACCCCCACTTTAGTCCTGATTTCTTCATTTCTGATCCTATCTCTTCTTGATACATTGAGTATTCTTCTCAGGAATCTCATTTTTGTTGTTGTGATTTTTCTTTTCTCTTTTTCTGTCATTGTCCAGGTTTGGCATTGGTAGCATAGAGTTGGTAGGAATATTGTATTGTAAAGTGCTTTCTTAGTAGTTATTGATACATGTTTGTTCTTTAGTATTGGTGCCATTTGTCCAATGAGTTGGTTTGCCTTATTGCATCTATTTTCGATCTCGTCTTCTGATCTGCCATTTGATGATATTATACTTCCTAGGTACTTGAAACTCTTTACTTGTTTCAAGGAATGTTCGTTTAGGTGAATTGTTGTTGTTTATTCTTCTTTAATTATAATCATTACCTCTGTTTTGCTTGTGCTAATTTTCATGTTATGTTCCCTACACATTTTGTTTAGGCTATTCATGTGGTCTTGTAATTCAGCTTCTGATTTTGCTATTAGTGCTTGGTCATCCACAAACAGGAGTTCTCTAATGGTTAGATTTGCAGACGCTTCTTCTTCTGTGTTCTCGTCATGCGGTATTCTTGCTGTCTCTGTTTGGCTGGTTTCTTTACATATGTTGTCTATATATGTTATGAACAAGAGAGGGGACAGGACACAACCTTGTCATACTCCAGATCTTATGGTGAAGGGTTCTGAGTGTCCTCCAGTTGCTCTCACTATGCATTCACTGTTGTTATATAAGCTTCTACATAGGTTTGTTAGATGTGTACTCACACCATATTGTTTAAGGATTTCCCACAGCTTGTTTCTATCTACTCTATCGAATGCCTTTTCTTGGTTGACAAAGGCTAAGTAGAGTGTTTCACTGAATTGAATTGATTTTTCTATAAGTTGTCTAAGAGCAAAAATGGCATCTGTGCATCCTTTGTTTTTCCTAAATCCAAGTTGTTTTCGCTTAGCTGGGGTTCTAAAGTAGTTCGTAATCTTTTTTCAAGAATTTTGCAAAATATTTTCCCCAGTATGAATTAACAGTGAAATGCCTCTGTATTGTGTGCAGTCTCTTTTGCTGCCTTTGTTTTCTGAACTTCAATGTGGATATCACGAATCTGAACTTCAATGTGGATATCACGAATCTGAACTTCAATGTGGATATCACGAATCTGAACTTCAAGGTGTATATCACCAATCTGAACTTCCAAGGTGTATATCACCAATCTGAACTTCAATGTGGATATCACCAATCTGAACTTCAAGGTGTATATCACCAATCTGAACTTCAATGTGGATATCACCAATCTGAACTTCAAGGTGTATATCACCAATCTGAACTTCAATGTGGATATCACCAATCTGAACTTCAATCTGTATATCACCAATCTGAACTTCAATCTGTATATCACCAATCTGAACTTCAAGGTGGATATCACCAATCTGAACTTCAAGGTGGATATCACCAATCTGAACTTCAATGTGGATATCACCAATCTGAACTTCAATCTGTATATCACCAATCTGAACTTCAAGGTGTATATCACCAATCTGAACTTCAAGTGTATATCACCAATCTGAACTTCAAGGTGTATATCACCAATCTGAACTTCAATCTGTATATCACCAATCTGAACTTCAAGGTGGATATCACCAATTTGAACTTCAAGGTGGATATCACCATCGCTGATGTTTCTTCATGTGCCCTTCAGAGTCCCTGTGGAGTCAAGGCTCACAACCATGAATGCACAGCCCTCTGCAGGCCAATTTGTGTTTACTTGGATGTTAGCTGTTTTAACATTGTGAGATAGCACTCTCTGACATCCACTGACAGTGATTTATTAACAAGATTGCCCTTCATCTCCTGGAATGCAACTTTGGATGGGCACTATGTTGATTGTATTGCCTGTGACACATCTTCCATCTACTGTTATATGTTAATCCACTGACTTGGTTAAGTGCTCTTCCCTCTATTATTATAATCACATTTTGGTGTTTTCTTTGGTACAACCATTGTTTCTGTTGTCTTGATATTGAAGGAAAGTCCACTTTGTGAATTCTCTGTTCCTGGGAAGGTTAACCCGGTCAACAAATGCCCACAGAAGTCGGGTCACGTCCGTAAAAAAAATCCGGAAGAAGAGAAGAACTCTCTGTTACTACAATGTCCAACAGTTGCTGCAGATACCTTGTGCTTTCAGCTATCAGTACAGTGTCATCTAAATAACGCAGATACGACAGCATCAGTAAATGATAAGACATGAGTAGATGATAAAGTTACCTCACATCAAGACCTAGAGGAAGGGAACGCATACTACACACACAGTGAGAGAGAGAGAGAGAGAGAGAGAGAGAGAGAGAGAGAGAGAGAGAGAGAGAGAGAGAGAGAGAGAGAGAGAGAGAGAGAGAGAGAGAGAGAGAGAGAGAGAATAAAAATACAAAAGGCGAGACCTTTCATAGCTCTTGCAAATTTGTGGAAGTCAAAATAAAAGAAATTAAACTTATCACCAAACTCAGAATATTTAACTCCAGTACTGTTTGAATCAAAAACATGGAGGACGGTGGAAAGAACTAAAATTAAACTATAAATATTCATGAACTGATCCTGCGAAGAATAGTGGGACAAACATTGAATAGCAGAATGACCAATGTGGAGCTGATGGAGAGAACTAGACAAATCTCACTGCATCATGAGATGAGATGCTGGTATTGAACAGGACACACACTGAGAAAACCTGAGGACAGATTCACTAGAACGTCTGGAATCTATAGGGCAAACAAAACAGCGGAAGACGTAACACATGCAGAGAAAATTACAGATAGAGATGGATAACATGGGGAAATCATGGATGGAGCTACACAAGAGGACAGTAGAGCGTGAGTTACTTGAGGGGCCCATGCCCCAATCATGGATGGAACTACACAAGAGGACAGTAGAGCGTGAGTTACTTGAGGGGCCCACGCCCCAATCATGGATGGAACTACACAAGAGGACAGTAGAGCGTGAGTTACTTGAGGGGCCCATGCCCCAATCATGGATGGAACTACACAAGAGGACAGTATAGCGTGAGTTACTTGAGGGGCCCACGCCCCAATCATGGATGGAACTACACAAGAGGACAGTAGAGCGTGAGTTACTTGAGGGGCCCACGCCCCAATCATGGATGGAACTACACAAGAGGACAGTAGAGCGTGAGTTACTTGAGGGGCCCACGCCCCAATCATGGATGGAACTACACAAGAGGACAGTAGAGCGTGAGTTACTTGAGGGGCCCACGCCCCAATCATGGATGGAACTACACAAGAGGACAGTAGAGCGTGAGTTACTTGAGGGGCCCACGCCCCAATCATGGATGGAACTACACAAGAGGACAGTAGAGCGTGAGTTACTTGAGGGGCCCACGCCCCAATCATGGATGGAACTACACAAGAGGACAGTAGAGCGTGAGTTACTTGAGGGGCCCACGCCCCAATCATGGATGGAACTACACAAGAGGACAGTAGAGCGTGAGTTACTTGAGGGGCCCACGCCCCAATCATGGATGGAACTACACAAGAGGACAGTAGAGCGTGAGTTACTTGAGGGGCCCACGCCCCAATCATGGATGGAACTACACAAGAGGACAGTAGAGCGTGAGTTACTTGAGGGGCCCACTGCCCCAATCATGGATGGAACTACACAAGAGGACAGTATAGCGTGAGTTACTTGAGGGTCCATGCCCCAATCATGGATGGAACTACACAAGAGGACAGTAGAGCGTGAGTTACTTGAGGGGCCCACGCCCCAATCATGGATGGAACTACACAAGAGGACAGTAGAGCGTGAGTTACTTGAGGGGCCCACGCCCCAATCATGGATGGAACTACACAAGAGGACAGTATAGTGTGAGTTACTTGAGGGTCCATGCCCCAATCATGGATGGAACTACACAAGAGGACAGTATAGTGTGAGTTACTTGAGGGTCCATGCCCCAATCATGGATGGAACTACACAAGAGGACAGTATAGTGTGAGTTACTTGAGGGGCCCATGCCCCAATCATGGATGGAACTACACAAGAGGACAGTATAGTGTGAGTTACTTGAGGGGCCCATGCCCCAATCATGGATGGAACTACACAAGAGGACAGTATAGTGTGAGTTACTTGAGGGCCCCATGCCCCAATCATGGATGGAACTACACAAGAGGACAGTATAGTGTGAGTTACTTGAGGGGCCCATGCCCCAATCATGGATGGAGCTACACAAGAGGACAGTATAGTGTGAGTTACTTGAGGGGCCCATGCCCCAATCATGGATGGAACTACACAAGAGGACAGTATAGCGTGAGTTACTTGAGGGTTCATGCCCCAATCATGGATGGAACTACACAAGAGGACAGTAGAGCGTGAGTTACTTGAGGGTCATACCCCAATCATGGATGGAGCTACATAAGAGGACAGTAGAGCGTGAGTTACTTGAGGGTTCATACTACAATCATGGATGGAACTACACAAGAGGACAGTAGAGCGTGAGTTACTTGAGGGGCCCATGCCCCAATCATGGATGGAACTACACAAGAGGACAGTATAGTGTGAGTTACTTGAGGGTTCATACCCCAATCATGGATGGAGCTACATAAGAGGACAGTAGAGCGTGAGTTACTTGAGGGGCCCATGCCCCAATCATGGATGGAACTACACAAGAGGACAGTATAGTGTGAGTTACTTGAGGGTCCATGCCCCAATCATGGATGGAACTACACAAGAGGACAGTATAGCGTGAGTTACTTGAGGGTCCATGCCCCAATCATGGATGGAACTACACAAGAGGACAGTATAGTGTGAGTTACTTGAGGGTCCATACCCCAATCATGGATAAAAAACAAAGGATGCATTGATAGTTTTGAGTAGATGATAAATGATACACAGAGAGCTTGAGAATGTCAAGTTACCTGACAGCTGCAACATGTTTGAGTAGATGATAAATGATATAAAATGATACACAGAAAGCTTGAGAATGTCAAGTTTACCTGACAGCTGCAACATGTTTGAGTAGATGATAAATGATATAAAATGATACACAGAGAGCTTGAGAATGTCAAGTTACCTGACAGCTGCAACATGTTTGAGTAGATGATAAATGATATAAAATGATACACAGAGAGCTTGAGAATGTCAAGTTACCTGACAGCTGCAACATGTTTGAGTAGATGATAAATGATATAAAATGATACACAGAAAGCTTGAGAATGTCAAGTTACCTGACAGCTGCAACATGTTTGAGTAGATGATAAATGATATAAAATGATACACAGAGAGCTTGAGAATGTCAAGTTACCTGACAGCTGCAACATGTTTGAGTAGATGATAAATGATATAAAATGATACACAGAGAGCTTGAGAATGTCAAGTTACCTGACAGCTGCAACATGTTTGAGTAGATGATAAATGATATAAAATGATACACAGAGAGCTTGAGAATGTCAAGTTACCTGACAGCTGCAACATGTTTGAGTAGATGATAAATGATATAAAATGATACACAGAGAGCTTGAGAATTTCAAGTTACCTCACAGCTGCAACATGTTTGAGTAGATGATAAATGATATAAAATGATACACAGAGAGCTTGAGAATGTCAAGTTACCTGACAGCTGCAACATGTGTGTTCCATTCTTCCAGTTCTTGCTTCATGGCAGTAACCTCTGCCTCGTCTGCCTTCATTAGCTGGTCTGCCTGGCCATACTGCTGGGAGGCCAACTCTTGCCTGAGAAACTGCCTGTTAATACAACGACTGCCGGTTATTGTCTCAGAACCATGCATTTATACAATGTCTTTCTGTTAATTGTCTGGGAAACTGTACACACAATGTTTGTCTATTAATTGTCTGAGAAAATATACACACAATGTCTATCTGTTAACTGTCTGAGAAACTGTACACACAATGTCTGTCTATTAATTGTCTGAGAAACTGTACACACAATGTCTGTCTATTAAATGGCTGAGAAAATGTACACACAATGTCTGTCGGTTGGTTGTCTGTGAAACTGTACACACAATGTCTGTCTGTTAATTGTCTGAGAAACTGTACACACAATGTCTGTCTGTTAATTGTCTGAGAAACTGTACACACAATGTCTATTAATTGTCTGAGAAACCGTACACACAATGTCTGTCTGTTGGTTGTCTGTGAAACTGTACACACAATGTCTATGTATTAATTGTCTGAGAAACTGTACACACAATGTCTATCTGTTAACTGTCTGAGAAACTGTATACACAATGTCTGTCTGTTGGTTGTCTGAGAAACTGTACAAACAATGTCTGTCTGTTAATTGTCTGAGAAACTGTACACACAATGTCTGTCTGTTAATTGTCTGAGAAACTGTACACACAATGTCTGTCTGTTAATTGTCTGAGAAACTGTACACACAATGTCTGTCTGTTAATTGTCTGAGAAACTGTACACACAATGTCTGTCTGTTAATTGTCTGAGAAACTGTACACACAATGTCTATTAATTGTCTGAGAAACCGTACACACAATGTCTGTCTGTTGGTTGTCTGTGAAACTGTACACACAATGTCTATGTATTAATTGTCTGAGAAAACTGTACACACAATGTCTATCTGTTAACTGTCTGAGAAACTGTATACACAATGTCTGTCTGTTGGTTGTCTGAGAAACTGTACAAACAATGTCTGTCTGTTAATTGTCTGAGAAACTGTACACACAATGTCTGTCTGTTAATTGTCTGAGAAACTGTACACACAATGTCTGTCTGTTAATTGTCTGAGAAACTGTACACACAATGTCTGTCTATTAATTGTCTGAGAAACTGTACACACAATGTCTGTCTATTAAATGGCTGAGAAAATGTACACACAATGTCTGTCGGTTGGTTGTCTGTGAAACTGTACACACAATGTCTGTCTGTTAATTGTCTGAGAAACTGTACACACAATGTCTGTCTGTTAATTGTCTGAGAAACTGTACACACAATGTCTATTAATTGTCTGAGAAACCGTACACACAATGTCTGTCTGTTGGTTGTCTGTGAACTGTACACACAATGTCTATGTATTAATTGTCTGAGAAACTGTAACACACAATGGCTATCTGTTAACTGTCTGAGAAACTGTATACACAATGTCTGTCTTGTTGGTTGTCTGAGAAACTGTACAAACAATGTCTGTCTGTTAATTGTCTGAGAAACTGTACCACAATGTCTGTCTGTTAATTGTCTGAGAAACTGTACACACAATGTCTGTCTGTTAATTGTCTGAGAAACTGTACACACAATGTCTGTCTGTTAATTGTCTGAGAAACTGTACACACAATGTCTGTCTGTTAATTGTCTGAGAAACTGTACACACAATGTCTATTAATTGTCTGAGAAACCGTACACACAATGTCTGTCTGTTGGTTGTCTGTGAAACTGTACACACAATGTCTATGTATTAATTGTCTGAGAAACTGTACACACAATGTCTATCTGTTAACTGTCTGAGAAACTGTATACACAATGTCTGTCTGTTGGTTGTCTGAGAAACTGTACAAACAATGTATGTCTGTTAATTGTCTGAGAAACTGTACACACAATGTCTGTCTGTTAATTGTCTGAGAAACTGTACACACAATGTCTATGTGTTAATTGTCTGAGAAACTGCACACACAATGTCTGTTTGTTAATTGTCTGAGAAACTGTACACACAATGTCTGTCTGTTAATTGTCTGAGAAACTGTACACACAATGTCTGTCTATTAATTGTCTGAGAAACTGTACACACAATGTTTGTTAATTGTCTGAGAAACTGTACACACAATGTCTGTCTATTAAATGGCTGAGAAAATGTACACACAATGCCTGTCTGTTGGTTGTCTGTGAAACTGTACACACAATGTCTGTCTGTTAATTGTCTGAGAAACTGTACACACTATGTCTGTCTGTTAATTGTCTGAGAAACTGTACACACAATGTCTATTAATTGTCTGAGAAACCGTACACACAATGCCTGTCTGTTAATTGTCTGAGAAACTGTACACACAATGTCTGTCTGTTAATTGTCTGAGAAACTGTACACACAATGTCTGTCTGTTAATTGTCTGAGAAACTGTACACACAATATCTGTCTGTTAATTGTCTGATAAACTGTACACACAATATCTGTCTGTTAATTTTCTGAGAAACTGTACACACAATATCTATGTGTTAATTGTCTGAGAAACTGTACACACAATATCTATCTGTTAATTGTCTGAGAAAATGTACACACAATGTCTGTCTGTTGGTTGTCTGTGAAACTGTACACACAATGTCTATGTGTTAATTGTCTGAGAAACTGTACACACAATGTCTATCTGTTAATTGTCTGAGAAACTGTACACACAATGTCTATCTGTTAACTGTCTAAGAAACTGTACACACAATGTCTATGTGTTAATTGTCTGAGAAACTGTACACACAATGTCTATCTGTTAACTGTCTAAGAAACTGTACACACTATGTCTGTCTGTTAATTGTCTGAGAAACTGTACACACAATGTCTATTAATTGTCTGAGAAACCGTACACACAATGTCTGTCTGTTAATTGTCTGAGAAACTGTACACACAATGTCTGTCTGTTAATTGTCTGAGAAACTGTACACACAATGTCTGTCTGTTAATTGTCTGAGAAACTGTACACACAATATCTGTCTGTTAATTGTCTGAGAAACTGTACACACAATATCTGTCTGTTAATTTTCTGAGAAACTGTACACACAATATCTATGTGTTAATTGTCTGAGAAACTGTACACACAATATCTATCTGTTAATTGTCTGAGAAAATGTACACACAATGTCTGTCTGTTGGTTGTCTGTGAAACTGTACACACAATGTCTATGTGGTAATTGTCTGAGAAAGTGTACACACAATGTCTATCTGTTAATTGTCTGAGAAACTATACACACAATGTCTATCTGTTAACTGTCTAAGAAACTGTACACACAATGTCTATGTGTTAATTGTCTGAGAAACTGTACACACAATGTCTATCTGTTAACTGTCTAAGAAACTGTACACACAATGCCTATCTGTTAACTGTCTGAGAAACTGTACACACAATGTCTGTCTGTTAATTGTCTGAGAAACTGTACACACAATATCTGTCTGTTAATTGTCTGAGAAACTGTACACACAATATCTGTCTGTTAATTGTCTGATAAACTGTACACACAATGTCTATCTGTTAATTCTCTGAGAAACTGTACACACAATATCTATCTGTTAATTGTCTGAGAAACTGTACACACAATGTCTGTCTGTTAATTGTCTGAGAAACTGTACACACAATGTCTATCTGTTAATTGTCTGAGAAACTGTACACACAATATCTGTCTGTTAATTGTCTGAGAAACTGTACACACAATATCTGTCTGTTAATTGTCTGAGAAACTGTACACACAATATCTGTCTGTTAATTGTCTGAGAAACTGTACACACAATATCTGTCTGTTAATTGTCTGAGAAACTGTACACACAATATCTATCTGTTAATTGTCTGAGAAACTGTACACACAATATCTATCTGTTAATTGTCTGAGAAACCGTACACACAATGCCTGTCTGTTAATTGTCTGAGAAACTGTACACACGTTTGTCTGTTAATTGTCTGAGAAACTGTACACATGTTTGTCTGTTAATTGTCTGAGAACTAGTACCAACAATGTCTGTCTCAAGGTGTAGATACATATGTCTCAACACTATGTACATACGTCTGTCTATCAACACACAGGTGGTGTTGCATTCTAACGAGACGGCCAAACCATTTGATCTTCTGCATATATATGTGGCACAAGGTGTTGATCCCACAGTCTGTCTGATAATATAATCTCTTACTCGGTCTCGGATAGGTAAGTTGTCAGCTCTCCTCAAGCATCTCATCTCACTGGTGTTGATTTTCGGTTAAGTGTGATTTGGATAATGTCCAAGTTTAACACTGGTAGCATAAGGTTGGTGTCAATATGCTATTTAATTTAAATCTGTCATTTTGCAGACATAATTATGTTTCAGTATGGGTTGTTGTTTCTTCCACTTATGCCGTTAGGCGTCATGGGGAGGGTTAATTGGAGTTCCAGCGCCGTGACTAGCACCTTTCCTCCAATTTTCTCCATAAATCTTGAGCAGAATGTTTAGGATCAAGTAAATTCCCTACTGGTTTGCTAGACCAGACATAGGTTCCTTACCTACTTAAACCCATGTATATTTGCTACTAACCACCATGTCACTTCCACTTAAAGGGTTTAAAGTGTACTCATTCCAATCACGGGGCCTCGATAGAGTCCCGTATTGTTATTTTTCGTCACTACCTCCCCGTGCCGGGAGTGGGTAAGTTCAGTATGGGTGATAGTTGATATATAAGCACAACTGCTTTTTGAAATCTGATTTTCATTTCTTTGTCTATTCTGCGATCTTCTGCGATCGAACTTCCAACATATTCAAATTCTTGACACTCTTCTGAATAACAGTCCCAAATTATTTCTTGTAAAAAACATCCCTCACAGGGCCTCATTAAGTGATATAATACAAAATATTAAACACTGCGAACTAAAATTTTGTTTTTTTTTGTTCGCATATCCTTTACATGACATCGCTGTCAACATCAGCATCTTTCAGCTGATAGTTGATTTCTTGGCAAGATTACGTTCAGTAGTTTGCCATTGCTTTCTATGCGACCGGCTCACATACCCCGTTAGTTACCAATGCGGAGAGAAACTGCTACCAATTCTTGCGCACGTCACGTTACTCACAAGAATATACAGGATTACGGAGAAAGTCGTGTAACCCCTAGACCAGCGAACTAAAATATAGAACTGAGAAAATCAAAATATATACCAATAATATTTGACAGTTACATGTGGAAATACCTACGTACAATAAATAATTTGGTACCGTTATTTATTATGTACAATTATTGAGTGTGTGTGGTGGAGTGCTAGACCGATCGATAGATGCAATAAACGTTTTTGGGCCCAGACGACCGTCACTGTCATCGGAGTGTATACCTATCAGTTATATGTGGAAATACATAGTACAAGATATAGATAAACACTTCGACGACAGTGAGGGCCCTCTGGGCCCAGGAAATTATTGGATCCATCGATCGGTCTAGCAGTCCACGACACACTGAACTGGAAGTGATCGACATTAACTAACGAGGCCCTGTAAGGGATACTTTCTAGACTAAATAATTTGGGACCGTTATTCGGAAGAGTGCCAAATTCTTTAACTACTTGTTTCAGAGATGTGCTATTAGTTCGCCAGGATATCTGCTATATTTGTATATTGCTATAACTATAACTTGCATTACAAAAGAAAGTGTCTATTCCGAGCCAGCTCGGTATAAACTACTCTGTCTATTCCGAGCCAGCTCGGTATAAACTACTCCGTTTATTCAGAGCTAAACTATCACGTGATTTTTCCCGGTCCCGGAAACCCCGGGTGGTCCTATTCACGTGACTTAACGTATGTGACGTCATCGGGACATGAGCGTGGCTATGTTATATACTTTTGTTGATTCAAAATCATATCCTCAGTAGCACAGTAGTAAGTGTCTCTTCCTGATAAGTGGGAGCTGTTGGTTCGATTCCCTGCTGGACACTTTTTTTTTTTAAAATATTTCAGCAATTAATTGGGTGCAAGCGACTTTTTAATAAAAAAAATATTAGGAACTATGATTATGAACAGATGTTTTGTCACTTATATTATCTTATTTATATTATATAAAAGTTATCACTTTTTTATGTCTTTCAACACATCTTTCTCATATCTCTGTCTCTCACACTAGCTTCGTTATCTATCTATCTCCTCTCTCTTTTCAACCTGCTTCACATATACCAGGTTTTGCTGCACTTTATGTGCGTAGCATTTCCTTGTTTATTTGTTAATTCATCAGGCCAGTAAGTCAGAAGCCTGGTGTTTGAATTGCCTAATCATGTCTTTCTGAGGCGACGCATATTACTGTCAGCTTGGACCGGAATTATGAGGGCTGAGGACATCAATAGCAGGAAATAGTAGGTCGGTAATGTAAACAAAGATGGAAGCCTGTAAACAGTAAGAGTACAGAAACGCAAGTTAACAATTCTTTAACTCGCATGGGGATACCAATCTGGAAAATTATTCTTGATATTTAAACAGCTTCATACTTCAGCTCGGTATAAACTACTCCGTTTATTCCGAGCCAGCTCGGTATAAACTACTCTGTCTATTCCGAGCCAGCTCGGTATAATCTACTCTGTCTATTCCGAGCCAGCTCGGTATAAACTACTCTGTCTATTCCGAGCCAGCTCGGTATAAACTCTCCCTTACAAAACTTTAAAAAAAAAAACATTGTTTGGTTTTACATTAGCGTCTGTTACCAAAACAGATAAAGATAAGCAGAGGCTCAGAGAATCAAACCGTGGGCACAGACGACCCCTTACCTAATGCTTTCAACCTCAGCTCTATACAACCGGTAGCGAATTTTCAACTCATCATATTCATCTGGAATGATCGGTGTCGGCGTTCTCACGTAAAACTCCTTAGACTTGGCAATGGGGACCCACCTCGGCTTTCTGAACCTGACACTCTGAACCAGAGGTGTCCGTGAGGCGCGGGCAGCGACGAGCAGAGCCTGTTGTTTGAGTGAAGCTTCCACCAACAGCCGCAGGCAAGTGGCCATGTTTGTGGGGATGTGCTCGACTTGGCCTTCCTTAGCTAGCTAGGTGATGTCCAAACCACACAACTTGCACACCCTTTCCTGTGTCAGATTACAAGATGCACTTGCAGAAATCCACAAGGTATTTGGAGATTCACTTAGGTCTAGTCATGCCGACAAGGTTGAAGAGATTTTGAAGATAATTTGTTTCAGGTCTCTGATCGTGTCCTACAAGACGAATGTACACATTGTGTCAGCTACATAAAAACTTGACGGGAACCAATCACACTTGTAATTAAAGTTAAATTATATATTTCATTCTAATTTACACATTTAAAGCACAGCCATGGTGTTATCCGAGAAATTAAAATATTTCATTGTCAATCATGCAAAAAACTGGCATAAATTATGAATTTTGAAGTGTAAAAATTGAGTGAGCATGTAATTGTTCCGTGTAGATACCAGGTGAGTGTTTTACATATAATGAAAGTGTCCTTAGTGGGTTAAAGGGGAAAGGTCAACACTAACTCCAAAACTCCTGGTAATTTCTTTCATGTTCTTTAATGCAGTGAATTAGCGCCTTTATTCACCTGAAATCTACAAGTGTTGTAATTTTAATTGCATATACATTAGATTGCTTAAAGACAGCATATAATTAAATCTGAGTTTTATTTGAATTCAAACTTTCCCAGCTTCGAAGACATACATACCTTGTTGAGTCCAAAAGGGGCTTAGACCTAGACCGCTTAGACTGTAACTGAACTCTTTGACTAGTTTTACTCTGAACTCCCCAGGTGTTCCACATTGAAGTGTTAAGTGTTAAAGGGGAGGAGGTGAGAGAGAGAGAGAGAGAGAGAGAGAGAGAGAGAGAGAGAGAAAGGACCTGCTTGTTCCACATTGAAGTGTTAGAGGGTAGGTTTGGGAGAGAGAGAGGGGCGGGGACCTGTTTGTTCCACATTGAAGTGTTAGAGGGTAGGTTGGGAGAGAGAGAGAGGGGGCGGGGACCTGTTTGTTCCACATTGAAGTGTTAGAGGGTAGGTTGGGAGAGAGAGAGAGAGAGAAAGGACCTGCTTGTTCCACATTGAAGTGTTAGAGGGTAGGTTGGGAGAGAGAGAGAGAGAGAGAAAGGACCTGCTTGTTCCACATTGAAGTGTTAGAGGGTAGGTTGGGAGAGAGAGAGAGAGAGAGAGAGAGAGAGAGAGAGAGAGAGAGAGAGAGAGAGAGAGAAAGGACCTGCTTGTTCCACATTGAAGTGTTAGAGGGTAGGTTGGGAGAGAGAGAGAGAGAGAGGAGAAAGGACCTGCTTGTTCCACATTGAAGTGTTAAGTGTTAAAGGGGAGGAGGTGTGTGTGAGAGAGAGAGAGAGAGAGGACCTGCTTGTTCCACATTGAAGTGTTAGAGGGTAGGTTGAGAGAGAGAGAGAGAGAGAGAGAGAAAGGACCTGCTTGTTCCACATTGAAGTGTTAGAGGGTAGGTTGGGAGAGAGAGAGAGAGAGAGAGAGAGAGAGAGAGAGAGAGAGAGAGAGAGGACCTGCTTGTTCCACATTGAAGTGTTAGAGGGTAGGTTGGGAGAGAGAGAGGGGGCGAGGACCTGTTTGTTCCACATTGAAGTGTTAGAGGGTAGGTTGGGAGAGAGAGAGAGAGAGAGAGAGAGAGAGAAAGGACCTGCTTGTTCCACATTGAAGTGTTAGAGGGTAGGTTGGGAGAGAGAGAGGGGGCGGGGACCTGTTTGTTCCACATTGAAGTGTTAGAGGGTAGGTTGGGAGAGAGAGAGAGAGAGAGAAAGGACCTGCTTGTTCCACATTGAGTGTTAGAGGGTAGGTTGGGAGAGAGAGAGAGAGAGAGAGAGAGAGAGAGAGAGAGAGAGAGAGAGAGAAAGGACCTGCTTGTTCCACATTGAAGTGTTAGAGGGTAGGTTGGGAGAGAGGGGGCGGGGACCTGTTTGTTCCACATTGAAGTGTTAGAGGGTAGGTTGGGAGAGAGAGAGGGGGCAGGGACCTGTTTGTTCCACATTGAAGTGTTAAAAGGGAGTTGTTGAGAGAGAGGGGGGACCTGCTTGTTCTACACTGAAGTGTTAGAGGGTAGGTTGGGAGAGAGAGAGGGGGGGGACCTGTTTGTTCCACATTGAAGTGTTAAAAGGGAGTTGTTGAGAGAGAGGGGGGACCTGCTTGTTCCACACTGAAGTGTTAGAGGGTAGGTTGGGAGAGAGAGAGGGGGGGGGGGACCTGTTTGTTCCACATTGAAGTGTTAAAAGGGAGTTGTTGAGAGAGAGGGGGGGACCTGTTTGTTCCACACTGAAGTGTTAGAGGGTAGGTTGGGAGAGAGAGGGGGGGGGACCTGTTTGTTCCACATTGAAGTGTTAGAGGGTAGGTTGGGAGAGAGAGAGAGAGAGGGGGGGACCTGTTTGTTCCACATTGAAGTGTTAGAGGGTAGGTTGGGAGAGAGAGAGAGGGGGGAGGTGTTTGTTCCACATTGAAGTGTTAGAGGGTAGGTTGGGAGAGAGAGAGGGGGGGACCTGTTTGTTCCACATTGAAGTGTTAGAGGGGTAGGTTGGGAGAGAGAGAGGGGGGGGGGGGACCTGTTTGTTCCACATTGAAGTGTTAGAGGGTAGGTTGGGAGAGAGAGAGGGGGGACCTGTTTGTTCCACTTTGAAGTGTTAGAGGGTAGGTTGGGAGAGAGAGGGGGGGGGGGACCTGTTTGTTCCACATTGAAGTGTTAAAAGGGAGTTGTTGAGAGAGAGGGGGGACCTGTTTGTTCCACACTGAAGTGTTAGAGGGTAGGTTGGGAGAGAGAGAGGGGGGGACCTGCTTGTTCCACATTGAAGTGTTAGAGGGTAGGTTGGGAGAGAGAGGGGGGGGGGAACCTGTTTGTTCCACATTGAAGTGTTAGAGGGTAGGTTGGGAGAGAGAGAGGGGGGAACCTGTTTGTTCCACATTGAAGTGTTAGAGGGTAGGTTGGGAGAGAGAGAGAGAGGGGGGAACCTGTTTGTTCCACATTGAAGTGTTAGAGGGGAGGTGGGGTGAGTGAGAGAGAGAGAGAGGACCTGCTTGTTCCACATTGAAGTGTTAGAGGGGAGGTGGGGTGAGTGAGAGGGAGAGAGAACCTGCTTGTTCAAAAACGGAAACAATAGTACTGAAGTATTAAAATAAAACAATAAGTATTATAGGACAACAAAGCACGACCGACGTTTCGGTTCTACAAACCTTTGTCAAGGACAGGACAACACACAGATAAAAGGCTAAATAAAACACAAAATAAAATTAAACTAAGGTTAGTAGAACCGAAACGTCGGTCGTGCTTTGTTGTCCTATAATACTTATTGTTTTATTTTAATACTTCGGTATCATTGATTGTTTATGGTTTTGGATAAGACACACTTTGTTTTCACCTGTGTAAAATGGAGTTCTTTGTAAGGTATGTACATTGTGTCTGTGTCTAGTATGTCTCTTCTTTTCACAGGAGTAATTCACAAATATATCTAATTGTTTGCAATTCACATTGTTATATCCTGCTGCAGCGCTGCTTTTTCTTTTGTTCCATATTGAAATATACATCTACCACTTTCAAGTATTGAAATAAAAAACACAAACTGCTCAATAGTCAAACATTGCTTATAAAGCTATGCCCAGATTCTGTCAACACAGAAGGTGAAGTGGCCCCATTGTGTTTCTTTAGATGAATTAAAGCCAAATAAATTAAAGCAAATGATACTTTGGCTCCCCACGCTTGACGGCAGAAGTGGAAGATGATGATGATGATGATGATACTTTGGCTGCAGCACACACACACGCACACACACACACACACACACACACACACACATACACAGAGAGAGAGAGAGAGAGAGAGAGAGAGAGAGAGAGAGAGAGAGAGAGAAAGTTTATAACTAGGCATGTCAGTGTAAAAAAATATATTTCTGTTTTAGAAAGGTTCATGCAAGATGAAATAGCCTGACAAATTCACACCTCAGCTTAGGGTGGCCTTACATCATTCAATGAGGTCACCTTCATCATGAAGTGCCCTGCTAACTGGCCTAGGCATTCATTCATCTCTACGGATCTGGATCCCTGGTGTTCTAGATCAACTTCTACTGATGATATTCCTCCACACCACCATCAGTCCCCCACCATCACAGCCCACCCACTACCATAATCCACCCAACATCACAGCCCACCCACCATCATTTCTCTCTCTGTGTGTGGGTGGGAGGTGTGTGTTTGTGGATTGGGGATGTGTTGGTGGGTGGGGATGTGTGTGGGGGATGTGTGTTTGGGTGGGGAGATGTGTGAGTCTGTGGGTGGGGTGTGTGTGGATGGGGGATGTGTGACTGTGGGATGGGTGATTGGGGGTGGGGTGGGTGGAGGATGTGTGGGTGGGTGAGTGTGTGTAGGTTGGGGGTGGGGATGTGTGTGTATGTATGGATGTGGGATGTATGGGTGGGTGGATGGAGGATGTGTGAAAGTGGTTGATGTGTGGATAGGTGCATTATGTGTGGGTTGGCGGGGATATGTGTATGTGTAGGTGGGGATGTGTCGTTGGGGGATGTGTGTTTTACTGCGTGGTTGGGGGTCTGTGCGTGTGTGGTGGAGGATATGTGGGTGGGTGAATGTTTATGGGTTATGCGATGAGTGAAGGATGTGTGTGGGTGGGGAGATGTATGTAGGTGGAGGATGTGTGGGTGGGTGATGGGTGGGCGGGTGCATTTTTGTGTGCCTGAGGGTGTGTTTGTGGGTGGGTGGGGTATGTGTGGTGGGTGGGATATGTGTGTGTGTGTTTGGAAGATGTGTGTATGTGGGGGATGTGTGTGGTGTGGGATATTTGGGAGGGGTTGGTTGGATGGGTAGGGCATGTATGGGTAGGGCATGTATGTGTGCCTGGGGTTTTGTGTGTGGTTGGGTGGGGGATGCGTGGGTGGATAGGGGAATGGGTGGATAGTTGGGGAATGTGTCTCATAACATGGTAATATGCATTGTTTATGTTTACAACATTCATTTGACAATGTTTTTTTTCCTATGTGAATGTAACATGCATTATTGATGAACAAAAGAAGAGTGATTGGAAGGGCCGAATGTAAGACGGGCCTGCATGCCTTTGAAAATAAAGTCTGTTCGTTTGTTCATTCATTTTCAAAAGATTGAATGTGATTTAGAACACTGTGACTCTCAGGGTCAGCCTTGAACATGTCATGAACTGGTGTAAAGGCAACGGTAGTCCCATGACCGACACTGCTGCCAGGGGGGGAGAAATGTTAGACCTTCACATATACCAGGTCGTGGCACAATGAGGTGGGATTGCTAGTTCCTGTCATCACCACCTGTCCTCCCCAGTTGCCAGAACATTGAGACAATGATCTGGTACCCCTTATATGAGCCACTATGCTGGCAAGTATGTGCACAACCAATTGTGCCACATGCATCTGTTATTGTCATAGAATAACTGAAGAACATTGAGAATGTTTGCCTGTAGTAGTTATCAGTTGCCTGGTTTTGTTTTCATTGCTGACACTTCTTGTCCACTCTACAGATGTCCCAGACAAGTTTATTTTGATACGTTACTAACAGTTACTATGGCAACAATGGCCTCTATAAAACAGGCTAAATCCATTCATTCGTCAACAGATGAAACAAAAATTGAAGTCACTGTCGAAAATACAACAAAGATGTACAGTCAACCATAATCCACCACAAGGTAAATTACAATACTGCTGACAATAATCATCACAATGATATTTTTCCATCTATTTATTGCATTGTATTGTATTGATACCAGCTAATTAGTTAGTTAGTCGACAGATCATCCTCATTGCACATCGAATCATTCAGTCCATAAGTGCTTGGATCCCCTCCTCAGCAAATCCCTCCTGGGTTTAATAGGATATATATTATTCAGCCGATCTCCATGGCAATGGCATTGCGGACGCGATTCGTTATGATACTTACCCACGTTTGAAACTCAGCTGGCGACTGATATGGCGGCAGACCATGTCACGCCAGGTTTTAACGTGTTGTTTTGGGAGCCGGTCGTCAATGGCAAACTACTGAACTTAAAAACTTGCGAAAACATCAACAATGGCAGTAAAATGCTGGTGTGACTCTGACAGGGTCAGCCTTGAACATGTCATGAACTGGTGTAAAGGCAACGGTAGTCCCATGACCTGACACTGCTGCAGGGGGGAGAAATGTTAGACCTTCACATATACCAGATTGTGGCACAATGACGTGGGATTGCTAGTTCCTGTCATCACCACCTGTCCTCCCCAGTTGCCAGAACAGGATATGCAACTTTTAAAAAAAATATATTTTCACGCACCTGCAGCTCATGTTTATGTATGCAAACAAAGAAAACAGCTAGTAACTAACAGATGCTGTTATGTAGTACATTTCATAATGTCTCCACACTGGTTTTTTCCTTATATAGAGAACATATGAGAAATGTAGAGAATATGATAGGAATTGCCATCCTAGGACATAACATCAATAATATAAGATATGCGAATGATACAGTATTGATTGCAGACAACGGACAGGATCTACATAATTTAGTAGATGTGGTTATTGTACACAGTAAGCAACTGGGGTTGTAATAAAATTGTAAGGAAACAAAGATTATGGTCGTCTCCAAGAAGAAGGAAATACCACAACGTAACATCCAAGTAAATGAAAAAGTTCTTTAAAAGAGAATTAGTGCAACCACTGCAGGAAAGCCTCCTCCAGAAACGTCAAGCATTCTATGTCCACATTGTCAAAGAACATTTCAAGCCAAAATAGGCCTTATCAGCCATCTTAGAACTCATGGCTCCATACTTTCAACCCCACTGGATGAAATGAATGGTCACCATCATTCTTGATGGACAAACAACAGTGCAACTATCTCAGAACAGACATAACATCTGATGGAGGGTGCCCTGTAGAGATTAGACCAAGAATTGCTATGGCGAAGGATATAAAACATGGACTTGATCAAAGATTCTTTCCTTTCACACTCAGAGCAACATCAGGAAACTATTTTATAACTCAGTGTAGACATGATGGCACAATTATCTGGGTATGGTTGCCTGGTACAGCTGTCCGGGTACGACTCCTTGGGTGTGAGTAGCACCATTCTGGTACCCATACATCTGCTTTGAATTGTGGTGTAGAGATACTCCATGCAAGATCACATCAAGACAGTTGTTTGTAATTATCCATCATTAAGCAAGAGTGTTTCATCTTCATGTAGCAAGTCCTTTAGAGAAAGCACTCTCATCACAACCTGGCAACAGATTCTTGCTCCTTTGCCAGTTTTCTGGTATCTGGTCAACGAATAAACACATGGACCTAGACAGACTATGGGAACTGTCATCATCTGTCATTTACTGCCTATAATACCTTGTGGTGTAAGAGCCTGTGGAATTAAGGCCGCCTGGCTAGTGCAGTCGCCGCAGGTTAGAGTTTTCTTTTTGCCCTGGACAGAAAAAACTCCACGCCTTACCGAGGATTCAAACCCGGGTCTCCCGAAGGAGAGCCCGGCATTCTAGCCACTCAGCCAGCCGCTGAACAGGTACATATATCATCTCGCTGCATCCTAGGTATTTGAGAAGCCACATCTGCTGCTGCTGCTGTACAGCAGGTGAGTTCTCTTCACTTGCACTTGTCCATTATATCATATCCTGAGTCCTTGTTTTCTGATCTGCTGTCTTTGGGCACTCTAAAGCTAAGTCCACTTTCTTGGGGCAATCTTTCCAACCTTGATGGAGTATAAATAAAACACAATTTGTCCCAAACTAGTTTCCTGCTGTGTGTCTGTGATTTGACAGGGCCATAACATTTTGTAGGCCTGGATGCACGGGAAAGTAGGTGGCCAGTCATTTTGCTCACGAAGCGAGATGGCAAATGCAGGGGTCAAACCCTCATCTGACCTCACACGTGACATTGTCAGAGCAGTTCTTTATCATTTTTGCTAACACGTCCGTTTAACCCTACCAGACCTGAGGCCTTGAACCTAACTGCCCCTATACCTTGGCTCCTGAGCATTAAAGAGAAAACACCAATATGATATAGAAAAATGTTAGTGACATGCAAGCAAGTGGTTAGAATAAGATGGAACTTGGAGACATTGTAGAACATAGGTCTACCTTTCATCTAGAACCATTATTCCACCTTTGTATGCCAATCCACCCAGCAGGATGAGCTTTGTTTCACACAGAGGTACTTCTTGCAAAGTGAGCACCAGATGTTGCTCTTCACCTTCTTGCATGGATTGTCTTTGTTTGTAACCCCCCCCCCCCCCCCCCCCCCCCTACTATTGATCTCTAGATTCTCCTCATCACTCGAGCTCTCACTGTCTGTGTCACTTGAACTGGAAACGTATTCTTGATGAAATTCTGACTCCTCAGAGTCTGAATCAAGCAAAGTATCGATCACCTGTTTGACTGTGAAAAGCCTAGACCTACTTCGCTTTCTTGTTGAAGTGCTTGGTTCATCAGCCGCTTGTTTCATTGTGAATTTTCATAATTTTTTTCACATTAAACCACACAAAGTCAATTCAAACACATGGGGGCAGACATTCGCAGTGGCTAATCATGAGGTGTGACCACGATTGGTTGGTTATTTTTAGTTTGTGACGCATTTTTTTCACGTACTAGGCAAAGTACCTGAAAATTTAGTACAGCTGTATAGTGGCAGATTCGGAAATTACCAAAAAATCGGTACAGCTGTCTGGTAGAGTTAATGGAGTGAAAGGGAAACTAATCTTCTCCACAACCCTGACTAATAAACAAACAATATCATCACAGGGATAAGTATGACTTACTTCCCTTATATTGCAAAAATGTAGACTATTCACACCGCAAATTATACCAGGTCTGCTCACATCAGAGGCAAACATTGTACCTCTAATCTAGTCAGCCTCCAGTTGAAATAAACATCACTTCTCAACTGAGGGGTTGAAATAAACATCACTTCTCAACTGAGGGGTTGAGATAAATGTTGCTTCTCAACTGAGGGGTTGAGATACATCACTTCTCAACTGAGGGTTTGAGATAAACATCACTTCTCAACTAAGGGGTTGAAATAAACATCACTTCTCAGATGAGAAATGAACCTGTTTGACCTTGTTTGTAAGACAGTCTGTATTCACTGTACCAGCTTTACACATCCTTCAAACAGCTGCAATCAGTAGTCTGTATTGTACATGCTTACAGACCTGCATTGTACAAGCTAAATAATACTGCACACTTACCAGAGTGTAGGAAATATGTACTACAAAGAAAAGCACTCACAGAATACGTGGCAGACTGCAATATGCAAATGTCAGTGGAGAAGTTATTGTGATTGATGGCTCTGGAGAGATGAGGGAAAGGTTCAACAATATATCAGTAGTACTAAAATCCCAGGATAGAAGATATATATGGAAAGTGTAATATGGAATTTTAAAAGCTGTTAATCAAAGATTGAAATTAAACTTATTTCATAAGAGATCATTATAAGTAAAATCATTCATAATTATATGGTTCTGTTAGCGCCAAATGTTAGGCGGCGCTTACCAAACCCGACACCCCACATTGTGCCAACGGCTTCGGGCGAAAGAGTGCAATTGGGAGGGTACAAGCCTTATCCTGGTGCGAGGAAATTCCAGCCTAAAGACAAAATGTCATGACAAGGCAGACCAGGCCCTAAGCCTTGGTTGGCGGCTGGTCTAGGATCGAAGCTCCGACAGGCGGACAGTTAGAGCATTGCTTTGCTGATCTGGCAGCTTCTGCAGCTTGTCTTGTTCCAGATGTATAGGTGTCACCTTTCCTCTGGAGTAAACTAGACAGGCAGAGAGAGGGATCGTGCTGCATGGGCAACACATGGTCTCCAAATTCAGCCCAGGCTTTGTGTTATGGAGAGATAACCCCATTTTACAAACTATCGTCTGTTAAGACGGCAAGGTGCCAGTCAGTTAATTATATGGTAAACAGAACTTCATTATATACACAAATACATTATAAAATCATATTACAAAAATAATATTTGTATAAAAATTTGTTAAAAAATTAATACTTAAATATTAATAACATATAATATATATCCTAATTATGAAGAGATAGCTAGATGAAACTAGAGCGCATACAGTATGAAGCTATGCATATGATTTTGGGATGCACAGCTGACATGATGATAGTGTGTATAAGATACATCCATGGCCATGCCAACAATTGTGGACAGACTCAAGGTGCAGCTGAGTCATATATCAGAGTGGAAACAAACAAGGAACACCCCCTGCATGAAACTCTGAACATAGATAAGAGCCATTGGCTAATAAGAATAAAATCATGGAAGGCACAAGCAGAGACACAAGCAGAGGACACAATCAGATAAGTGTGCATGCTTGACAACATTGGGAGAGGCGTGGGTCAGAATGCCAGATCACATGCCAAACCCGTGCAGTGTCATAATCACACTGGAACAGGAGTGTAGAAATTGACCAGCATGCAATTTGGGTTGAGATGATGTAATCATCTACACGCTGGCTCTGTTCTAAGAGGCAAAAGACTGGGGATTCATAGCAAAGGTTAATGGGTAGAGTTTAGTGCAGGAGAACCTGGCACATGATACCACAACATCTAGTCTAAGAAGATAAATGGAGGCAATTACTACTGGCGTTCTGCTGGCTGGAGGATAAACAGCACGCACATGTCATGATGGTAACAGACTCACAGAGCATGCTGGGAAGGTTGAAGACAGGTAAGCTGTGTGCAGAGTGACATGCTTCAATTAAAGTCTAAGATAGGGAGCATCCATTGGGTATTTACCCCAAAACATGCTGGTGTGTTGGGAAATGAGCAGGCAGACGGATTGGCTGGATCTGCACCTCATGATGGAGTACTGGTGCATGATAAAGCAGATGTGATCAAAGCTCTTTGTAATTGTGTATGGGAATGTCTGGAGTGCTGTGATGTCGGTCCGTGACTCAGCTCAACTGAACTCAATCAGGAGACACTACACATCCTTGCCTGACACCCTTCTTTCTAAACTGAAATGTTCCTTAAAGATCATCAATATCTAAGCCTGCTGTTCGCTCCCAATACATGTTCTTTATTATTCACAGATCTTGGCCATTAATGTTAGGTTGTTTTAGTAGTTTGAATATTTCCTCATGTTTCACATTGTACCCCAAAAAGACAGACAGCAATATTCACTATGCCAGTATTAGACAACCTCCCGACAGATGCACTTGTTCACTGCTTCCAGGTGCTGACATTGGATGTGTACAAGAGCAGCCAGAGGGTGTCAATCTTCCTGCCAATGAGTGATGAAGTGAATACAATACCCATATTGAAGTCCATGTTGGAGTCGGGCAAACAGTGCTTCATCCCACACTACCAGGGGGAGGACATGATCATGGTCCGTCTGCAGTCCTGGGAAGCTTTTGAGAAACTGCCCGCAAATTCCTGGGGAATTAAACAACCCACAGAGTTTGATGTGTCTCAGGATGCTGTGAATTCTGGTAAATAGCATGTCATCACATGCTTTCAGTTTGTCTTTCCAGGAGAGATTCAGTTGTCTGTCAAGAATCTTCTCTTGCTGTCTCTTTCTACTTGAGTTTCCAGGAGAGATTCAGTTTTCAGTCTAGAATCTTCTCTTGCTGTCTATTTCTACCTGAGTTTCCAGGAGAGATTCAGTTTTCTATCAAGAATCTTCTCCTGCTGTCTTTTTCTACCTGAGTTGTGTCAAGAACTGACATACGGCACTGGGGACATTCCCATACATGCTCCGTTATCATCTGCAACAGTCAGCGAAGAGCCCCAATACAACAGTACCAGTTGCAGTCTGATTTATGGTCTGTTGGACCTTTCCTGGGAGTACGGACTGTCGGTCAGATCCTCTGGTCACTGTCTGCTGCTCCATTCCCTCCAGGTACTGAGTGTCGCTCAGATCCTCTGGTCACTGTCTGCTGCTCCATTCCCTCCAGGTGCTGAGTGTCGCTCAGATCCTCTGGTCACTGCCTGCTGCTCCATTCCCTCCAGGTGCTGAGTGTCGATCAGATCCTCTGGTCACTGTCTGCTGCTCCATTCCCTCCAGGTGCTGAGTGTCGCTCAGATCCTCTGGTCACTGTCTGCTGCTCCATTCTCTCCAGGTGCTGAGTGTCGCTCAGATCCTCTGGTCACTGCCTGCTGCTCCATTCCCTCCAGGTGCTGAGTGTCGATCAGATCCTCTGGTCACTGTCTGCTGCTCCATTCCCTCCAGGTGCTGAGTGTCGCTCAGATCCTCTGGTCACTGTCTGCTGCTCCATTCCCTCCAGGTGCTGAGTGTCGCTCAGATCCTCTGGTCACTGCCTGCTGCTCCATTCCCTCCAGGTGCTGAGTGTCGATCAGATCCTCTGGTCACTGTCTGCTGCTCCATTCCCTCCAGGTGCTGAGTGTCGCTCAGATCCTCTGGTCACTGTCTGCTGCTCCATTCCCTCCAGGTGCTGAGTGTCGCTCAGATCCTCTGGTCACTGTCTGCTGCTCCATTCCCTCCAGGTACTGACTGTCGCTCAGATCCTCTGGTCACTGTCTGCTGCTCCATTCCCTCCAGGCCATGATGGTTTATGTGTTAATCACACTAAACATTTGGTCCCAAAGGACCCATGGCCACATCTGCCTGATCTTGCACCAATATGGCTTCCATCCAACGGTGCAGAGCCAGTCTGTCTGCCTGCTCCTTTCCCATCATGTCCTTTAGAAAATAAATCCGACATGCTCCGCTCCTCACATTTGATTTTTTGAATTGAGGCATGCCACTCTGCACGAAGTTTACTAGTCCTCACCCTCTCAGCATGCTCCGTGGATCCGTTAAAATTTCTCCAGTTGTCACATGTTCCAGTTTTTCTTTTCCCATAATGTTGCCTCTTTCTAGTGTTTATGATAAATCGTCTTTGTTTTAGCCTCCTTCAAAACATTTCAGTTACTCATTTGTCATTCAGTTTATATTCTACATTATTCTGTTAAAACACATTTCTATGACATCATGGGATTTAGTTTGTTTACTATTGTCCATTATTCACAGCCATTTATTAAAACTGGTTTTATGTAACATGCTAGTATTCTTTTTCTAATTTGCAAGGACTCATTGAATGAAATGTTCCACAGCTGATAAAATACAGAATTTGCTTGCTTTCTTGTCTTCTTTGTCTCT
Source organism: Cepaea nemoralis (assembly GCA_014155875.1). Lineage (NCBI taxonomy): Eukaryota > Metazoa > Mollusca > Gastropoda > Stylommatophora > Helicidae > Cepaea > Cepaea nemoralis. The sequence goes on along the minus strand of JACEFZ010023177.1, from coordinate 55,103 downwards.
ATCATACATCTTCTATCTGATGTTGTCCATGTGCCTAGATACTTGAACATCTGTACTTTTCCCATACTACCATTGCTTCTGTTTTATTATTAATGAAGCCAAGACACATGTTAAACATTTTTTACATCTACTGTCTATCGTTTTCTATAGTTCATTCTGCTTTTTGAAATCAAGACAGTGTCTTCAGCTTAACATAAGTTTATATTATCACCACCAACTGCAGATCCTGGAATATTTTCGATAGACCTCATTATATGTTTATTGTATAATGAAAATACATCAGGGGACAGTACACATCCTTGTTGGATGTCCATCTTTGTGCACTGAAATATTCCTAAATGGTTGTTGATTCTTGTAGCGGCTGTTTTCTGCCAGACATTGTTCTCTAGATTCTCAAATCTTTGCTATAAATGTTTAATTGTTCAAATGGTTTTCTTATGTCCTCAGGTTTCACATTGTGTGATTAGATAAAGATCTAACTGTTTGACTATTTCCTCATGTTTCACATTGTCACATACTTTTGTTTGATTAGGTAGATATCTGATTATTTCCCTATGTTTTACATTGAATGATTAAAGATCTAGAAGTGTGACAATTTTCTCATGTTTCACATTGTCAAATACTTCTTAGCGATAAGATAAATAACTAGTAATTTGATTCCTGAGATCTCACACTGTCCAACAGTTTTGTGTAATCAGAGAAATATCTAGCAGTTTGATTATTTTGTCATGTTTCGTATTATCAAACAGTTTTGTGTGATTAACGTCACATAAGAATGTAAGTTATGGAGAGACTTTTAGGATGTACTACTAACAATAGTATGATCTACTTGAGGGTTCAGTGCCTGCACTTGGCTTCTGCTGCACACTTCCCTCCATGCACTCACTTGCATCCGTGCACTCACTTCCCTCTGTGCACTCACTTTCCTCCATGCACTCGCCTCCCTCTGTGCACTCACCTCCCTCTGTGCACTCACTTCCCTCTGTGCACTCAATCCCCTCCATGCACTCACTTCCCTCTGTGCACTCACCTCCCTCTGTGCACTCACTTCCCCCATGCACTCACCTCCCTCCATGTACTCTTTCCTCTGTGCACTCACTCCCTCCATGCATTCACCTCCCTCCGTGCACTCACTTCCCTCCATGCACTCACCTCCCTCTGCGCACTCACTTCCCTCTGTGCACTCACCTCCCTTCATGTACTCATGCCCCTCTGTGCACTCACCTCCCTCCATGCACTCACCTCCCTCTATGCACTCACCTCCCTCTATGCACTCACCTCCCTCTATGCACTCACCACCCTCCGTGCACTCAGGTCTACAGAATGTGACGGTCCTGTCACTCCACACAGCAACAGCTGGTTGCTGCTGTCGGAATCTTGTGGTTGTTGTGTTTATGATCACCAGTGCCAGCCAACAAAAAGACAGCATCAAGGGGGATTTGAACACATACTCACTGGGCAGACAGGCATGTTTTCTTTGGTGTTGATATCTCATAGAATATTAATACGTCTTCTTGTCTACTCAGTTTTATACAAACTGTTGTCAAACATTGAAGTTCAAATGCCTGTCTTCTTCTGTCATCATCACATCATGTGCCCTGCAAACTGACTGAGTCATGCATCGCCACAGATCTTGGTGCCTGGTGTTCTGGGTCAACTCCAATAATGACGTTCTTCTAGACCACCATCCCAGCCCATTCAGCTTCATGTCTCCCAGGCTGCCGCTGCCTCGCCCACTGTTGACTTGTCCATTCATCATGACGTTTACTAGTGCCTCTCTCATGACATGACTACAGAAAGCTGTTTGTCACCTTCTTTTTGTTGTATATAATGTTCTAGTTTCATTAGACTCTTGCAAACAGTCGTTGTTAGTTACTCTAGGCAGTCCAACGTACAAATGTTTGCAACATTTGTTTGAGAACAGGTTCTATATAACATGTCAGCACTCTTTTTTGACAGTAAACAATAGTGGCTTATAGCATAAGATAATTTTCATTTTCTGAATTGCAGCTTTTGCTTAGTCTGTTCTGCCCTTAAATCTCTGTCACACATATTCCATGTGATGTCATGAATTCCTCCAGATATTTGAATTTATTAACTTTTTAAAAAAATGTTGCATATCCCTTACAGGACGTTGCAGTCAACACCAGCATTTTTCAGCTGCTGTTAATGTACCAGGCATGTTTTATGTTCAGTAGTTTGCCATTGCTTTCTAAACGACTGGCTCTCATACCCCTGTAAGTTACCAGCGTGGCGCGATCCGCTGCCGAATCTTGCAGCTACTGTTTTCCCCACATGGATATACGGGATTATGAACAATGTCGTTAACCCCTTGGCTAGGGAGACCGGCCATTTAACTTGGTTAGGCTTTTTCTCTTTTACTGTTATATCGCATTTTGGCATTATTTTTTTCTTTGATTTAACCAGTTTTTGTTTTCTTGATATTCAGGAAGGTCCTTTTTTGCGCTATTTTCACAATTCTCTACGAAGTGATAAAACATGATTTTATAGGTATCTGTAAAGAAGGTAATTGGTGAAAACTGGCAAGATTGTGGGGGAAAAGAACAAGGGAATGGCAGAATATCTAGATGGCTTGGCCACATGGCATGGTCGAGATAAGAATACAGAGCTGATCCACAACTCTAGTGATCATGTGAGATGCTGAAACATGACTGCCTATGCTTATCGACATGGCACATGATGATGATAACCATAGTTTCTGTTTTCTGGATATTCAAGAAGGTCCTGTTTTCTCTGTTAGCACAATGTTCACACGTACAGGTCTCCTGCTTCTGCTAGAGATTGCAAGACAGTCTATGACTGACATCCACATGTTGTCGAAGGAAAGATTCTCACTATTCTCACAATATTTACTGTAATTTATTATCTGGTGTTGTGGCATAGACTTTTAATACTGTTTTTGTTCTCTGTAACAACAATAAAAATTACCTTTATGTATTTAAATTCAACAGGAGGACTGGATTTAATATTTATGCCAGGACTGGCATTTACCCAGGGCGGCGCCAGACTAGGTCGAGGAAAAGGCTACTATGATAAATATTTAAGGAAATGTGCAGATGCAGGAACGATGCCTCATACTGCAGCGCTGATCTTTAGGCAACAAGTGATTGATGACATTCCGACGCTGGACCATGATGTTCTTGTTGACTCATTAGTTTATCCTACAGAGCAAGACTTGGAGAATTTTCAGCCACTCTTCAAACTGAGAGTCAGTTTTGTCAGTCAGATTGTTTTATTGTGCCTTATCTTATGTGCAATTATACTTTCTGGGATGATTGATTTTATTGTGATTTATCCTATAATTTCAGGGATTTTTTCCTTCATATCTTTATTTTTTTATGGAGAAATTTTACATACAACTATATGCTGTTTCTGTAATTAAGGAACCAACTGTTGTGGTTGAATGGCTACCATTTGAGTTAGTGAAGGCATCAGCTGTTGTGATTACCTCTGGTTCCACATCTGAACAAACACTGACAGTGAACCATGCTGGGTGGTTTTGAGCATGAAATGTTTATAGTGCTAGTTCTGGTTTGTGTGGTTATTTATGACTGCATTGAATTTCACATTAAATTATCAGTACTGGATCTTCAGATGGAGAATAGGCCATTCTATCCTGTACTAAATACTGTCCGTTAATCTTCACTATGAACCCCTAGGAACTTCTTTTGCCTCCTAGCACAGAGCTATCCATGTAGATGATTACAACACCTGGGCAGAAATTGTTGCATCTCCCATTTAGCAAAGCCTGGTTAGATGCTAGAGTTAAATGCTCTAAGTTTGGTTCTAGATTTAATTTTTTCTGAGTTCCATAAAATGTCATAGTTCTATGAAGGCTCCTTCTTGCCTGTTGTATTTGTAATTTAATATCTATATGTGTTTTCCCAACTTTGTCTACACTGCTTCCTAACTAGGTGTATGATCCCACCTGTAGAAGTGAGGTGTCACCAAGAAAAACTGGCCACCTCTAGAAGTGAGGTGTCACCAAGAAAAACTGGCCACCTCTAGAAGTGAGGTGTCACCAAGAAAAACTGGCCACCTCTAGAAGTGAGGTGTCACCAAGAAAAACTGGCCACCTCTAGAAGTGAGGTGTCACCAAGAAAAACTGGCCACCTCTAAAAGTGAGGTGTCACCAAGAAAAACTGGCCACCTCTAGAAGTGAGGTGTCACCAAGAAAAACTGGCCACCTCTAGAAGTGAGGTGTCACCAAGAAAAACTGGCCACCTCTAGAAGTGAGGTGTCACCAAGAAAAACTGGCCACCTCTAGAAGTGAGGTGTCACCAAGAAAAACTGGCCACCTCTAGAAGTGAGGTGTCACCAAGAAAAACTGGCCACCTCTAGAAGTGAGGTGTCACCAAGAAAAACTGGCCACCTCTAAAAGTGAGGTGTCACCAAGAAAAACTGGCCACCTCTAGAAGTGAGGTGTCACCAAGAAAAACTGGCCACCTCTAGAAGTGAGGTGTCACCAAGAAAAACTGGCCACCTCTAGAAGTGAGGTGTCACCAAGAAAAACTGGCCACCTCTAGAAGTGAGGTGTCACCAAGAAAAACTGGTGGTCTGTGTTGCATTGTTTATGTTTACAACATTCATTTGACAATGTTTTTTTTTCTTCCTATGTGAATGTATCATGCACTATTGATGAACAAAAGATGAGTGATTGGAAGGGCCGCATGTAAGACGGTCCTGCGTGCCCAATTTATGACTCTTTTAGAAAATAAAGTTGAATTGAATTGAATTGACCATACACCCAAGGGAGAGAGTCCCTGACTGTACTGACCATACACCCAAGGCAGAGAGTCCCTGACTGTACTGACCATACATCCAACAGCTGCCAGACATGAGAGTCCCTGATTTGACTGACCATACACCCAACAGCCATGGGAGAGAGTCCCTGATTTGACTGACCATACACCCAACAGCCATGGGAGAGAGTCCCTGATTTGACTGACCATACACCCAACAGCCATGGGAGAGAGTCCCTGATTTGACTGACCATACACCCAACAGCTGCCAGGCATGGGAGAGAATCCCTGATTTGACTGACCATACACCCAACAGCTGCCAGCCATGGGAGAGAATCCCTGATTTGACTGACCATACACCCAACAGCTGCCAGGCATGGGAGAGAGTCCCTGATTTGACTGACCATACACCCAACAGCTGCCAGGCATGGGAGAGAGTCCCTGATTTGACTGACCATAACCCAACAGCTGCATGGCATGGAAGTGAGTCCCTGACTGTATTGACCACACCCAACAGCTGCCAGACATGGAAGAGTCTCTGACCTTATTGACATCAGTATTTGCCAGATAATTCACAACATACCTCAAATTATGTGCCAAGAATATATTTAATTTTAGCCTATTTTTCTGATTCTTCAAAATGTCCATGCTATTTACAGTGCAGCTTATGTTTAAGAGACTTTGATTTATGGTATGGCTCCAACTTAGGGTATGGCTTTTAATTAGGTCAGAACGTATATTTAAGGTACAGTTATTTAAAGTACAACTTCTGATCCTTTGTGGTCAAATAAATATTTTAGAAAGAAGTATTTCAGAATATTTGCCAGAGTTGTTTTGCACAATAAATGAAAATGTGTAGATATTGTTTTGTTTCATTCCTTTAGTTAACAAATTAAATTTTCCTCAAAGTGGTTGAAGGTATCCAACAATCTGCATCCACCAACAGAAATCGTATTCCAACCATGTTTAAGTTGTTGCAGATATCTCCAACTTCTGCTCAAGATCAGTCATACTTCAGATTTAGGATAATTGTTAACTTTTCACTACGCTGCATGAGGGTTCAGGAGGACAATTCAAGTAGATGTAACCAGACTGCCAAAGGGGTTTTGTTTTCAAGTTTGACCAGACTGCCACAGGGGTTTCTATCAGGTTTTACCAGACTGCCAGATAGGTCCATAAGGTAATTCCCAGAGAATTCATATACTTCAACTAGACTAATAATAGACTAGACTAGACTGCCAGAGAGAGCATTCATATACTTCAACTAGACTAATAGACTAGCACTAGACTGCCAGAGACAATGAATGAATCAGCCAAAAAACGAGAAGTAGATTGTGAGCTTTACTAAAACACGACTACAAGAGACAAATTGGACGTTGCGGCCAAAGCCTTCGTCAGCACAGGACAAACAAATACAAACCGACACAAATCTACATGAAACACACTATGACAATATGAAACTAATTAAAGGTACCTATCTGAATCCCTTGCTTGGAACGACTGATACGTGTAAAGCTGTCAGTGGATTAATAGACCGAATGTATGGTACACCGGTCAAAGGTCAAGCGTGAGGGGTGGAGAAGCGCCCATGTGCGCGGAAAAGTGAAAATTAGGACCGGCAAAAATGTCACGGACGCAGTTCACAATTAGCAATTCTCGTTAAGCGCTCGAAACACAGCTGCGGAAGATTACATTGTGTTGGTCCTCACAGAGGGGCATGAGTCGCGGTCGTTCAGAAAACGATGGCAAAACACCGAACGCAAACCTGCCAAGAAAGTTGACTGCGGTGTGCTATAAAGGACCTGCACGTACCTAGATGGTAGACTGTAAGCTAGGGGGTGGGGTTAGGATGTTAAATGAAGCTGTGTTGGACATTGAGGCCGTGAGGGGAGAGTGTGCCCAACTGGAAGATGAGACGGTGTTCCAATGTCTTCCCATCCCGTTCGTGGGATGCGCATGATTTCCACGCCACAGTGGTCAGGACTGTTGAAATGCATGGATACTGGTTTGTGGGCGCCGCTGGTAATATCAGAAAGATGTTGTCTAAATCTGTCACCAAGACGTAAGCCTGTCTCACCGACATATCTCATGTCGCATCGTGTGCAGGTAATCGCATAGATGACGTTGCGACTGATGCACGAGAAACCCCCACGGATGTGGAAGGTCGTCTTAGGGAATGTCAGACTCTGGGCTTGAAGTACATGTGGGTAGGTCTTGCAACGCGATCGAAGACAAGCCACCGTGCCAGGAAGTGACTTGTGAAGTTGGGGTAGACTGCTATGGACCAGCACATCCCTCAGGTTATGATCCCGTCCATACGCCACCAGAGGGGCCTCTGAGAAGACATCACGAGTGGTCGGGTCCGCCCGAAGAATGGATAGATGTCTCAAGAGGATATTCTTGGCAGCAATATTGTGGGGATAGTAAGTAAGTGAGAGGACAGGTCTATTATTTCGTGGTTTCGGCCTGGAGGAGAGAGCCTCAGTGCGACTGATAGACTGGCAATAGTGAAGAGCTGTAGATAGAACATGCTCTAGACTGCCAGAGAGAGCATTCATACACTTCAACTAGACTAATAAAAGACTACACTAGACTGCCAGAGTGAGTTCAGCAGATTTATGACTGCTAAAGGCACCTATAGATTTGACCAGCTGGTCAAAGGCATCCACAGATTTCAGCAAAACTACCAAAAGAGACTTCACTATACTGCTGAAGTCATGATGTCATGTTAGTTCACGTGTTACCATAGAGGCAGTAGTTTACCTAGCACTCATGATGTCTGTCAAACATACACACACATCCATCCTGGGGTTCCATGCTGCTACACGCGAGGCAACTCAGACTATGACTATGATCCACCACCAGTTTGTTTAATATTTATTTCACATGTAACCTTAAGTAAAGTCCAATTCTCTGCACACAGCATTTGACACACACAATTCTCTGCATATGGCATTTGACACACACAATTCTCTGCATATGGTATTTGACACACATGTCTCTGCACATGCATGGCATTTGACACACACAAGTCTGCACACGGCATTTGACACACACAAGTCTGCATATGGCATTTGACACACACAAGTCTGCACATGGCATTTGACACACACAAGTCTGCACATGGCATTTGACACACACAAGTCTGCATAAGGCATTTGACACACACAATTCTCTGCACATGGTATTTGACACACATGTCTCTGCACATGGCATTTGACACACACAATTCTCTGCATATGGCATTTGACACATGTCTATGCACATGGCATTTGACACACACACAAGTCTCTGCACATGGCATTTGACACACACAAGTCTTGACACATGGCATTTGACACACACAATTCTCTGCACATGGCATTTGACACACACAATTCTCTGCACATGGTATTTGACACACACAAGTCTCTGCACGTGGCATTTGACACAGACAAGTCTTGACACATGGCATTTGACACACACAATTCTCTGCACATGGTATTTGACACACACAAGTCTCTGCACGTGGCATTTGACACACAAGTCTTGACACATGGCATTTGACACACACAAGTCTCTGCACATGGCATTTGACACACACAAGTCTTGACACATGGCATTTGACACACACAATTCTCTGCACATGGAATTTGACACACACAAGTCTCTGCACATGGTATTTGACACACACAAGTCTCTGCACATGGCATTTGACACACACGTCTCTGCACATGGCATTTGACACACACAATTCTCTGCACGTGGTATTTGACACACACAAGTCTCTGCACATGGCATTTGACACACACAATTCTCTGCACATGGTATTTGACACACACGTCTCTGCACATGGCATTTGACACACACAATTCTCTGCACGTGGTATTTGACACACACAAGTCTCTGCACATGGCATTTGACACACACACAAGTCTCTGCACGTGGCATTTGACACACACAAGTCTCTGCTATAAAAAACTAACAACTTACAGTATGTTTACCAACTGGCAAATCATTCAACAGCAGACAGAAAACTACAAAGACATCACAAAAGCTGGCCCATAAAAGGGCTCAGAATAACAGCAGATTATTGCAATGTAGAGAGATCAGTGGCCAAACTGTACGCTCTCAAATCTGGAGGAATGGGTTTAATCCATGGTAAAACAAAGACAGTTTATCAGTGGGAGGGGAAAAAACAGTAACACTACATAGCAACAGCAATGAAAACACATAGAGGCACAATTCTCATATTAAGACATTCAAGGCGCTATGGCATGGTTAGATCTCTCTTTCTTGTTGCACAAAATGCTGCCATTACCAATGGTGCATTTGTCAAAATAATGTGTGTCAGTAATTCCCCAAAATTATCAAAACGGATTATCATCATTGTAGACAGGACAAGTGCATGGGTTTTCAGATCTTCTCCTTGATCTCTACAGTTGTGCGAGGGCAGATTACACCAGTTCGGTGATGATCCACCAGTTTTCTTGTGTCTCTAACAAAGCCTTCAAGTATTGCAGCTCTCTGCTTGAATGCCTCTGTTGATATCAAAATGAACTCTCACTCCTCAATAAAGGCATAAGGCCAAGGATGAAGAGATAGATAAATAAATCTCCACCATATTACTCAGGGTTAAATTACTACGATACAAAACTGTGCACGTAGGAAATGCCAATCTCACGAAAGAAACATGGCACCATCTTGATTGATTTTTAATTCTATAGCACAATCAAATCTAAGAACTCTTCTAAATTGTAAAATCTCAATTCAACACTGCAGGTTACCACCAAGTTCACCAAACAGGGACTGCAGATGGAGGGGTCATAAATGATGAAAATCTTGCAGACAATTTGCCACCATAAACACCATACTTTTACCAACCATACAGCACATCATAATGAACTTTCAGACCAAGTGAAGACTGATAACCCGAGAAATGTGTGAACTGATCTACAACCAGCTGATACCAGCTGCAGGAAATTGGTATCTCAAAAGGATTACAAGACAAGACTCAGATGAAAGATGTAAGCCTGTCAAAAGATGTACAACAGCTGAAACTGAGGGAGAAGCTAAGGAATGCTGGACATGAGGCATCCAAGGAAGAACCCTCCAAAGTGGAAAAAGGGAGGAGAGAAGACTAAACAGACAAAATTAAAACAGCAATCCACTCATGTAATGGAACGACTAAACCTCATGCAAGGACACACAGACAGTCAGCAATCCACTCATCAAATGAAATGATTGAACTTCAAGCAAGGACACACAGACAGTCTGAGACCTGCAATGATTGAACTTCAAGCAAGGACACACTGACAGTCTGAGACCTGCAAGCAGGATGTGGATGGTGCCTCAATTTGAGCAATTGCCTGAAGTTCCTCTCTTCAATTGTTTTACAATGGTATGTACAGTCTGGTTTTCCTGAACTTTTATCACAGGGTGTACAAGGAATTTGATTCATGCCTCATTCTCTCATTGCATACCTCCATCAAATCACATCATCAAACCACCTGATCACTGTTTGATGTAGTTCATTGTAACAGAAATAATAATCATCACAATATCGTAATAACAAACTGTTTGGTTTATGTATAACATCTGAATACTGTCTGGAAGAATATATATTTAAATTTAATTATAATAAACATTTGTGTTCAGTGTCTCACAGTTCTTACATAATATTTCTAGCTGTATGTAAATGTGTATGTGTGGCTCAGGGGTTGGTACATTTTTACTTACAGTTGGTGGGGGATCAACAATAATTATACAGGAGGGGATCAGTCATATGTCACCTCTACAGTATATGAGCCGAACATACAGCAGGACAGCTACTCCCCATCCAGTCCCTTCCTCATCCAATTTATGAGTAGTTAACATATTATGTGCTCCAACGACTTTTACATTGACAACGCATCCACTATGAGCGCACACCCTGCCAGAAGTCACGCTCGTTCTAAGGTCTCCTAACCTTGTTTTACTCCATGCTTTTCCATACCCCCCTGTTCTTGTCTATGATGCCTCTTGGTGACCATTTCAACATCTCGAATGTTTTTCCTGTTGTTCACTTGCAGCTACATTTTTTCCTTTTTTGTGTGCTCAAGATGTCTGATGTTGCCTATCTGATGATGTCTGATGTTGCCTGTCTGATGATGTCTGATGTTGCCTGTCTGATGATGTCTGATGTTGCCTATCTGATGATGTCTGATGTTGCCTGTCTGATGATGTCTGATGTTGCCTGTCTGATGATGTCTGATGTTGCCTATCTGATGATGTCTGATGTTGCCTGTCTGATGATGTCTGATGTTGCCTGTCTGATGATGTCTGATGTTGCCTGTCTGATGATGTCTGATGTTGCCTGTCTGATGATGTCTGATGTTGCCTATCTGATGATGTCTGATGTTGCCTGTCTGATGATGTCTGATGTTGCCTGTCTGATGATGTCTGATGTTGCCTGTCTGATGATGTCTGATGTTGCCTGTCTGATGATGTCTGATGTTGCCTATCTGATGATGTCTGATGTTGCCTGTCTGATGATGTCTGATGTTGCCTGTCTGATTATGCCTGTCTGATGATGTCTGATGATGCCTGTCTGATGATGTCTGATGTTGCCTGATGTTGCCTATCTGATGTCTGATGTTGCCTGTCTGATGATGTCTGATGTTGCCTGTCTGATGATGTCTGATGTTGCCTATCTGATGATGTCTGATGTTGCCTGTCTGATGATGTCTGATGTTGCCTGTCTGATGATGTCTGATGTTGCCTGTCTGATGATGTCTGATGTTGCCTGTCTGATGATGTCTGATGTTGCCTGTCTGATGATGTCTGATGTTGCCTGTCTGATGATGTCTGATGTTGCCTATCTGATGATGTCTGATGTTGCCTATCTGATGATGTCTGATGTTGCCTATCTGATGTCTGGTGTTGCCTATCTGATGTCTGATGTTGCCTATCTGATGATGTCTGATGTTGCCTGTCTGATGATGTCTGATGTTGCCTATCTGATGATGTCTAATGTTGCCTGTCTGATGATGTCTGATGTTGCCTATCTGATGATGTCTGATGTTGCCTATCTGATGTCTGATGTTGCCTATCTGATGTCTGATGTTGCCTGTCTGATGATGTCTGCTGTTGCCTGTCTGATGATGTCTGATGTTGCCTGTCTGATGATGTCTGATGTTGCCTGTCTGATGATGTCTGTCTGATGTCTGATGTTGCCTGTCTGATGTCTGATGTTGCCTGTCTGATGTTGCCTATCTGATGATGTCTGATGTTGCCTGTCTGATGTCTGATGTTGCCTATCTGATGTCTGATGTTGCCTATCTGATGATGTCTGATGTTGCCTATCTGATGTCTGATGTTGCCTGTCTGATGATGTCTGATGTTGCCTATCTGATGTCTGATGTTGCCTGTCTGATGATGTCTGATGTTGCCTATCTGATGATGTCTGATGTTGCCTATCTGATGTCTGATGATGTCTGATGTTGCCTATCTGATGTCTGATGTTGCCTGTCTGATGATGTCTGATGTTGCCTGTCTGATGATGTCTGATGTTGCCTGTCTGATGATGTCTGATGTTGCCTGTCTGATGATGTCTGATGTTGCCTGTCTGATGATGTCTGATGTTGCCTGTCTGATGATGTCTGATGTTGCCTGTCTGATGATGTCTGATGTTGCCTGTCTGATGTTGCCTGTCTGATGATGTCTGATGTTGCCTGTCTGATGATGTCTGATGTTGCCTGTCTGATGTTGCCTGTCTGATGATGTCTGATGTTGCCTGTCTGATGATGTCTGATGTTGCCTGTCTGATGATGTCTGATGTTGCCTGTCTGATGATGTCTGATGTTGCCTATCTGATGATGTCTGATGTCTGATGTTGCCTATCTGATGTCTGATGTTGCCTGTCTGATGTTGCCTGTCTGATGATGTCTGCTGTTGCCTGTCTGATGATGTCTGATGTTGCCTGTCTGATGATGTCTGATGTTGCCTGTCTGATGATGTCTGATGTTGCCTGTCTGATGTCTGATGACGACAACGTGAGAATTTGCCATGCGTGACTAACAAGTGATAAACACCACGCACCTTCTACAGAAAGGCCTGCGCGTATATTTACTCCATCATTTTGTTCGTTTAAAGCTGGATTTACATACAACACAAAATGTCAAGTTTATGTGAATGTGTATTTAGTTAAATGAGGATTTCTTTGTGAATCGTGACGGTAAGATCACCCATTTTTCAATTTTACCAATTATCGATCTACGACAACGTGAGAATTAACCATGCATGGCTAGCAAGTAAACGTCACGCACGACCTACAGAAAAGCCTGCAATATTATTTTATTCCTTGCCTTATCGAGCTGCCTATGTTGCCAAAATGTCCTCCAACTTGCGATCATCAACTGTGTCCAAGCGGCACAATGTAAACAAGAACAAGACGGGACAAATTTTGACGAGCACGCCAGCTCAGCGAATGAATCGATCATCTACATCGCCAACCTCAATCGTGTTGTCTAGTGAACAATCAGACACTGAATTCCAGCTGGACATACAACAGAATTCACCAGCTCAATCTAATCAAACCAGCACATCACATTCAAGCACTCTTTCTTCGGCCGAACCACAGAGCCACAATGATATTGATTGTCGTGAACTTATTCAGGCTTTGGAGATGAGGTTAACAGATTTTATTACCAGCAACACACTAATATTATTGCTGTGCTTAAAAACGAAAACCTTCTTCTTCGAGAAGAAATCCGCCTCCTTAGACAAGAGAAGGAAACTTTCAAAGCATCAATACATGCTTTAGAACTAAGAAGTGCACAGTCATCTAATAAAAGTGCACAGACAGAAACTACCCTTGGTGTTATAGATGCGTGTGCTTCCAGTGAATGTTCGTCGCATAATGACATACAGACAGTTTCTACAATCAACAAAACTACTTCTAAACCTGTAGAACGCACACCATCCATCTACCCCATTGATGTGCATATCAGCAACAGGTTCCAGGCCTTAAGTGTAGACTCTCCAGCAGCAGACCAGGAATCACAAAGTTCAATTGTTACCACTACTGGGCATCAACAACCAACGCAAGCAAGCTATAATAATCAAGAACACAAGAAAGACCGCAGTGGTCAGTGGCAACAACAGCCCAAGCGGACACGCCAGCAGCGTGACCTTACAATTGATGACAGTGCAACTCATGTTATCATTGGAGACTCCCTGCTGAAGGGAATCTATAGTGATCGCATGTCATCTTCTGACAGCGAGTCAACTTCAATCTTTCCTCTACCAGGCGCTGACATTGATAGGCTTACCGCTACACTGCGAAAATTCCAAGTGAATGAGAGAATTAAAAAAGCGACAGTCCATATTGGTGTCAATGACATAATGGATAATAACATCATAAGCACCTCACAACTATCTACGCTGGAGGTACTGTTACGAAATAAATTTCCTAACTCATCTATGTTCATTTCATCCATCATTCCACCATGTTATGGATTCCAGCGTCGGACTGCCGATGCTGCCAATCTAACTTTGTTTAAATTTTGTAAAGACAATGCCATTAGTTTCATTAATAACACCCCGTACTTTACTTCGTCGTCCGGGGCTCCTAAGAAAAAACTATACAGGGATCAAATACATTGTTCCAAGCTAGGAAGTAGTATACTAGCGAAGAACATAAAATATCCCGAATGTGCACAACAACCAGCACCAGTTACAGAAGTAACCCGAACTTCACCCCCGGCGACAGCGACATCTAAGTGTTCAGAAAATGCTCCTTCTCTTCCTGCACCACCATTGCCTATACCCCAGGAATACAATGCCGTGGATAGCAACCCATGCTCCAATCCCAATGTTGCTAACTATGATGGTTTGTTTCCTCCCTTGCCCATAAAGCATCCTCCCCCTATTGTGTCAAAGGGGACACCGTTAAACAATGTTGCTGTGCCCCCGATGTATGCTTCTAATGTAGGCACTTCCAGTAACTCTCACAGCAGTGGTCCCTCGTTGGATGGTAATCTACACTCCTATCAGTGGAACCGCCAACTTCAACAGCTAATGCAATACAATCCTGCAGCCCTGCATCAAGCTTTCATGATGTCACTCCAGCACAGACATTTTCCTACCCCATCTTAACTACTACTAAATAAAGTTTCAAAAATTCTGAAAATTTCTACCGCAAGCGACATCATCCTTTCATCGTGCAATGTTCGCAAATCACGATCAGTGGCTTCACAAAGATGGCCTAAGTATAGGCCATCTCAACATCTATCATTTGCTCAATAAATTACCTGAGCTTTCGGTAATACTGTGCAAACAATTCCATGTGTTTGGAATCACAGAAAGTCGTCTCAACGACAAAATATCCGACTCTGAAATCACTCTTAAGGGGTTTAAAGTAATTCGAAGAGACGCAAATCAAAAATTAGAGACAGGTATTGCTGTATACATTTCCAATTCTCTCAACTGTTACCGTAGAAGTGATCTCGAGTCAGTAGAGATAGAATGTGTTTGGTTAGAGGTGAAGCCAGCCAGCCAACAGCCGTTTCTCATTGGATACCTATATAGGAATCCGTGTGCTGGGTACAATTGGTATGACTGTTTCACTACAATGATGGATATAGTGTTTACAGAAGGTAGAGAAGTCATGATATTAGGTGACTTTAACATAGATATTACTAAATCCAACCAGACGTGGGACGATATCATTCTTTCTTACAATTTCAAACAACTAATAAACCGTCCCACAAGGGTTACTGACACATCCTCAACTATAATTGATCATATATATGTTACTTGTCCAGATAATATTGTTGAATGTTCTGTTCCTGTTTGTACAGTTAGTGACCACTACCCGGTATGTTGTACATGGTCAAGAATTGGGTTCAAACCTCTTAAACATAAACATGTAAGTATCAAATTTAGGAATTTTAAAGCATTCAACCAAGATTTATTTTTGCAAGACTTAAGAAAAGCAGCCCTTGATCACGTTTACCAACTTCCTGACCCGGACGATGCATTAGCTTTCTGGACGAAGACAGTCTACAATGTGTTCGATAAACACGTGCCAATCAAAGAAGTTCGAGTCAAAAATCAACATAAATCCCCATGGGTCACTAGAGAAGTGCTGGAAATCATGAGAGAGCGAGATACAGCACACAAAAATAAAGACTTCATCAATTACCGCAGACTAAGGAATAAAGTTAAATATGACATTCGTAGGATAAAAAAAGATCATTTTAAAAATTTGATTGTAGATAATTCAAACAGTACAAATATATGGAAGGCTATTAACTTGCTAACCAATAAGAAACGCCCTACAGAATCAGCAATACCAAATTCTATAACATGCGATGAATTCAGTTGGTTCTTTCAATCAGAAATAGAGAATCTAAAGTCTTCAATACCAGACTCATCGTGTAATTTAAGTTCACTGGCATCATTCTGTGAGGAGAAGTGCACCAGAAATATTCCCGATGAGATTCCTTTAATGTCTGTTGCAGACGTTTATAAATATCTCTTGAACCTCAAATCAACAAACTCACACGGCCTAGATGGTATCAGTAATAGAATTCTTCGTTGTGCTGCACCAGTCATTAGTGAGTCCTTAACGTTCATATATAACCAGTGCCTGGCCAAAAACTACTTTCCATCTGCTTTTAAAATTGCTAAAGTGTTTCCGCTAATTAAAAATGGCTCAATCGATAATAGCGTTTTGGGTAATTATAGACCTATTTCCTTATTATCGTCGCTATCAAAACCACTAGAAAAACACATTCATAAAATAACGTTACACCATTTAATTAACAACGATCTAATAATTAACAGTCAATCTGGGTTTCGACCTAAATATTCTTGCCATAGTGCTCTAACAAAAATGACCGATAACTGGCACTTAAACATCAACAACGGTAGAATTTGTGGAGCGGTGTTTGTAGACTTTAAAAAAGCTTTTGATATGGTAGATCACGATATTTTAATTAGAAAACTAAAGCAAATGAAGACAAGCACCAACATGGTGAACATAATTACGTCATTTCTATCCGACAGGCAACAAGTCGTGTCCTTCAACAACTGTCTATCAAGACCCACACAGCTTAATATTGGTGTGCCTCAGGGCTCAATACTAGGTCCGCTGCTTTTTGCAGTTTATATTAATGATCTTCCTTTATATATCAATACAACTTGTGATCTATTTGCTGACGACTGTACTATATATACTAGTCAAGAAAACCGTAGTGAATTAGAGAATTCTTTACAAAAGGAACTTGATAATCTTACTAGATGGAGCAATGAAAACCGCATGCAAATTAACATCGGCAAAACCAAATCCATGCTAATAACGACCAGACAAAAACTACAGACACTAGCCATAACTGGATCACCGCTCGAACTCCGCATGGGCACGTTACCTATAGTTAATGTGACTGAACATAAAACACTAGGGCTTTTAATAGACAGCCATTTGAACTGGAGCTCTCATGTTCACGCTCTTACCAAGAAAATAGCACAAAAAGTTTACCAACTTGCTAAAATTCAGCACTTCCTGGACGAAAGCACACGAAAAATATTCTATACATGCTATATCCAATCACATCTCGATTACTGTTCCACAGTTTGGGATGGTTGCCCTAAATCTAATTTAAAACGACTATGTTCTCTACAAAACCGCGCTATTCGTCTGGTTTCTGGCATAAAGCACGTTGAAAGTAATAATTTGTACAGTCATCTAAGACTTCTACCACTACAAAAGCGCTTCCTTTTCAACAAAGCCAAATTAGTGAATAAAATTATATCTCAAAATACCCCAGAGTATCTTCTGCCGCTGATTCAATCTAATGCAATGAACAGCAAGCGCCTAAATTTGTTACATGTCTCTAAGCCTAGATTGGACCTATACAAAACATGTTTTGCCTATTCTGGTGCTCACTTATGGAATCATCTGCCTCCAGATCTAAAAAATCCAATGAGTCCCTACACATTTAACCGAAAACTCTTTCAATACTTAATCCATACCGACTATATGCCACCATAATTCATTTACTGGTATAATTGTTCAGTATAATTGTTCATTATAATTGTTCACTATATATGTGTGTGCGTGTGGGAGCGAGAGAGAGAGAGAGAGAGAGAGAGAGAGAGAGAGAGAGAGAGAGAGAGAGAGAGAGAGAGAGAGAGAGAGAGAGAGAGTGGGTGTCAGAGAGAGGGAGAGAGTGAATGCGTGTGTGCATGCGTGTGTGTGGAGAGAGTGATTGAGCGAGAAATGGTGGGGGAATGTGTCAGTGCATGCATTCGTACGTGTATGTGTGAGAGTGAGTGAGGGAGTGTGTGCGTGCGTGCATGCGTTCATGTGTACGTGTATGTGTGAGAGAGTGTGATTGAGAGAGTGAGTGTGTGTGTGTGTGTGTAGGATTGTGTGTTAGAGAGTGAGACAGTGGGAGAGTTGATGTATTAGTGTGTGTGTGTGTGTGAGCGCGCGCATGCGTGTGAGTGTGTGTATATGAAAGAATACAGAGAGAGAGAGAGAGAGAGAGAGAGAGAGAGAGAGAGAGAGAGAGAGAGAGAGAGAGAGCTGAGCAGATGCATGTCATGTAACACGCATGTTATGTAACAGGCGAATCCATATGTTTGTGTATTCTCATCTGTCATATTATAAGTTAAATACCATTTGATTTTATCATGTATAATCTAAACTTATGTTCATTACTGTAGTTTGAGTGAGAGAGTGAGTGTGAATGAGAGACAGAATGAGTGAGCGTGAGAGTGAATGAGTGAGCGTGAGAGTGAATGAGTGAGCGGGAGAGTGAATGAGTGAGAGTGAATGAGTGAGCGGGAGAGTGAATGAGTGAGAGTGAATGAGTGAGCGTGAGGGTGAATGAGTGAGCGGGAGAGTGAATGAGTGAGCGTGAGAGCGAATGAGTGAGCGGGAGAGTGAATGAGTGAGAGTGTCTGTGTGTGAGAGTGAATGAGTGAGAGTGAATGAGTGAGCGTGAGAGTGAATGAGTGAGCGTGAGAGTGAATGAGTGAGCGGGAGAGTGAATGAGTGAGCGGGAGAGTGAATGAGTGAGCGGGAGAGTGAATGAGTGAGCGGGAGAGTGAATGAGTGAGCGGGAGAGTGAATGAGTGAGCGTGAGAGTGAGCGGGAGAGTAAATGATTGAGCGGGAGAGTGAATGAGTGAGCGTGAGAGTGAATGAGTGAGCGTGAGAGTGAATGAGTGAGCGTGAGAGTGAATGAGTGAGCGTGAGAGTGAATGAGTAAGCGTGAGAGTGAATGAGTGAGCGGGAGAGTGAATGAGTGAGCGTGAGAGTGAATGAGTGAGAGTGAATGAGTGAGAGTGAATGAGTGAGAGTGAATGAGTGAGCGTGAGAAGGAATGAGTGAGCGTGAGAGTGAATGAGTGATCGTGAGAGTGAATCGAGTGAGCGGGAGAGTAGAATGATTGAGCGTGAGAGTGAATGAGTGAGCGTGAGAGTGAATGAGTGAGCGTGAGAGTGAATGAGTGAGCGTGAGAGTGAATGAGTGAGCGTGAGAGTGAATGAGTGAGAGTGAATGAATGAGCGGGAGAGTGAATGAGTGAGCGTGAGAGTGAATGAGTGAGCGTGAGGGTGAATGAGTGAGCGGGAGAGTGAATGAGTGAGCGTGAGAGCGAATGAGTGAGCTGGAGAGTGAATGAGTGAGAGTGTCTGTGTGTGGGAGTGAATGAGTGTGAGTGAATGAGTGAGAGTGAATGAGTGACGCGTGAATGAGTGAGCATGAGTGAGCGGGAGAGTGAATGAGTGAGCGGGAGAGTGAATGAGTGAGCGGAAGAGTGAATGGGTGAGCCGGAGAGTGAATTAGTGAGAGTGAATGAGTAAGCGGGAGAGTGAATGATTGAGCGGGAGAGTGAATGAGTGAGCGTGAGAGTGAATGAGTGAGCGTGAGAGTGAATGAGTGAGCGTGAGAGTGATTGAGTGAGCGTGAGAGTGAATGAGTGAGAGTGAATGAGTGAGCGTGAGAGTGAATCAGTGAGCAGGAGAGTGAATGATTGAGTGGGAGAGTGAATGAGTGAGCGTGAGAGTGAATGAGTGAGCGTGCAGAGTGAATGAGTGAGCGGCAGAGTGAATGAGTGAGCGGGACAGTGAATGAGTGAGCGTGAGAGTGAATGAGTGAGCGGGAGAGTGAATGATTGAACGGGAGAGTGAATGAGTGAGCGGGAGAGTGAATGAGTGAGCGGGAGAGTGAATGAGTGAGCGGGAGAGACAGAATGAGTGAGCTTGAGAGTGAATGAGTGAGCGGGAGAGTGAATGAGTGAGCGGGAGAGTGAATGAGTGAGCGGGAGAGTGAATGAGTGAACGGGAGAGTGAATGAGTGAGCGGGAGAGTGAATGAGTGAGAGTGTGTGTGTGTGAGTGAATGAGTGAGAGTGAGAGTGAATGAAAGAGAGAGAGAGAGTGTGTGTGGTGTGTGTGTGTGTGTGTGTGTGTGTGTGTGTGTGTGTGTGTGGGACGCGCTGGCATCACTACTTTTACGTCACATACTTTTTATGTACACATTTTTCTCCATGTTTAGCCTTGTTTATGTTTACAACATTCATTTCACAATGTTTATATTTCTTCCTATGTAAATGTATAATGCTCTTGATGAACGAAAGACGAGTGATTGGAAGGGCCGAATGTAAGACGGGCCTGCACGCCCAATTTGTGACCCTAATAAAGTTGATTTGATTTGATTTGATTTGATTTTGATTTGATGTTGCCTATCCTTGGTTCCCACACAGAAATTCCCAGCCTTCTTCTATAAAACCACATCTCTAAGGCTTCTAGGAAATTTTCACATCATACATTATAGTTATACTTCTATTCTGGGATGTAGAGATGTCTTACGGTCTTGTTTAGTCTTTCCTCTTCTACACTAGGGCATAGAGTAAATTACAGTCTTGTTTAGTCTTTCCTCTTCTACACTAGGTCATAGAGTAAATCTTGTTTAGTCTTTCCTCTTCTACACTAGGTCATAGAGTAAATTACAGTCTTGTTTAGTCTTTCCTCTTCTACACTAGGGCATAAAGTAAATTACAGTCTTGTTTAGTCTTTCCTCTTCTACACTAGGTCATAGAGTAAATTACAGTCTTGTTTAGTCTTTCCTCTTCTACACTAGGTCATAGAGTAAATACAGTCTTGTTTAGTCTTTCCTCTTCTACACTAGGTCATAGAGTAAATTACAGTCTTGTTTAGTCTTTCCTCTTCTACACTAGGTCATAGAGTAAATACAGTCTTGTTTAGTCTTTCCTCTTCTACACTAGGTCATAGAGTAAATTACGGTCTTGTTTAGTCTTTCCTCTTCTACACTAGGGCATAGAGTAAATTACAGTCTTGTTTAGTCTTTCCTCTTCTACACTAGGTCATAGAGTAAATTACAGTCTTGTTTAGTCTTTCCTCTTCTACACTAGGTCATAGAGTAAATTAGAGTCTTGTTTAGTCTTTCCTCTTCTACACTAGGTCATAGAGTAAATACGGTCTTGTTTAGTCTTTCCTCTTCTACACTAGGTCATAGAGTAAATACAGTCTTGTTTAGTCTTTCCTCTTCTACACTAGGTCATAGAGTAAATTACGGTCTTGTTTAGTCTTTCCTCTTCTACACTAGGGCATAGAGTAAATTACAGTCTTGTTTAGTCTTTCCTCTTCTACACTAGGGCATAGAGTAAATTACAGTCTTGTTTAGTCTTTCCTCTTCTACACTAGGTCATAGAGTAAATACGGTCTTGTTTAGTCTTTCCTCTTCTACACTAGGGCATAGAGTAAATTACGGTCTTGTTTAGTCTTTCCTCTTCTACACTAGGTCATAGAGTAAATTACAGTCTTGTTTAGTCTTTCCTCTTCTACACTAGGTCATAGAGTAAATTACGGTCTTGTTTAGTCTTTCCTCTTCTACACTAGGTCATAGAGTAAATCTTGTTTAGTCTTTCCTCTTCTACACTAGGTCATAGAGTAAATTACAGTCTTGTTTAGTCTTTCCTCTTCTACACTAGGGCATAGAGTAAATTACAGTCTTGTTTAGTCTTTCCTCTTCTACACTAGGTCATAGAGTAAATCTTGTTTAGTCTTTCCTCTTCTACACTAGGTCATAGAGTAAATTACAGTCTTGTTTAGTCTTTCCTCTTCTACACTAGGTCATAGAGTAAATTACAGTCTTGTTTAGTCTTTCCTCTTCTACACTAGGGCATAAAGTAAATTACAGTCTTGTTTAGTCTTTCCTCTTCTACACTAGGTCATAGAGTAAATCTTGTTTAGTCTTTCCTCTTCTACACTAGGGCATAGAGTAAATCTTGTTTAGTCTTTCCTCTTCTACACTAGGGCATAGAGTAAATTACAGTCTTGTTTAGTCTTTCCTCTTCTACACTAGGTCATAGAGTAAATCTTGTTTAGTCTTTCCTCTTCTACACTAGGTCATAGAGTAAATTACAGTCTTGTTTAGTCTTTCCTCTTCTACACTAGGGCATAAAGTAAATTACAGTCTTGTTTAGTCTTTCCTCTTCTACACTAGGTCATAGAGTAAATTACAGTCTTGTTTAGTCTTTCCTCTTCTACACTAGGTCATAGAGTAAATTACAGTCTTGTTTAGTCTTTCCTCTTCTACACTAGGTCATAGAGTAAATTACAGTCTTGTTTAGTCTTTCCTCTTCTACACTAGGTCATAGAGTAAATCTTGTTTAGTCTTTCCTCTTCTACACTAGGTCATAGAGTAAATTACAGTCTTGTTTAGTCTTTCCTCTTGTACACTAGGGCATAGAGTAAATTACAGTCTTGTTTAGTCTTTCCTCTTCTACACTAGGGCATAGAGTAAATCTTGTTTAGTCTTTCCTCTTCTACACTAGGGCATAGAGTAAATCTTGTTTAGTCTTTCCTCTTCTACACTAGGGCATAGAGTAAATCTTGTTTAGTCTTTCCTCTTCTACACTAGGTCATAGAGTAAATTACAGTCTTGTTTAGTCTTTCCTCTTCTACACTAGGTCATAGAGTAAATTACAGTCTTGTTTAGTCTTTCCTCTTCTACACTAGGTCATAGAGTAAATTACAGTCTTGTTTAGTCTTTCCTCTTCTACACTAGGTCATAGAGTAAATTACAGTCTTGTTTAGTCTTTCCTCTTCTACACTAGGTCATAGAGTAAATACAGTCTTGTTTAGTCTTTCCTCTTCTACACTAGGTCATAGAGTAAATTACAGTCTTGTTTAGTCTTTCCTCTTCTACACTAGGTCATAGAGTAAATTACAGTCTTGTTTAGTCTTTCCTCTTCTACACTAGGGCATAAAGTAAATTACAGTCTTGTTTAGTCTTTCCTCTTCTACACTAGGTCATAGAGTAAATTACGGTCTTGTTTAGTCTTTCCTCTTCTACACTAGGGCATAGAGTAAATCTTGTTTAGTCTTTCCTCTTCTACACTAGGGCATAGAGTAAATCTTGTTTAGTCTTTCCTCTTCTACACTAGGGCGTAGAGACTGCTTAAGGTTTTTACAGAACTGTTTGACAAATGCAATTTGTAATCCCACACACCACGGTCGAAACACAGCTGTGGGAGATTTGGAAGAAAATCGCCTTGCACTGGTCAATGGTATGAGTGCCGATCATTCATAAAGCATTGCAAACTAGTGAATGTAAACGTGCCAAGAAATCAAAACTAGCCAAACAATGCTGGGGTTGACTGCGACATCTTGTAAAGGATATGCAACTAACTCCAGTGTCTTGATTTACCTAACTAATATCAATGAGATTGCTCCCTGGGATAGAAACTCTGGACATCGGCAGCAGAAGATATAAGTGTCCTAACTCTCGCACACAGGTGCCCCAATAACAACACACTAGGGCAAGACACAGGGGTTCAGTCACGGAACAGTGCATATAGAACAGCGGCCACTGACATGTCAAGGTCTTCTATACATTACCCATTGTCCCTCACTACTGCAGACGACTGACTAAAACCTGGTTATTCTAAGTCACATGCCAGCTGGCACAGGTGATGATATCCCTCAGGAATCACCAATCTGCTATGTCGTCAGTTAGGTACTGGTATACTGTCATTTAACTGTCATTTACTGCCAATACAGTACCTTGCGGTGTATGACAGGGGGGTCTTTGAGCCTGAGGAATTAAGGCGGCCTGGCTGTACTGATATACATCCTGTCATAATAACAGACTTTACACACGCCATGCCCATTCAAATTGCTGTCATGACTAATTTATTCTGATTGTAAGAAAATATAGAATTTGTTATAGTATTTATAATTAGAAAAATATAAATTATAAATTTGTAAATATTAGATGTGCGTCTGTCAAAATACTGAGTGGAAAAAGACAGTTGAATTCTGGGAATAGTCAATTGGCAGATGTTGTCCGGCTGCCTTAGCACCAAGCACCGCAGCCCCAACACTGGCCTCAGCATTCAGACGCAGCAATGTTATCTCTCGGATTCCTGTTTCTGCAACTTTTGAGCGTAATTCCTCAACAAAACCTGGACAAAACATAGGAAAAGTATGTCAAGGTTCAGCTATCTATGAAGGTCATCAGTCTCTCATCTCTTTACAGAAAGAATGCCATGATAAAGAGACTGCAACACACTTGTGTCAGGTCTGTGTATACGTGACTGATTGATCATTTGTTCTAATTTTATATTTATAGTCACACATAAGATGTCTTGTGGAGAGAGAGAGAGACACAACTCTCTACAAGATATTTTATGAGTGACTATAGGGGAGAGAGAGAGAGGAAGGAGAGAGAGAGAAAGCAGAGAGAGAGAGACAGACAGATACATAAAGAGAGAGAAAGAGAGAGAGAGACAAGACTCTCTACAAGACACCTTATGAGTGACTATAGGGGAGAGAGAGGAAGGAGAGATAGAGAGGGAGCAGAGAGACAGACAGACAGAGACATAAAGAGAGAGAGAGAGAGAGACGACTCTCTACAAGACATCTTATGAGTGACTATAGGGGAGAGAGAGGAAGGAGAGAGAGAGAATCAGCAGAGAGAGAGAGACAGAGACATAAAGAGAGAGAGACACACACACGACTCTCTACAAGACATTTTATGAGTGACTATAGAGGAGAGAGAGGAAGGAGAGAGAGAGAGCACAGAGAGAGACAGACAGAGACATAGAGAGAGAGAGAGAGAGAGAGAGAGAGAGAGAGAGAGAGAGAGAGAGAGAGAGAGAGAGAGAGAGAGAGAGAGAGAGAGAGAGAGAGAGAGAGAGAGAGAGAGAATTAGTTACACATTGAAGGAAAACTCACAAAGCAGCAGTCAAACAACACACTTAACTCCAGGAGTGTCCAGCTTTTAAACACACTCCACACAGACCCCACACAAACAACACACCTGACTCCAGGAGTGTCCAGCTTTTAAACACACACTCCACACAGACCCCACACAAACAACACACCTGACTCCAGGAGTGTCCAGCTTTTAAACACACACTCCACACAAACAACACACCTGACTCCAGGAGTGTCCAGCTTTTAAATACAGACCCCAAACAAACAACATACCTGACTCCAGGAGTGTCCAGCTTTTAAACACAGACCCCACACAGACGACAGGCACTCCACCCTCCCTGGACTTCAGGTCCTGCAAGAGAACAGGTTTCATCATCACATGAACTGCCAGAAAGTACAGGTGGTCATGTTTCACTAGATCATACAATCTCAGACAGACGATGTCAGAGAATGTTACCATGGTGATGACGATCCAGTGAGAAATATGTGACTACAGGACATTTATTTTCAGAGTTGAGAATCGAGAGCATAGCTGTTAGTACATATACTGTCATGTCTTCTTTCAAGCTGTTATATCTTCTACCATACTTGTCACAAAACAGCCAGTGGGCCTGACCTCATGTCTTATTCTGGTACGGGGAAATCACCACACTATATTTAGCCGGGGAAACCCCGAGGGAATCTCCTCTTCTGTAATTCTCCAAGCTTCGAGAAGTTCTGTTTTAGGAGAGAACGGAACTTATGGAACCTGTTTTTCACATGATTGGGGGTTTACAACTCAGAGAAAGTATGCTTCACGGAAAAGTTAACTTCTCTGTGGGCGCCCCCCCCCCCCCCCCCCCCCCCCCCCCCCCTCACCTCTAGTTTACGATGTTTACCACTGGAGTCTGAACAATTGTCTGAAAGAAGGTTATCCTCTCCTGGCAGTCTACCAAGTCTACACTATCGGAAGGAGAATCTTAGAAGATCGGGTGAGATAACCGCGACAACATGACGTACGGACATTCTCTGGAGACTGCCCTGTGATGAGACACTAGATCTCCAGCTGTTGATCCTTCCTTGTCTATATATATAGATATATCTCTAACTTCTATACCCACTTCCTTCATCTACATCTGTCCTCTCCTGTACTATTATGTTATAATACACTGAATGCTCTTTATAATGACATTACCAGAGTTGAGTTGTGTCTGCTGGACTGAGCCCCCTAGAGGTTAAAGCCCCTGGGTCGTGTGAGTGAGAGAAAGCAGAGTTCAGGAGCCTGGGGGGTCGGGGGACTAACTACACCCGTGCCTTGGCCAGAACTCATCCTGAAGTGAACAGTGTAACCATAGCCCAGCCTACCCCGCGGGTATTGTTACAATACTACTGAAGCATGTATTTTCAAAAAGTTGAGAATTGAGTGTAGCTGTTAGTATATATACTGTGATGTCTTCTTTCAAGCCATTATATCTTGTGTTGTTTGCCCATCAAGAATGATGATGACCGTTCATTTCATCCAGTGAGGTTGAAAGTATGGAGCAGTGAGTTCTAAGATGGCTGATAAGGCCTATTTTGGCTCGAAATGTTCTTTGACAATGTGGACAAAGAATGCTTGACGTTTCTGGAGGAGGAATTCCTGCAGTGGATTTTCTGTCCTGCCTTTTCTTCACAGCTCTTGCAGTCCTGGTTGCCTCAACGTGACTGCACCCTTGCGTAATGATGCACGCCACGAATTTCGGTCTCTGGCTGCAGTCTCCTAGGTATCATGATGAATTCCAAAAGCATTCAGTGAGATTTTCAGAGTGTCTTTAAAGCGTTTCCTCTGGCTTCCTGGGAGCATTTGCCACAATGCAACTTGTCGTAAAAATTTTGTTTTTTATTTCTATTTCTGAGTCGTGTAGTACTGATTTTTAAGTTTTCTCATGCCTTTATAATGCATATCTTTTATATTGTTGCTGTTTTCAGTTAGCCTTGAATGATGGGTGAATGAAATAATGTATGAAAGAGAGTGATAAAAGGGCAGAATGTAAAACGGGCCTGCGTGCCCAATTCTTAACCCATTGAAAATAAAGTTTTGTTGTTGTTGTTGTTGTTTAGGGAGCCTATGATCTGGCATGTGAGTTAAGTGACCAGCCCAGCAAATCTGATTCTTCATTAGTAGAGTAAGCATTTATTTTCAAAGAGTAGAGAATCGAGAGTGTAGCTGTTAGTACAATACTGTCATGTCTTCTTTCAAATCGTTATATCTTCTATTATACTATTGAAACACATAAAAAATGCAGAACTATTATATATTCTGATGCATAGAAGCTGGGGGGAAAAAAGCTGTGGGAATGGATTTTCCTCGTGTCCGTCATGAGGTAGAGTGCAAATGGCTGCTGGAATAGAAAGTGCATGATTCAACCCACGGGTTTGTGTACAGACTACATGAAATCAATTAAAGTTACATGTCCAACAGCTAAGACCCTGAAAATGTATACACATAATCACAGTATACTCAGTATAAAAAGGTCATTGAGACAAAACACCCACTACATGTGCTTGAAATGCTATGACTATCTGAAAACGACAGCCAATGAGCCATTGATATGTTGGAGGTCAGAATTAGCTCGCTGGCCATTGCCAAAAGTGTGAATTGCCACCATAGCACTAATAGTACGGAACCACTGGCAGTGCCCGGGATAGACTTCGGAGTGGCCAGCCATGAGTTACTAACCCTGCACAAAATCCTCATATTGTGCTGAGTTGCCCAAAGAATCGTTTTCTTCCAGAAAATAAAACAGCAATAGTAGGTGGACGTGGGCAAGTCTCTCGAATGACAGTCATGACTCACAGATACAAGCCTTACTGCAAGATGACCTTATGTTGGGCCAAACTGGACTCACAGACATCGTCAGCAGCCTCTGCAATGGGCAGAGCAACATGTCACGTGGACTAGACTGCAGTGGAACGCTGTACTATTCACAGATGAGAGCAGATTCAACCTATCCTTTGCTGGTGGATGTATGTGGATTTGACGACGGTGTGGGGAGCACATTGTAGTTTGCTGTGTTCATCAGCACAACCGATTTGGAGGTAGCAGTATTCACATTTGGGGAGGATTCAGTTTTCACCATTACTTGCCTCTTCATGTCTTCCATGGAAATGTTTATGATGTGACATATCGAGATTAGGTTCTGGATGTTTTGGCTGCTCCTGCGTTCCCAAAGTATCTAGACTTGCAGCTTCTCTGTTCCTGGATTATACAGGTGGTGCATTTTTTATGTGCTTCTGTCATATCATACTGTCTTTTGTTATACCATATTATCTTCTAACAAACTTATCTTCTGCCAAATATTGTTTTCTGTCAAACCTTTCCTTCTGTAACACCTTATCTTCTGTTGAACTATCTTCTGTCAAACTGTATCTTCTGTCAAACCTTATCTTCTGTCAAATTGTAACTTCTGACTCACCTTACCTTCTGCCAAAGTTTATCTTCTGTCAAATTGTATCTTCTGATACACCTTACATTCTGTCAAACCTTATTTTTTTATTCTGTCAAACTTTATCTTCTGTCAAACTGTATCTTCTGTCAAACCTTATCATCTGTTGAATTGTATCTTCTGACACACCTTACCTGCTGTCAAACCTTATCTACTGTCAAGCCATATCTTCCGTCAACCGTCAACACTGAAAAGCCATATTTTCTATCAAACTACTTCTGTCAAGCCATATTTTCTGTTAAACCATATCTTCTGACACACTTTCTCTTCTGTGGAGCATTATTTTCTGTCAAACATGATCTTCTTATATTATTACACACCTTTTGTATTGGCCTTATGCATGCTTATATATGTGTACGCATGCTGTTGGTTTTGTTGAGACTGCTGTCTGTTCCACTTGTCACATGGGACAATGAGGAGTTTATTGTGTGTGATATTCATTGACACAGGAATGGAGCATTATGGGTTGATGCGTTGCCATGATGTTGGAACTACGATAAACTAGCATTTTCATACCCACATTGACAAGTTGAAGTGATATCCTTACCTGGCTCATTTTCCCTGAGATTGCATTTAAGTGTTTTGCTAGCAGTTGGCCAGCCTCCTTGAAGATGCTACAGCACAGAGGGTCTCCTCTCTCTAGAGCAACTGAAAGCAACAAGACATTCTTATATTAGCACTTTATGGCATCATAGAGATATGTTTCATGTGCTTAACCAGGCTTGTTAAAGACATGCACAGTGAACAGCATGGAAGCCGGTGCACACAGTCCTACAGTTCACATATCAGGAAAAGAGAAAGACAATTTATGGAGCATATCACACATAACCATCCATGGGTTATCAGAGTCCTCAGGAGAAGCACAGAAGAATCAAACTGTAACTTATAATTTACGATGAAAGACGTGACTCAGGAGAGTTGGCCTGGCATGGCTACCCCGCCTGGTAGGAAACCTGAGCAAAATATCTGACCAACCATGAACAAGTCTAGAGACAAGGACAGAACAATAACCCCGCCATCCAAGGTGCAAGCAGACGTGTGTGATGTGATGCAGAGACAGCCATAAGGACTAGATCACCGACTTCATCATATGTTGAGGGCATGGAGGGTGCTACATGAGATAACCACAGATGGGCAGGATAGGGTGTGAGTTGATGGAGGGAGATACATGAGGTGACCACAGATGGGAGGGTAGGACATGAGTTGATTGAAGGCATGGAGGGTGCTACATGAGGTGACCACAGCTGGGAGGATACAATAACACAACACAAGACAAGACAAGGTAAGACAACACAAGATACCTTACACAAGAAATGATAACACAACACAAGATATGTTAACACAACACAAGATATGATCAGATAAGGCAAGATATGGTAAGATAACAACAGATATGTTAAGATAAGACAAGCTATGGTAACACAACACAAGATAAGATAAGACAAGATGTGGTAACACAGCACAAGATATGATAAGATAAGACAAGATGTGGTAACACAGCACAAGATATGATAAGATAAGACAAGCTATGGTAACACAAGACATGATAAGATAAGACAAGATGTGGTAACACAGCACAAGATATGATAAGATAAGACAAGCTATGATAACACAACACAAGATAAGATAAGACAAGATGTGGTAACACAGCACAAGATATGATAAGATAAGACAAGATGTGGTAACACAGCACAAGATATGATAAGATAAGACAAGATGTGGTAACACAGCACAAGATATGATAAGATAAGACAAGCTATGGTAACACAACACAAGATATGATAAGATAAGACAAGCTATGGTAACACAACACAAGATATGATACAATAAGACAAGATTACGGTAACACAACACAAGATAAGATAAGACAAGATGTGGTAACACAGCACAAGATATGATAAGATAAGACAAGCTGTGGTAACACAACACAAGATATGATAAGACAAGATGTGGTAACACAACACAAGATATGATAACACAACACAAGATATGATAAGATAAGACAAGCTATGGTAACACAACACAAGATATGATACAATAAGACAAGATACAGTAACACAACACAAGATATGATAAGATAAGACAAGCTATAGTAACACAACACAAGATAAGATAAGACAAGATGTGGTAACACAGCACAAGATATGATAAGATAAGACAAGATGTGGTAACACAGCACAAGATATGATAAGATAAGACAAGCTATGGTAACACAACACAAGATATGATAAGATAAGACAAGATGTGGTAACACAGAACAAGATATGATAAGATAAGACAAGCTATGGTAACACAACACAAGATAAGATAAGACAAGATGTGGTAACACAGCACAAGATATGATAAGATAAGACAAGATGTGGTAACACAGCACAAGATATGATAAGATAAGACAAGATGTGGTAACACAGCACAAGATATGATAAGATAAGACAAGCTATGGTAACACAACACAAGATATGATAAGATAAGACAAGCTATGGTAACACAACACAAGATATGATACAATAAGACAAGATACGGTAACACAACACAAGATAAGATAAGACAAGATGTGGTAACACAGCACAAGATATGATAAGATAAGACAAGCTGTGGTAACACAACACAAGATATGATAAGACAAGATGTGGTAACACAACACAAGATATGATAACACAACACAAGATATGATAAGATAAGACAAGCTATGGTAACACAACACAAGATATGATACAATAAGACAAGATACAGTAACACAACACAAGATATGATAAGATAAGACAAGCTATGGTAACACAACACAAGATAAGATAAGACAAGATGTGGTAACACAGCACAAGATATGATAAGATAAGACAAGATGTGGTAACACAGCACAAGATATGATAAGATAAGCTATGGTAACACAACACAAGATATGATAAGATAAGACAAGCTATGGTAACACAACACAAGATATAACACAACACAAGATATGTTAACACAACACAAGATATGATAAGATAAGACAAGCTATGGTAACACAACACAAGATATGATACAATAAGACAAGATACGGTAACACAACACAAGATATGATAACACAACACAAGATATGATAACACAACACAAGATATGATAAGATAAGACAAGCTATGGTAACACAACACAAGATAAGATAAGACAAGATGTGGTAACACAGCACAAGATATGATAAGATAAGACAAGCTATGGTAACACAATACAAGATATGATAAGACAAGATGTGGTAACACAACACAAGATATGATAACACAGCACAAGATATGATAAGATAAGACAAGCTATGGTAACACAACACAAGATATGATAAGATAAGACAAGCTATGGTAACACAACACAAGATATGATACAATAAGACAAGATACGGTAACACAACACAAGATAAGATAAGACAAGATGTGGTAACACAGCACAAGATATGAATAAGATAAGACAAGCTGTGGTAACACAACACAAGATATGATAAGACAAGATGTGGTAACACAGCACAAGATATGATAACACAACACAAGATATGATAAGATAAGACAAGCTATGGTAACACAACACAAGATATGATACAATAAGACAAGATACAGTAACACAACACAAGATATGATAAGATAAGACAAGCTATGGTAACACAACACAAGATAAGATAAGACAAGATGTGGTAACACAGCACAAGATATGATAAGATAAGACAAGATGTGGTAACACAGCACAAGATATGATAAGATAAGCTATGGTAACACAATGCAAGATATGATAAGATAAGCTATGGTAACACAACACAAGATATGATAAGATAAGACAAGCTATGGTAACACAACACAAGATATAACACAACACAAGATATGTTAACACAACACAAGATATGATAAGATAAGACAAGCTATGGTAACACAACACAAGATATGATACAATAAGACAATATACGGTAACACAACACAAGATATGATAACACAACACAAGATATGATAACACAACACAAGATATGATAACACAACACAAGATATGATAAGATAAGACAAGCTATGGTAACACAACACAAGATAAGATAAGACAAGATGTGGTAACACAGCACAAGATATGATAAGATAAGACAAGCTATGGTAACACAATACAAGATATAAGACAAGATGTGGTAACACAACGCAAGATATGATAACACAGCACAAGATATGATAAGATAAGACAAGCTATGGTAACACAACACAAGATATGATAAGATAAGACAAGCTATGGTAACACAACACAAGATATGATACAATAAGACAAGATACGGTAACACAACACAAGATAAGATAAGACAAGATGTGGTAACACAGCAGAAGATATGATAAGATAAGACAAGATGTGGTAACACAGCACAAGATATGATAAGATAAGACAAGCTATGGTAACACAACACAAGATATGATAAGATAAGACAAGCTATGGTAACACAACACAAGATATGATAACACAACACAAGATATGATAAGACAAGATGTGGTAACACAACACAAGATATGATAACACAACACAAGATGTGATAAGATAAGACAAGCTATGGTAACAAAACACAAGATATGATAACACAACACAAGATATGTTAACAGAACACAAGATATGATAAGATAAGACAAGCTATGGTAACACAACACAAGATATG
This sequence comes from Cepaea nemoralis, assembly GCA_014155875.1. Taxonomy (NCBI): domain Eukaryota; kingdom Metazoa; phylum Mollusca; class Gastropoda; order Stylommatophora; family Helicidae; genus Cepaea; species Cepaea nemoralis. The sequence goes on along the minus strand of JACEFZ010023177.1, from coordinate 22,022 downwards.
ATACAATAAGACAAGATACGGTAACATAACACAAGATATGTTAACACAACACAAGATACGATAAGATAAGACAAGCTATGGTAACACAACACAAGATATGATACAATAAGACAAGATACGGTAACACAACACAAGATATGTTAACACAACACAAGATATGTTAACACAACACAAGATATGTTAACACAACACAAGATATGATACAATAAGACAAGCTATGGTAAGACAACACAGGACATGGTAACACAGAACAACCTAAAACTAAGCCTACCTCTGGCCACTTCTTTACAAAGTTCAGAAAACTTGGCTTTATGGAAGTTTGTGTACAAGTGATCTAACACTTCCCCCGGCGACTGTATCTGTAGAGAAGACAACACACACAATTGCATGTTTGAGCACATCAAGTCCAACATTGTGTGTACGTACAAGTGCATGCATGAGCACATCAAGTTCAACATTGTGTATACGTACATGTTAAAACATGAACTACCTAGCAGTGTCAGTATTTAACTCATTCTGAAAAGAGTCACATAAAATAACAAGAAGTAATGCAGCTATACAGACCAAAGTTAGGGAAAACAAAGGCCATTGTAGCGACTAGCCTTCATCAGCAAACAAATACATGAAAACACAACATATCAACATGCGGAAGACACTACAATGACACTACATTAGCCACAGGCAATTGACCATATGTCCATTAAATACTCACAACATTACCTTACGCACAATTCACTATATCTTCATTACATACTCTCAACATTACCTTACAAGTAATTCACCATATGTTCATTAGATACTCTCAACACTGTTTTACAAGTAAATCACTATATGTTCATTAGATACTCTTGACACCATCTTAAAATCACCATTTGTTCATTAGATACACTCAAATGTGTAAACTAAACTTACAGGTAAATCACCATATGTTAATTAGATACAAACACCAATGTTCATTAGATATTCCATACATTGTCTAAAACATCAATGTTCATTAGATATTCCATACATTGTCTAAAACATAAAGGTTCATTGGATACGCCATACATTGTATAAAACAGCAATGCGTCGGACTTAAGTGATAACTCAGTCTTTCAGAGGATTCACAAGCAACCAAACAAGCAAAACAGCAACCACTTAGGGCAAACAAGAGATGCAACAATGACAACATAAAACCAACAAGCAAATGACACACCATTTATAACTCACCTGATAATACTCATATATAGTTTGCTTGAGTACATCAATACTGTGTGGGGACAGGATGAAGTTGTCCTCGTGGTCAAAGACCACCTTCACAGCTCTCAGAGATATCCAAATTGCTGGCAGAAAGAGACCAACAGAGCACTGCCAACATGATCCACACACAACAGAGTTTTAAATATGCATGTTAAAACAGTTGAGAAAAAATGATGTTCTACCCACAATTATTCATAAAATATGATTTTCTACACATAATTATTGAGAGCCGGCTCCATGGTGAAGGGATTACGGGTGCACTTTGTGATCCCGCATTCGAAACACAGCTGCGGGCGATTTGGCAGCAGACTGCCTTGCGTTGGTTTTTTATGAAATGGTCTGGGTGCCGGTCGTTCAGAAAGCAATGGCAAACTACTGAACGTAAACTTGCCAAGAGATCACAACAGCAAAACATGTTGGTGTTGACTGCGATGTCCTGTAAAGAATATGCAACTAACTTAATTACTGAGAGCTGAAAACTGCTACGGTATCATTTTATACAAATGATTTTCTACACCAGGTTATATCTGTAAGGGGGCAGAGTGGATTTCCTCTGCCTGTAATACACCAGGTTATATCTGTGAGGGGGCAGAGTGGATTTCCTCTGCCTGTAATACACCAGGTTATATCTGTGAGGGGGAAGAGTGGCTTTCCTCTGCCTGTAATACACCAGGTTATATCTGTGAGGGGGCAGAGTGGATTTCCTCTGCCTGTAATACACCAGGTTATATCTGTGAGGGGGCAGAGTGGATTTCCTCTGCCTGTAACCCGATAAGTGGTGTGTTGAAATAAACATGCGTTAATGATTTTGACTAAATAAGAAACTCAAGAAATTATACAACTGCCTTAAGGGAGTGAATTACATAGCTTGCTCTATCAGATAAGGATAACCAAAATTAGATGCTATGTGTGGCTGCACACATCAAAGATCTGTTGGCAACTGGAAATCATGTAGGTAGCAATTTATTATTGTTCTGGAAAAATTGTTCAGATACCCCAAATATTTTATTTATGGCATGTACATCTTGAACGTGGGAATGGGAGACAAGAGGAAACCATCACATTAATGTCTCAAAAATAAGCTTATGAGTAGTCACATGGCTAGATTTTTTGTTGAGTGACATTTTTAAACAATCTTCATTCTGTCCTGAAAGTGAATAACCTGTTAGCAGAACTTACATCATATAACTAACCTGACATACAACTCAATGCATATGTATATAAACAATAATTTTCAAAATACTTGTCAGTTAAGACAGAACATCAGACTAACGTACCTGAGGCTTCATCTCCTATTAAGTGGCCCCATCCCCCACACCTGGCCATGGTTCCGTCAGGGTTGATCAACTGACAGTTGGAGCCTGTTCCAGAGATCAACACCACACCCCCTTGATTGACAAGAAATGTGAAAGATGTCTGTCAGCTATTCATTGGCTGATGGATTAACTAGAATCAATGTCAGCTATTCATTGGCTGACGGATTAACTAGAATCATTGTCAGCTATTCATTGGCTGACGGCTTAACTAGAATCAATGTCAGCTACTCATTGGCTGACAGATTAACTAGAATCAATGTCAGATATTCATTGGCTGACGGATTAACTAGAAACAATATCAGATATTCATCTCAATGATTGATTAACTAGAATCAATGTCAAATACCCATGACTGTTTCATAGTTGACCTGTCTCTTCCTTAAAGCAGTATGCTCAATCCGCTTCCTGTTTTACTACTGACACTTGGGGCTGGCTTTGTCAGAGTGTAGATGGTGACATATATTGGACACAGGGCCGGATTAAGCCATCTTGGTGCCCTAGGCACAAACCCACATGGGTGCCCCCTACTGCCCCGGGCCCCCAGATCCTCCACTGACTGCTGGTATGTTCAATATTATGCAAAAAACTAACAAAGAAAAACAGTTGTGAAATGTAAACACATATGTTTGTACTACTATCACTCATATAAAACTACAGTAAGGTATTTCTGTATTAAAATTAATAGTTAATTAATTTTGTAATAATAGTAGACAAAAATACTGTAACTTTTTTGATAGATAAGAAAGTCAGACAGAGCACACATTTACATTTTAAAGTTCTTTTTTCTAGATTTACGCCTGGCAAAGTTTTTGAGAACATCATCAAAGTTAATTTTGTGCAACAAGTCTGCCTCAATCATCAGCAAAGATAAGGAATCAAGCCTTTCTTGTTTCATTGTCGATCTACTTGGATTTTTTGTACGTTTCAACTGAGAAAAAGAGCGCTCAGTTGAACAGTTCGTAACCATTAATGTTAAAAATATGCGCAAGGCGATTTCTACATTTGGAAAAGCACACTCGATGTTGTCTCTAACTATTACTTTGTAGAGTTCTGCATGACTGAACGTGTTGTTGTCAGATTTTGATGCACGAAACTTGTGGCGAATATATGAGTGGAACTGTTGTAGTTCAGTATAAAATTATTGTTCAGATCTTCAGGATAAGCATTTATTAGTCCTTCACAACACTGAGATGTTTGTGGTTCATCGACCAAACAAGAAAATCAAACTGCTAGATCATTATATACCTGTCCTCGTCTACTCATTGTTCATACTAGTTTCAATACTAACGTGAGACATTTTGTATGTGTCTAGATGTGAGGAAGTGTGAGTGTATGTGGAGGATGTGTGTGAGTGTGGGGATATGTGTGGGTGGGGGGTGTGTGGGTGGGGGTATGCATTTGGATGGGTTGGGGTGTGTGGGTTTTGGTGGGTAGTGGTATTTGTGGGTGTTGGTGGGATGTGTGGATGGATGTGTGGGGGTGAAAGTAGGGGTGTTGGAATGGGTGTGGGGGATGTGTGTATGGGTGGAGGATATGTGTATGGGACGGATGCAGGGGATGTGTGTTTATGTGGGTGGAGATGTGTGGATGGTTTGAGGAAGTATGTGTGGGAGGCGGGGTTGTGTGGGTAGGGGATTGTGTTGGGTGGATTTGGGATGGAAGGGCGGGTGGGGAGAAGTGTATGGTGTGTGGGTTTGAGATATGTGTGCGGTGTGTTGGTGGGGGATGTGTGAATGATGTGTGGGTGGAGGGTATGTTTGTGGTGGTATGGGTGGAGGATAGTGTGTGGTGTGGGGGATGTGTGTGATGGGTGCGGGGAATGTGCGTATGGGTGGGGTATATGTGTGGGTGAGCAGGGGATTGTGGTGGTTGGGGGAAGTATGTGGGGGAGTGTGGGTGGGAGATGTGTGTGTGGGGAATGTGTGGGTGGAGGTGTGTGAGTGGCTTAGGGATGTGTAGGTGGGTGAGGGAGTTGTATGTGTCGGGGTGGGATGTGTGAGTGGGTGGAGGATGTATGTGGGGGTAGGGGTATTGTGATCGAGAGATGTTTGGTTGGGGGTGGGTGGGGGTGTGTGGGTGCGTAGTGGAGGATGTATGCGTGAGAGAGAGTGTGTTGGTGGACGGGTAGGGAATGCGTGTGTGGGTGGGGAGAGGTGTGTGGTGTGTTGGTTGGTGATATTGTGTGGGTGAGGTATGTGTGTGTGGGTGGGAGATTTTTGTGGTGTGTGAGTGGGGTATGTGGGGTGGATGGGTAAGGGTATCTGTGTGGGTGTGGGTGGGAATATTGTGTGGTATCTGGGTGGGGGATATGTGTGTGGTGTGTAAGTGGGGATGTGTTGGTGAGGAATATGTGTGTGTGTGGTGCGTGGGTTGGGAATAGTGCGTGGTAGGGGGTGTATGTGATGTGCGGGTGGGGGATTGTGTGGTGGGGGATTAGGTTAAGGCATGTGTGGGTGGGTGGAAGTTGTATGTGTGGGTGGTGGGGTGTGTGTGAGTGGATTGGGGATGTATGGGTGGTTAGGGAGATGTGTGTGTGTGTGTGGGGGGGGGGGGGGGGGGGGGGCGTAGGGACATGTCAGTTGGTGGGGATGTGTGTGTATGGTTTGGGGATGTGTGAGTGGATGTGCGATGTGTGGGTTGGTGGGGGATTGTGTGTGTGGGTGGGGAATATGTTGTCGATGGAGATGTGGCTGGGGGATGGGTGGTTTGAGGTGTGGGTGGGGAGAGGATGTGTGGGGTAGGATGTGGATGGGCGTGGGATGTGTGGGTTGGTGGGGGAATGTTTGTGGGTGGCGAGTGTGTTTTGGTTGGGGGATCAGGTGAGGGCAGTGTGTGTGGGTGGGGGATGTGCGGGAGGGGGATGGGTCGGTTGGTGGGGTATGTATGTGTCCCTTGGTGTGCGTGTGTGTCGGTAGGTGGGGGTGTGTATGTGTCCCTTGGTGCGCGTGTGTGTGGGTAGATGGGGGTGTGTGTGGGTGGGGTGATGTATGGATAGGTGGGAGATGGGCCTCATAACATTGTAATTAGCCTTGTTTATGTTTACAACATTCATTTCACAATGTTTATTTTTCTTCCTATGTAAATGTATAATGCTCTTGATGAATGAAAGACGAGTGATTGGAAGGGCCGAATGTAAGACGGGCCTGCGCGCCCAATTTGTGACCCTAATAAAGTTGATTTGATTTGATTTACTCATCTCTGTCTCAAGTTTGTCAACAATGGTGTAGAAAGCAGATATACGAAATTTGTCTCTGGCATTCTGAGATACCTCAGGGGTATCACCATCAATGACCACTGTCTTTCATTTACGATTACGGGTCAAAGTTGACTTATAATCAACACCTGGTGTTATTTCTTTTGCAGCTTCTTCAAATCTTTCAAATTCATTCCTAGATTCATGCAAGTGATCTGCTAGTGAAGAATACAAATCAGCACACGTTTTCAAGTTCACGTGCTCATTTTGTAGAGCTTGACTGACCCTGTGAAAATGTTGTAACACTTCTTCCCAAAAGACAAGCATGAAAGCAAATTCTAATTCTTGCATCTTCTTTGCAATGTTTTCTGCTTCTCTTCTGGTGTCCCCCTTCTGTGACTGGTCTTCTTGTAAACATTCTAACGCTTCTATAATCTGAGAATGAGACATTAGAATGGCTTCAGTTGCAACAGCATGTGCTTCCCATCTAGTATCGGAAAGGGACTTTACCAGCTTTTCATTCACAAGGCATCCTTTCAGAATCTTCCATCTTTTGGTTGAAGCTGAGAAAAAAGTATAGATCAGTTGCACTGTATGGAAGAAGTTTACTGCCTCTAAACAAGAGTCAACGGCACTTCTGCCTACCAGATTTAGTGAATGGGCAGCACAGGGTATGTATATATAAATAATATGCGATTCAATATTACATTTGCGATTTGCTTATGCCATGCAATTACGCTACCGGGATAATATACACATTTTTCTTGAGGACTTGTGGTGCCCCCCAAATGCTTGGTGCCCTAGGCACGTGCCTTGTTTGCCTAATGGTTAATCTATCCCTGATTGGACACATTTATATATTGTAGACTGTGAAATGTAATGGACACATTTATATCTAGTAAATAGCCGGCACACTGATAATGTCATGAGCGCATTCAGATGACAGTTCAACGCCAGCTTTCATCACTTGACTGAGGGACAGATTGGCCACTTATGCCTCCGTGCATTTAGACCTACAGAATGTGATGGTCCTATGACATCACAGACTTACAAAATGTGCCAGCCCTATGACATCACAGACCTACAGAATGTGACGGGCCTATGACATCACAGATCTACAGAATGTGACGGGCCTATGACACCACAGATCTACAGAATGTGACGGGCCTATGACACCACAGACCTACAGAATGTGACAGGCCTATGACATCACAGACCTACAGAATGTGACGGGCCTATGACATCACAGACCTACAGAATGTGACAGCCTATGACACCACAGACCTACAGAATGTGACGGGCCTATGACACCACAGACCTACATAATGTGATGGCCCTATGACACCACAGACCTACAGAATGAGACGGGCCTATGACACCACAGATCTACAGAATGTGATGGCCCTATGACATCACAGACCTACATAATGTGATGAGCCTATGACATCACAGATCTACAGAATGTGATGGTCCTATGACATCACAGACCTACAGAATGTGATGAGCCTATGACATCACAGATCTACAGAATGTGATGGGCCTATGACACCACAGACCTACATAATGTGATGGCCCTATGACACCACAGATCCTACAGAATGTGATGAGCCTATGACACCACAGACCTACATAATGTGATGAGCCTATGACACCACAGACCTACATAATGTGATGGCCCTATGACACCACAGACCTACAGAATGTGATGGGCCTATGACACCACAGACCTACAGAATGTGACGGGCCTATGACACCACAGACCTACAGAATGTGATGAGCCTATGACACTACAGACCTACAGAATGTGACAGGCCCTATGACACCACAGACCTACAGAATGTGACGGGCCTATGACACCACAGACCTACAGAATGTGACGGGCCTATGACACCACAGATCTACAGAATGTGATGAGCCTATGACACCACAGATCTACAGAATGTGCCAGCCCTATGACACCACAGACCTACAGAATGTGATGAGCCTATGACACCACAGACCTACATAATGTGATGAGCCTATGACACCACCCCAGAACCCTACATAATGTGATGGCCCTATGACACCACCAGACCTACACTATCCCACCAGTGATACTGACAGCAACCATCCAGTGTACTGCCCAGTGATACTGACAGCACTACAGCCAGTAGTCTATGTGTGTTTTAAAATCCGCCGAAGAGCAAACTCGACAGGTGCCTTCCGAACTTCGTTAAAAGTCAGCACCACCAGTCTGCACCCCAATAAGCCAGACATGGGACAACGGATACTCACGCAAACCTCAGTCCGGTATGACATGACACTGATGTGGACAACAGAAATGTCTTCATACAGGACTTCAGCCTTCGCTGAATGTGTTTGTCCCCTTACCACTTGAACACTCTCCTGGGACATGCCCACACAAGTCAAAAACTCCTGGAGTCTTTCTCCCTGTCGCGGGCTCGCGCTCTGCCTCAAGTCTTGCAACAATTGCCCAATGCTCTGTAAGTTGTGTCAAGGGTCAGTTACCTACTTTGTTTACATTTCAGAGCAGAAAAAGAATGGCTAACCAAGGCCAGAAAGTACCTCTGTGCTAGCGAGGTGTGGGTGAGGACTGAAATCAGATACCTCCATACTTTAGGATATTAGAGGATAGACCAGCCTGGACCAGTGAGTCCATTATCCAGTAAAATACAACACGTGTATAATTTCCGGATGGAATGGATCAAAGTATTTCACAAAATCCTCCAGCTTCTAAATTCTTGCTTGTGAAATCAGCAACAGGAATACCGAAAGTACATAGAGTTCAAAGGTCGCTAATGAGAAATTCCCGTTTCTTTTTTAAGCCTTTGATTTTTCGGATATAAAAAAATGGCGGAAGGTATGACTCATGCTGAACCCGGAAGTGACGTTGTAACGCCATGATTGATCTCTCTGCTATCTGATACCATCATGTCTGTTCTGTAGAAGAGGATGGCTTATTTTCACACACCACCCACGCAAGCCATAGCTACGACTATAGGTATACATAGAGACAATCTGGCTGAAGGGTAGGGGAAGGGGGCACGCGAGAATCATCATCATCAACATCATCATCATCATCCATCATCATCATCTCGACTGCCAGCTTGTGCAGACGTACAAGCCATCTCCGCAGATCTCGGTCATACTGTAATGCGGATACATGAAAAAATATAGCTATGTTTGTCTTTCGTCGGCTTCATTCGTTCATGGAAACGATTCCCGTTGCTTGTGTCTGTCCACAGCTAAGCTGCGATATTTGCATCTTTTTACCTACATATCAAACTCCGTGACGATGTATGGACTGGCGATACATTCCACAGCTACCCACACACACTTGCAACATTCCCCACCTTCTCACACACTTGCAACATTCCCCACCTTCTCACACACTTGCAATATTCTACATCTTCACTCACATGTACATTTGTTAACTCCGCACACACTTGCAATATTCTACAACTTCACTCACATGTACATTTCTTAACTCCGCACACACTTGCAATATTCTACAACTTCACTCACATGTACATTTCTTAACTCCACACACACTTGCAAACTCCCCAGCTGCATTAGTTCCTGTGTGTAAAGCTGTGTTGTGAGATGCATACATCAGGGGACAGCGCGGAGAGTGCAGACATCAGAATGCATCAATGGAGCGAGACTGAACCAGGGAACACACGAAAAGTCAACACCGCCAAGAAACAGACACCGGCAGAAGATTGACACCAGGGACATCAGCAAAACATGGCTGTCGGGCTGTTTGTTGCTTTTCCCGCCGAAGTGTGTTTATCTACCCACGTTTAACAACAGCCACACGTGCCGATGACGTCAGCAGAGGGGGCGGGTGTCATGACAAGGTCCGTGTGTGCGAAGTCTGAGGTACAGAGACGTGCAATTCTATAGCAGAGTCAGCGGAGAGTAAATTCTCATCAACATCTCATCATGTTCCTCTTGTACCTTGCGATGTCGAGGTGAAGCATAAACAGCGGGAGAGTGCCCGTTTATGGACGTTACATATCTAGATTCCCATGGACTCCAGTCCCTCTGTTCCTCGTTCACATCGTCGGCGCTTCTTCTGGTTCCATTTTGTCTGTTTCCATTTTGGTCAGTCCAGTGCTTCTTTCTTTTTCTTTAAGCAGTATGAAAAATCCCCTGCTGGCTTGCTAGGCAGGTCGCAGGTGTAGGACAGAAAAATCTGACCAAAGGAAATCCGTCCCGCCTGTCGAGCCAGAGCCCTGTTGGCTCATGAACTCGCGGTCATGGTTTCCCGGTCTACACCACGGGGAGGTTGGCTGGACTTGTGTAGTCTGAGAGTCATCAGCAGGCTACTTATTTTCCCATCCTGGGAGAGGCTGGGCGATCGCAACCCTTCTGGCTGTAGGGCCATGTGCAATTCACACCTTGTAGACTGTGAGTAAATCGTACATTGTAAAAACCACAATCTATTGTAGGATGTTCTCTACAAGTTATTGTAGGATGTTTTCTGCAATATATTGTGCTACATTATCCAATATCTATTGTAGGATGTTCTCTACAATCTGTTGTGCTAAATTCTCCACTATCTGTTGTAGGATATTCTCTACAATCTATTGTGCTTAATTCTCCACTATTTATTATAGGATGTTTTCTACAATCTATTGTGCTACATTATTCACTATCTATTGTAGGATGTTCTCTACAAGCTGTTGTGCTAAATTCTTCACTATCTATTGTAGGAAGTTCTCTACAATCTATGACACCAGATTTCTCTTGATCCTCTTGTGTTAACGTAATACACACGACCAACAATCGCTGGTAGAATACTTGAAGTCACTGAAACAACATGAGAAATAAATTCCCCGTGTTGTGAGCCTCCTGCTTCTGCCCCTTGCCTTCTATGTTATTATGTTTTGCATATCCTTTACAGGACATACCTGTCAACACTAGCATATTTCAGCTGTATGTTGATTTCTTGGCAAGATTACGCTCAGTAATTTGCCATTGCTTTCTGAGCGGCCGGCTCACATACTCCGTAAGTTACCGATGCGATTCGAACCACTGCTGATTCTCACCGTCATCACGTTACCTACGAGAGTATACGAGATTACGGAGAGAAGTCGCTAACCTCTAAGTCACGAAGCCGGCTGCCTTCTATGAGTGCCCATAAATACGCTTAAACATGATCGTGTGGATCTGATGTCTTTGTAATCAACACAGGACAGGAACTGTCAGACTCTGCGTGTTGGGGTTGTAATCAACATAGGCTGGAACTGTCAGTCTCCGAGTGCTGCTGGGGTTGTAATCAACACAGGACAGGAACTGTCAGACTCTGCGTGTTGGGGTTGTAATCAACATAGGCTGGAATGGTCAGCCTCCGAGTGCTGCTGGGGTTGTAATAAACACAGGCTGGAACTGTCAGTCTCCGAGTGCTGCTGGGGTTGTAATAAACACAGGCTGGAACTGTCAGCCTCCGAGTGCTGCTGGGGTTGTAATAAACACAGGCTGGAACTGTCAGCCTCCGAGTGCTGCTGGGGTTGTAATAAACACAGGCTGGAACTGTCAGCCTCCGAGTTCTGCTGGGGTTGTAATAAACACAGGCTGGAACTGTCAGCCTCCGAGTGCTGCTGGGGTTGTAATCAACATAGGCTGGAACTGTCAGCCTCCGAGTTCTGCTGGGGTTGTAATCAACATAGGCTGGAACTGTCAGCCTCCGAGTGCTGCTGGGGTTGTAATAAACACAGGCTGGAACTGTCAGCCTCCGAGTGCTGCTGGGGTTGTAATCAACATAGGCTGGAACTGTCAGCCTCCGAGTGCTGCTGGGGTTGTAATCAACATAGGCTGGAACTGTCAGCCTCCGAGTGCTGGGGTTGTAATCAACATAGGCTGGTACGGTCAGCCTCTGAGTGCTGGGGTTGTAATAAACACAGGCTGGAATGGTCAGCCTCCGAGTGCTGCTGGGGTTGTAATAAACACAGGCTGGAACTGTCAGCCTCCGAGTGCTGCTGGGGTTGTAATAAACACAGGCTGGAACTGTCAGCCTCTGAGTGCTGGGGTTGTAATAAATACAGGGCTGGAACTGTCAGCCTCCGAGTGCTGGGTGGAATGTATCCTCAGGATGAGATATGATCTTCTGTTGGCTTGTTCTGCGTGCAGTGAGGATGATCCATAGGCTAACTCTGTCTGTCTGTCTCGTCATCTCGAAGTGCATTGCCGATTGGCGTGGGACAACATGCCTCTCCACATCTTGCGTGTATCTATTTATTTAATTATCAAGTGAATTTATTAATCCTGTTATTTCAGCGATCGTAAGGCTTCCCCGACCAGTGATATGTCTGTGTGACACCCACAATCGATATTTCCGTTGGCAACAAGAAACCAAGAATGTGCCTGGGCAGATATGCAAGTTCTCAACATTCAACTCAAATTCTCCATGCTGTACACTAAATCCTGCCAGAACTGCTTCACTGCCAGTTCCCGTCCTCTCATCGTTACTTAACTACAACGTCTTACAGTGACAGAAAAAAACCAATCCAGCTTTAATACTCTTAAAGTGCCCAAATTCACGAAAGCCTCAAGTTCAGAAAAGTCGAATCTCTGTCTGGCTCTCACTGCCATTCCTCAGACCTGTCGGGATATTAAGTCGGAATTCTTCAGACGTTCCACAAGTCACGTTTCTATTAAATCTCTAATTCAGTTTTCTCTTGGGGTGGCTGCTTGCTGGAAACTTCCTAATTCAGGACAGCCCGCGTTATTGTTTTACTAAACTGGGAAAGATAATCGGTATACCTGAATAGCTTGATATCGACCTATAAGAATGAGATAACGGGGCTGAGGACAGAACACGGCTGGGAGAGCCACGAGTTGGGGGTGGCGGTAGAAACACAACAAAGTGGAGGAGGAGGGAGAGGAGAAGAAGAGAAGGAAGAAGGAGCGTGGAGGAGAATAAAGTAGGAGGAGGTAACGGAGACGCGTAGAAGAAGAAGAAGAAGAAGAAGAAGAAGAAGAAGAAGAAGAAGAAGAAGAAGAAGAAGAAGAAGAAGAAGAAGAAGAAGAAGAAGAAGAAGAAGAAGAAGAAGAAGAAGAAGAAAAGTTGGGGGTGGCGGTAGAAACACAACAAAGTGGAGGAGGAGGGAGAGGAGAAGAAGAGAAGGAAGAAGGAGCGGGGAGGAGAATAAAGTAGGAGGAGGTAACGGAGACGTGTAGAAGAAGAAGAAGAAGAAGAAGAAGAAGAAGAAGAAGAAGAAGAAGAAGAAGAAGAAGAAGAAGAAGAAGAAGAAGAAGAAGAAGAAGAAGAAGAAGAAGAAGAAGAAGAGAAGAAGAAGAAGAGAAGAAGAAGAAGAAGAAGAAGAAGAAGAAGAAGAAGAAGAAGAAGAAGAAGAAGAAGAAGAAGAAGAAGAAGAAGAAGAAGAAGAAGAAGAAGAAGAAGGGGAGGGGCGGAGGAGGAGTAGGAGGAGAAGGGGAAGTAGCAGGAGGAAAAGGAGAAGAAAGAAATATAATGGCCAACAATCATTATATTGACAACAAGGCAATGGAAACATCAATAAGGGGGTAAACAAACAAAAATACTTTTGAGACCTGTCTGAAACGGACTGAGGACGACAGAAAGAACCGTGTGTTGGACATTTGTTTCCTGACTTGGGCAGTTGATTGGCTGTTACCTCTGACCTAGGGAGCCGCCCACTGTCAGAAGAACATTTCCCAGCACCAAAGGCGTTACCCCTGGTCAAGATGGTAGGGTCCGTAACAAATTCGCTCATTAAGATGACCACTTGCTGGGTCAGTCTCGTGGACTCATCGCCCAGCTGCCTGTAGCTTACTGTCGTTTAATTCAGTGTCCTCGAGAGAGCCGCCCCGTATGTGACATATACCGAAATAGTCGCATAACAAACGTTGATCGCTGAAGAAGAAGTTCAGTTCAGTTAGTTCAATTCGCATTTTCCTTATTATACTCCGGACACGTCTTTGACTGTTCCCAACATTCTTTTAGTAACACCAATCAACCAACAGCGACAAACTGTGTCACTCTTTTCACATGCATCATTTTTCTGGTGACCTGGATGATGTAATTCCCATTTCTTTCTATAAATGTTTCTGATAAATCTCTTGGCCTCGGCATAGATTGTGTCTAGATCAGGCTAAGGTAGTTGTTCGCCTTCCTTTGCCATTCTGTCGGCGTCTTCGTTGCCAGGTATGTTGCAGCGTGAAGGGATCCATCGAGTAATAACTATTTTGGACTTTTAACATAATCCATGGAGTGCTTCTCTTAGGTATGCTAGTTCTGCATTGTTTCTGTAACTCAACATTGAAACAGTTGACTTTGTATATGTCAAGAGATCTGTTTGTTCTTATCCAGCTTTCTCTGTCAGCATTTATGCTGCAGTTTTCAATATTTTTGTCTCCGAAGTTACTTGAGCATGTTCCAGTCGCTACTGACTGTGTCTTCCTTGTTCCCTTTGTTCCATTCATATAGCTGGGATTATTGTGGGGAAATGAACTCCAAACTGATACAATACAACCATAGTTGGGGCGCTTCATTAGACTGGAAGTTCAGCTATTCATAATTGCTGGTTAAAGAGCTACTACTACTACTACTACTACTACTACTACTACTACTACTACTACTACTACTACTACTGCTACTACTACTACTACTACTACTACTACTACTACTACTACTACTACTACCAATACTGCTACTGCTACTGCTACTACTACTACTACTGCTACTACTACTACTACTGCTACAACTACTGCTACTACTACTACTACTACTACTACTACCACCAATACTACTACTGCTACTACTACTGCTACTACTACTGCTACTACTACTACTGCTACTACTACTACTACTACTACTACTACTACTACTACTACTACTACTACTACTAACTACTACTTCTACCACTACTACTACTTTACTACTTCTTCTACTACTACTACTATTTCTTCTTCTGCTGCTGACAATGCTACATCTGCCGTCATTGTTCCCGCCTCTCCTGGGCACAGAAGCTTCTTGCGGTATCGCCTGTTCTGTGGCCCAAGTACCCAATTAGACGGACAAGCACTTCCGATTTGATGTGGGATGGCGAACGAAGATCGCTCACATTAACCGACATGGCACATGATGATGGTGATGATTACGACAAATAAGGTTATGATGATGATAGCCACTTGCCATGGCTAAACAAAGATCTTATGAAGGACCAAACCCCGACCATCAGCTCAGCAAAGTATTGTGCTAAACGTTAGCACGAAGATTTCTCTCCGGCCGTGTTTACGCCGGAGCAACCATCGTTTCGTGCCTGGCCACAATCTCATTATTTGAAGGGAGTCGTTACAACAAATCATTACAACTACATTTCGCTCGTGTATGCCACGTGCCAGCAATGACGTATTGATAAATCAAGACGCCATCCATCACTAAGAACGCAGGAAAACCATCAACATTAGAACTAGGAATAGCATCGACATTATAACAGAGCTCTTGTCAATGTCGTGTTCTTGTCGCGGATTATTACAGATCCGCATTATCAACAACATCACATCTCTGCTTCTGACAGACGCTGCCAGGGTTTTTGCTCTTACGCAGCCGTGTCCGGGAAATTGTTGGCATTGTACGGAAGAAATATTTTGTCTTGAGTAGCATAATCAGGCACGCAGTGACGAGCGTAAACATTGTTTACCGCGGTTCTCATGATGTGGCACAGTGGCAGGTGCTTTGTGTATATATTCAGGCATTTCCTTCCACTGCAAATGTATTCTCTACTTGAAAGCTTCTCATCTTTCCGCCCACACACACACACAAACAAAAAACTACAACATTCCACAACAATGGAACTTCGCTCGAAATTGTGGATCCTCATGTCTTTAACTTCAAAACACAAAAACAGTCACATGTACTGTCTTGCTTTTCCTAACGCACAACAAAATAAACCTGTGTGTCGTGAGTTAAGACAGTCAGCTGACTACAGGTCATATAAGTGGAGTTTCAGGAAAGGGAAAAGGAACGAATGGCACTGAAGGAAAATCAAAGCCAAGTTGGAACAGAAAGGAAATACAGTATTAAGAAGAACCAAACTGACAAGCCACACGTGGGTCACATTCTGTCTCATCTCATCATGTTCCTCTTGTACCTGGCCGTGTCGAGGTGGAGTATAAACAGCGGGAGAGTGCCCGCTTATGAGCTTCATGTATCAATATTCCCATTTTGTAATTAGCTATACGTATTAAGTTGTGTAATGTTACACACAGTCTAGTGGAGATTACGAAGTGTGCAGAAGCATGATCACCCATGTCTGTTTATTAGGCACTTAAAGAAGAAGAAGTTGATGATGATGATGATGATGATGATGATGATGATGATGATGATGATGATGATGATGATGATGATGATGATGATGATGATGATGATGATGATGATGATGATGATGGAATATTGCATCTCACGAGGGAGCTATTTATGAACGCTGAGCATGAAAGAGTTAAAGCTGTTTACTAAGTAATGACGCGATCTCAGAGTCGCGGATCGAACGTTGATGAAACAGAACCAACACCCGTGGGGTGAACAGTGCCCAGATACCCGTAGAATACAACATGTGGGGTGAACAGTGTCTAGATACTTGTAGTATACAACATGTGGAATGTGCCAAGATACTTGTAGTATACAACATGTGGAGTGAACAGCGCCCAGATACCCGTAGAATACAACATGTGGGGTGAACAGTGCCTAGATACTTGTAGTAAACAACATGTGGAGTGTGCCAAGATACTTGTAGTATACAACATGTGGAGTGTGTCAAGATACTTGTAGTATACAACATGTGGAGTGAACACTGCCAAGATACTTGTAGTATACAACATGTGGAGTGAACAGTGCCTAGATACGTGTAGTATACAACATGTGGAGTGTGCCAAGATACTTGTAGTATACAACATGTGGAGTGAACAGTGCCTAGATACCTGTAGTATACAACATGTGGAGTGAACAGTGCCTAGATACTTGTAGTATACAACATGTGAAGTGTGCCAAGATACTTGTAGTATACAACATGTGGAGTGTGTCAAGATACTTGTAGTATACAACATGTGGAGTGTGCCAAGATACCTGTAGTATACAACATGTGGAGTGAACAGTGCCTAGATACCTGTAGTATACAACATGTGGAGTGAACAGTGCCTAGATACTTGTAGTATACAACATGTGGAGTGTGCCAAGATACTTGTAGTATACAACATGTGGAGTGAACAGTGCCTAGATACTTGTAGTATACAACATGTGGAGTGAACAGTGCCTAGATACTTGTAGTATACAACATGTGGAGTGTGCCAAGATACTTGTAGTATACAACATGTGGAGTGAACAGTGCCTAGATACTTGTAGCATACAACATGTGGAGTGACCAGTGCCTAGATACCTGTAGTATACAACATGTGGAGTGAACAGTGCCTAGATACTTGTAGTATACAACATGTGGAGTGTGCCAAGATACTTGTAGTATACAACATGTGGAGTGAACAGTGCCTAGATACCTGTAGTATACAACATGTGGAGTGAACAGTGCCTAGATACCTGTAGTATACAACATGTGGAGTGAACAGTGCCTAGATACCTGTAGTATACAACATGTGGAGTGAACAGTGCCTAGATACCTGTAGTATACAACATGTGGAGTGAACAGTGCCTAGATACCTGTAGTATACAACATGTGGAGTGTGTCAAGATACTTGTAGTATACAACATGTGGAGTGTGCCAAGATACCTGTAGTATACAACATGTGGAGTGAACAGTGCCTAGATACCTGTAGTATACAACATGTGGAGTGAACAGTGCCTAGATACTTGTAGTATACAACATGTGGAGTGTGCCAAGATACTTGTAGTATACAACATGTGGAGTGAACAGTGCCTAGATACTTGTAGTATACAACATGTGGAGTGAACAGTGCCTAGATACTTGTAGTATACAACATGTGGGGTGTGCCAAGATACTTGTAGTATACAACATGTGGAGTGAACAGTGCCTAGATACCTGTAGTATACAACATGTGGAGTGAACACTGCCCAGATACATGTAGTATACAACATGTGGAGTGAACAGTGCCTAGATACTTAAAGTATACAACATGTGGGGTGTGCCAAGATGCTTGTAGTATACAACATGTTGAGTGAACAGTGCCCAGATACCCGTAGTATACAACATGTGGAGTGAACAGTGCCCAGATACTTGTAGTATACAACATGTGGAGTCAACATCCCTGAGATAGTAGTATACAACATGTGAAGTCAACATCCCCCAGAATATTGTATACAACATGTGAAGTCAACATCCCCCAGAATATTGTATACAACATGTGAAGTCAACATCCCCCAGATACTAGTATACAACATGTGAAGTCAACATCCCCCAGATACTAGTATACAACATGTGAAGTCAACATCCCCCAGATACTAGTATACAACATGTGAAGTCAACATCCCCCAGAATATTGTTTACAACATGTGAAGTCAACATCCCCCAGATACTAGTATACAACATGTGAAGTCAACATCCCCCAGATACTAGTATACAACATGTGAAGTCAACATCCCCCAGATACTAGTATACAACATGTGAAGTCAACATCCCTCAGATACTAGTATACAACATGTGAAGTCAACATCCCCCAGATACTAGTATACAACATGTGAAGTCAACATCCCCCAGAATATTGTTTACAACATGTGAAATCAACATCCCCCAGATACTAGTATACAACATGTGATAAACAAAGGCCTTTCATGCTGAGCCTCACGTTGGTGATTCTGTCAGACCATTTCAATGCTTCTGTTTTGGGCAACAACCAATTAGTGAATGTTTGTAGCTTATGTTTAACTGTGTTTGTTGTTCTTCGTGTTTCTGACCCATACAGCCCTACAGCTGTCAGGTTACAACTGAGTCTTGTACATTCGGTGCTAAGTTTAACGTCTGCAGATATTCAAAATCCCCTAGTGCTATAAACCCTCCTGCAGCTGTCAGGTTACAACTGAGTCTTGTACATTCGGTGCTAAGTTTCACGTCTGTAGATGTTCACAAATCCCCTAGTGCTATAAACCCTCCTGCAGCTGTCAGGTTACAACTGAGTCTTGTACATTCGGTGCTAAGTTTCACGTCTGTAGATGTTCACAAATTCCCCCTAGTGCTATAACCCTCCTGCTAGCTTTCAATGTTACAACTGAGTCCTCTTACATTCGGTTGCTAAGTTATCACGTCTGTAGCTGTTCACAAATTCCCCTAGTGCTAATAAACCCTCCTGCCAGCTTTCAGGTTACAACTTGAGTCCCTTGTACATTTTCCCCGGCTGCTAAGTTTAACGTCTGTAGATGTTCCACCAAAGTCCTCCTAGTGCTATACAACCCTCCTTACAGCTGTCAGGTTTACAACTGAGGTCTTGTAACATTCGGTGCTAAGTTCACGTTCTGTAGATGTTCACAAATCCCCTAGTGCTATAAACCCTCCTACAGCTGTCAGGTTACAAACTGGAGTCTTTTGTACATTCTGGTGCTCAAGTTTCACGTCTGTATATGTTCACAAATCCCTATTGCTTACTAAACCCTCCTACAGGCTGTCAGGTTACAACTGAAGTCTTGTACATTCAGGTGCTAAGTTTCACGTCTGTAGATGTTCACCAATCCCCTCGTGCTATAAACCCTCCTACAGCTGTCAGGTTACAACTGAGTCTTGTACCATTCGGTGCTAAGTTTCATGTCGGTAGATGTTCACAAATCCCCTAGTGCTAATAAACCCTCCTGCAGCTGTCAGGTTACAACTGAGTCTTGTACATTCGGTGCTAAGTTTCACGTCTGTAGATGTTCACAAATCCCCTAGTGCTATAACCCTCCTAGCAGCTGTCAGGTTACAAACTGAGTCTTGTACAATTCGGTGCTAAGTTTCACGTCTGTAGATGTTCACAAATCCCCTAGTGCTATAAACCCTCCTACAGCTGTCAGGTTACAAACTGAGTCTTGTACATTCGGTGCTATAGTTTCACGTCTGTAGATGTTCACAAATCCCCTAGTGCTATAAACCCTCCTGCAGCTGTCAGGTTACAACTGAGTCTTGTACATTCGGTGCTAAGTTTCACGTCTGTATATGTTCACAAATCCCCTAGTGCTAATAACCCTCCTGCAGCTGTCAGGTTACAACTGAGTCTTGTACATTCGGTGCTAAGTTGCCCTACAGCTGTCAGGTTACAACTGAGTCTTGTACATTCGGTGCTAAGTTGCCCTACAGCTGTCAGGTACAACTGAGTCTTACTTCGGTGCTAAGTTTCGTCACTGATCTTCACAAATCGTGCCTTTTATCTGCTAATTCCCTCCCAGCTGTCAGGTTACCAACTGAGTCTTGTACATTCAGTGAGTTTACATGCTGTAGTGTTACAACTGAGTCCTTACATCGTGCTATAAACCCTCCTCAGCTGTCAGGTTACAACTGATCTTACATTCGGTGCTAAGTTTCACGTCAGGTTACAACTAGTCTAAAATCCCCTAGTGCTAAACCCTCTAGCTGTCAGGTTACAACTGAGTCTTGTACATTCGGTGCTAAGTTCAACCCTGTATATCACCTCAGCTTCTGGTGCTATACTTCTCAGCTGTCAGGTTACAACTGTCTTGTACAATTCCCCAGTGCTTAAACCCTCCTCAGTGTAGGTTACAACTGAGTCTTGTACATTCGGTGCTAAGTTTAACTCTGTAGTTCACAAATCCCCTGAGTCTTTACATTCGGTGTAAGGTTACACTGTCTTGATTTGCAAAGTCTTACGTCTGTGATTTACACTCCCCTAGTCAGGTTACAACTAGTCTTGTACATTCGCTAAGTTGTACATCTGTAGTAAGTTTCAATCCAGTGCTTAAACCCCTAGTGTCCTACAGCTGTCAGGTTACAACTGAGTTTGTACATTCGGTGCTAAGTTTCACGTCTGTAGTTTAAACCCTAGTGCTAAACCCCCTCAGTTAGGTTACAAAGTCTTGACATTCGGTAAGTTTCCTCGTAGTCAGGATCCCTAAACTGAGTCTTGTACTTCGGTCATTCAACGATCTTGTACATTCACAAATTACCCTTAATGTCAGCTATTAACCCTCCTACAGCTGTCAGGTTACAACTGAGTCTTGTACATTCGTCTAAGTTTACGTCTGTAGATGTTCACAAATCCCCTAGTGCTATAAACCCTCCTGCAGCTGTAGGTTACAACTAGTCTTGTACATTCGGTGCTAAGTTTCACGTCTGTAGTTTCACAAATCCCCTAGTGTATAAACCCTCCTCAGCTGTCAGGTTACAACTGAGTCTTGTACATTCGGTGCTAAGTTTACGTCTGTAGTGTTCACAAATCCCCTAGTGCTATAAACCCTCCTAGGTTCAGGTTAAACTGAGTCTTGTACATTCGGTGCTAAGTTTCACGTCTGTAGATGTTCACAAATCCCCTAGTGCTATAAACCCCCTCAGCTGTCAGGTTACAACTGAGTCTTGTACATTCGGTGCTAAGTTTCACGTCTGTAGATGTTCACAAATCCCCTAGTGCTATAAACCCTCCTGCAGCTGTCAGGTTACAACTGAGTCTTGTACATTCGGTGCTAAGTTTCACGTCTGTAGATGTTCACAAATCCCCTAGTGCTATAAACCCTCCTGCAGCTGTCAGGTTACACGATCTGTAGGATTCGTTGTAGCACAAATCCCCTAGTGCTATAAACCCTCCTGCAGCTGTCAGGTTACAACTGAGTCTTGTACATTCGGTGCTAAGTTTCACGTCTGTAGATGTTCACAAATCCCCTAGTGCTATAAACCCTCCTACAGCTGTCAGGTTACAACTGAGTCTTGTACATTCGGTGCTAAGTTTCACGTCTGTAGATGTTCACAAATCCCCTAGTGCTATAAACCCTCCTGCAGCTGTCAGGTTACAACTGAGTCTTGTACATTCGGTGCTAAGTTTCACGTCTGTAGATGTTCACAAATCCCCTAGTGCTATAAACCCTCCTGCAGCTGTCAGGTTACAACTGAGTCTTGTACATTCGGTGCTAAGTTTCACGTCTGTAGATGTTCACAAATCCCCTAGTGCTATAAACCCTCCTGCAGCTGTCAGGTTACAACTGAGTCTTGTACATTCGGTGCTAAGTTTAACGTCTGTAGATGTTCACAAATCCCCTAGTGCTATAAACCCTCCTGCAGCTGTCAGGTTACAACTGAGTCTTGTACATTCGGTGCTAAGTTTCACGTCTGTAGATGTTCACAAATCCCCTAGTGCTATAAACCCTCCTG
>JACEFZ010023176.1:375000-444752 GCA_014155875.1 Cepaea nemoralis | reverse complement strand
CCGACCTACTTCTTATTTATTGTATTGGTAGGATTGTATATATTTATGTGAATACTCATCAGTGATCTTGGTGGCTACATACCAACAACCACCAACACATCAGCAAACTAACCACCTAAATCAGACCTGAGAGAGGGAAGCCGAGAGAGGAGATGAACCACAAGTGAGATGGAGGATGACTTCGCTATGAGCAGAGCATGGGGAGGCCTTCAGTGGAGCTATACGGGCAGACCTGACGTGGATCCATCAGTCAATGGACCCTGGCTTACCTAATCCTCCAGTCACCAGGTTACTTTTCTCATAGGTAGAAACCACACCCAATTACAGGAACACTGATATGTTATGGTTGAGACACCACTATCATACTTAATATGTACAACATCAAAATGTTTACTATGTTTTCACACTTGTTGACATTTCATATATTGATGCTTGTTATTGATTGTCTGGGACAATGGTTCAATGTGCAACTGTTCTATTACTTTGTGTAAATCACAATAGAGATGTATGTACTGACCAGAAGGCTCAGGCCAGTCAATAAATGATTAACATGAATTGACCTTCTGTTAATTTGTCAAGTTCAAACCTATCTGTGTCAACAACTTCTTTGTGCATCATGTTGTCAAAATCTAATGTGATTGATTATGTGTTTGATTGTTAAAAGATAAATTAACTCATAATGACTTACTAAAGGGGGAAATAAAAGACTCTATACCTATAAACTGCTCAACATCCATGTTTTCTTCATCTAAATCAGGCTGAGAAAATTCTCCTGACTTTCCTCAGATTTGATAAACTAAAAGGGGGCTCCAGAGCTAAAGAATCATTGGAGAAGGGGCAGATTCCCAATTAGTAAATTACCATTCTTACCAGGGCCATAATCTATATCTCCTAGACAATACTTAACAAAACGAGGCCTGCAGATAACTCAAGGTTCATATTCTGGGGTTATTGAAGATAGAAGAGGATGGGGCTCTACATCTTTTGTTAGAGATGGGTCATGCACTACAGTGATCTCCCATTCCCGTCAAAAATATATGACAATGCCCAAAAAATGTTGACTGTCTACGTCTAATGACTCTAGTCAATTTACGATCTTCATTTGTTTCTTGAAGGACTTGTTCAATGGTTGTCTGTCTGTCCATGGTATTCTTTGTATTTTCCTCAGAAACCACATTTCCACACCCATCAGATGGTTTTCAGCTTGACTGCTCATTGTCCACGCTTCACATCCATACAAAAGTACAGGCTCAATGTAGCACTTCAACACTCCTTTTCTCGTTTTCATTGATATTTTTGTATTGGTCAGTATGTTTTTCATTTTGCAAAAGCCTACCTTCGCAATGGAAATTCTTGTGTTGAACATAACATGGCAAGAGCAAGTGACGGAAGGTCTCTATCCCGGGCTGGATTTCGAGCACACAAACATATTGAGTTGTGCATAACGAGTTGAGGTGGCTCGGTCATGTGGGACACACGCGCAATAAGCAGCTACCAAAGACATTCTTCTGTGACGAATTTGATTTGGATCCTAGTGAACCAAATAGAGATGCAGCGACAAACTGAAAGCATCGTTGTAAAAGCACTGTATTAGTAGTGAAAATTGGAAGAATCCCGCTGTTTGTCGCTCGGCCTGTTATAACCAGATGTGAGCAGATTCTACGCTGTTTCAGCACACACAACTGAGGAGGCTACGCCATGTTAGTCTGGTTAACGTCGCTTGATCAATCAATCAACATTCATCAGTCCTAACAGAAAAAGAAGATTCCTTTTGAAACTGGTCTTAACATCCTCAACCAACCCGCTCTCGGAACAGACGGAATACTGTCCGCTTCAGCAACAATGGATTCACAACAAAATGTATGATGTCACTTTAAATGGCTGAAAACTCCTAATTGCGCATCGGAGTGATAAAGGGTGGATACTTCATATACACTTGAGAATGCCATTTAAGATGATCGATTATCCACCCTTGTATGTGGACAACCATGCACCCGAACTTAATTGCGCACGCACTTGTCATTAAAATCATGTATTGCTGTCAAAAGTGGAGATCAAAAGTACTTAATGTGGATGAGTCCCCATGTTGTGTCCCTTGATCTCAGATGGATTCACATGAAAGGAAATTGTGTTCCTTGATCATAGGCAGATTCATATTAAAGGAATGTGTGTCATTTGATCATAAATGATTTACATGAAGGAAGGTGTGTCCCTTTTTTCACATTGTCTCATATGAAGGGAAGGTGTGTCGTTGGTCTCTGGTGGACTCACACGAATGCAAATTATGTCTCTTGATCTTCGAAAGACTAACTGAGATACAGGTTCAATACAACAAAAACAATATAAAATTACACAAAGTAATGCAGCTTTACAGAACAGGATGTTGCGGCGACTATTCTTCATCAGCACACCTGACGGTGCAACGTACACAAAACACAACATATAATCACAGAGAAGTCCCTCCAGTGACTACATTAAGGAGTAAGAACGGGATGAGAAGAATAAAAAGATGAAAACAAAAATGAGAACAGTGAAGAGAAAATGAAAATTATTTGATACTTATCTCAGAATCCCTGGCCATAATACTAACATGAATTGGAAGTTGATATTTTTATGTAGACAGCCGTGGGAGTCTGTGGGTTATGGAGACCGGGGTAAGGGATGGTAACGGTTCGGTGAAGATCCAAGGTAAAATGTTCCACTCATTTTATCAATACAACGAAGACATATAGGAAAATATCAATACACGGATGCAGGAAACAATGATCGGCAAGACGAGTATAAAGATGAAATATAATAAATAAATACATAATTGAAAACAGACAACCCAACAGTCAGACACATATACAGAATGGCAGGAGTAGAGAGACATATAGAAAGACACAGAAATACATAAGGCACAGACAGACAAACAATTACACGGTTACGCAGAAAGAAAGAAAGAAAGAAAGATGGAAAGAAAGAAAGAAAGAAAGAAAGACAAATATACAGATAAGAGACCAGTAATGTCTACGCCCGACTTGACAGCAACGAATGACTTGCATGATAAACCTAAAATTGGCTTCCCATAATTCCTAGCACACACCGGAAGCGGAAGATGCTCGGCAGACTATTGGAAACTGACGAGGTGTAAAACAACAAGCTAATAAAACCCTAGGGCATCGCAAGAAGCTAGCCTCCCTTCAATGGGCCTCCCTGAAGATGGAGAAAATTAGCACAATCTTGTTGACGGATTCGAAACTGAAATCGTTTTTTCTTCTCTTTGGTACTGATGTCCGAGAGATACTCAAGTTCTTGTTTTTCTTGTTATCTGTCCCCCTTGTTTTTCTTGTTATCTGTCACCCCTTGTTTTTCTTGTTATCTGTCACCCCTTGTTTTTCTTGTTATCTGTCACCCCTTGTTTTTCTTGTTATCTGTCACCCCTTGTTTTTCTTGTTATCTGTCACCCCTTGTTTTTCTTGTTATCTGTCACCCCTTGTTTTCTTGTTATCTGTCACCCCTTGTTTTTCTTGTTATCTGTCACCCCTTGTTTTTCTTGTTATCTGTCACCGCTTGTTTTTCTTGTTATCTGTCACCCCTTGTTTTTCTTGTTATCTGTCACCCCTTGTTTTTCTTGTTATCTGTCACCCCTTGTTTTTCTTGTTATCTGTCACCCCTTGTTTTTCTTGTTATCTGTCACCCCTTGTTTTTCTTGTTATCTGTCACCCTTTGTTTTTCTTGTTATCTGTCACCCCTTGTTTTTCTTGTTATCTGTCACCCCTTGTTTTTCTTGTTATCTGTCACCCCTTGTTTTTCTTGTTATCTGTCACCCCGATACCGTTTTGTTGTAAATCTGTTTCAGAGCAGGCTTTGTTCAGGTTTTCATAACGTAATGTTAACTGATTCACTGACAATCAAAGAGTAGGTTTAATAACGTAATGTTAACTGATTCACTGACAATCAAAGAGTAGGTTTAATAACGTAATGTTAACTGATTCACTGACAATCAAAGAGTAGGTTTGGACCACACATGGTACACAATCAAATGAACAAGTATTATAATGAGAATCTCTGTTCACTGAGCACTGAAAATGTTGAAGATAGCACGAAACAAAACAGATAACACGATGACCCTAGTATGGAGATTTGTCGTCCTTCTGTCCAAAAGGGAGGAACATTCAGAGATATATTATCCTTCGGCACTGAATCAGTTAACATAAGTAATGCGTCGCAAACCTCAGTGTTTCATAAACACAAACACTTACACACATATCTCACAAATACACACATATACAAGTGTGTGTGTGTGTGTGTGTGTGTGTGTGTGTGTGTGTGTGTGTCGTTTACTTTGCAGGATGTTGCGTTCAACCCCAACACCAGGTTGATTGTCAAGGCAGTTTTACTTCCAGTAGTTTGCCATTGCTTTCTGAACGAGACGTCCACGTCGAAGTACGACTGACCAGTGTAGAGGTTGAACCCTATACCTCGACGTCAGCGCATCGGTAATTTAAGTATATATACAACTTTTAATACACTGTCTTTCAATGATTCATAACCAACCAACTAGCCAACCAACAAACTAGTCAACCAACCAACTAGCCAACCAACAAACTAGTCAACCAACCAACTAGCCAACCAACAAACTAGTCAACCAACCAACTAGCCAACCAACAAACTAGTCAACCAACCAACTAGCCAACCAACCCACAAACTAGCCAACCAACTCACAAACTAGCCAACCAACCAACTAGCCATCCAATCCACAAACTAGCCAATCAACTAGCCAACCAACCAACTAGTCAACCAACCCACTAACTAGCTAACCCACCAACTAGCCAACTACAAACTACCCAACCAACCCACTAACTAGCCACCAAACCCATAATTACCCAAACAAACCACTAACTAGCCAATCAACCCACCACCTAGCCAACCAACTCACTAGCTAACAACCAACCAACTAGTTAACCATCAAACTAGCCAACTAACTAACCAGCCAACCAACCAACTAACTAGCAAACCAACTAACCAACTAGTCAACCAACCAACCAATCAACTAGCCAACCAACCAACGAGTCAACCAACCCACACACACATTGGCACCTTGCCGTCTTGACAGACGATAGTTTGTGCTCTAAAAAGGCATAATAACTTTTAACTATGGCGGTAGCGAGTGTGACTGATAAGGCCAATTTGCGCTGTAAATGTCCGTTCACAGTGGGTGCATGTGAACACGTGGTCATTTCCACCATCATGCACCATCTTACGTCTCAAACGCTTGGTGTGTGACTTTTCTGCAATAATTTTCTCCTTTGACTTTATTCCATTTCTGATATTTGCCCTCCACGCAACACGTTCAGCGGCGACTTGCTCCCAATGTGCATTATCAATGCCTGTATCAATCATGTCCCGCTTACACACATCTTTGTATCGTAGTAGAGGCCGACCCTGAGATCTCTTACCCATCTGTAATTCACCAAAAAAGATATCCTTTGGTATTCTACCATCATCCATCCTCCTAAGATGTCCTATCCATCTAAGTCTACGAAGACTGAGCATGGAATAAACTGTCACACAACCTGATCTTTCCAATACTTCAGTATTTGTGATTTTGTCTTGCCACTTAATACCAAGAATTCTTCGCAGACACCGCATATGAAAGCTGTTTAAATTGTTCTCTTGGTGTGAGTAAGTTGTCCAGGTTTCACTGCCATAGAGAAGAGTACTAAGGACACAGGCTTGATAGACAAGGACTTTTGTTTTGGCAGTAAGCTTCCTGTTCTCCCAGACTCTTTTTCTTAACCTGTTCATTGTTGTTGCTGCCTTACCAATCCGGATGTTGATTTCCTGATCTAGGGATAATTTGCTATTTACCACTGATCCTAGATATGTAAAATGGTCTACTATCTCTAGTTCGGCGTCGTCAATAAAGATTGATGGTACCCCATGTGCACCTTGTGACATAATCTGTGTCTTCTTTTTGCTAATTGTTAAACCAAATTCAGAACAAGCATTGGAGAATGCAGATAGTAGACATTGCAATTCTTCCTCAGAGTGGGTCGTAACTGCAGCATCATCTGCAAAAAGCAACTCTCTGATCAGTACCCTCCTAATTTTGGTCTTAGCCTTCAATCTCTGAGCATTGTAGAGGCCGCCATCTGAGCGTGAGTGAATGTATATACCACCATCCTGATCACGAAATGCATATTTCAGTAGAAGTGAAAAGTATATTCCAAAGAGGGTGGGAGCTAGTACACAACCTTGCTTAACTCCACTCTTGATTTCAAATTCTTCAGAAGTTGCACCATCAAACTTGATTATACCCTTCATGCCTGTGTGGAACGATTCCACAATGGACAGAAGAGTTGGTGGGCAGCCAATCTTCTTTAGTGCCTTGAACAGACCCTCACGACTGACCAAATCAAATGCCTTTGTGAGGTCGATGAAGGCAATAAACAGTGGTTGATTCTGTTCACGGCATTTTTCTTGCATTTGTCGCAATGAGAATATCATATCAGTGGTAGACCGGTTCTGTCGAAAGCCACACTGTGATTCTGGGTAGACTTGATCTCCTAGGACTTGAAGTCTGCGCAGAACAATTCTGGCAAATACTTTTCCAACAATACACAGAAGTGAGATACCCCTATAGTTGTTACAGTCGCTCCGATCACCCTTGTTCTTGTACAGCGTTATGATGTTTGAATCTTTGAAATCCTGTGGGACTTGTCCTTCACGCCAGCATAGCTCTATTAGCTGGTGGATCTGTAGAGTGAGTGTTTCTTGCCCACTCCTGATAACCTCTATTGGAATCCCATCCTTACCTGGAGCCTTGCCAGATGCAAGTTCATTTATAGCACACTTAACTTCTGTTATGGTGGGAAGTGTGTCCAGGTGGTCAAGAGTTGGTAGAGCCTCTATGGCATTTAGGGCATCATCCGCTAGTTTGGTCTCACTTGAGTAAAGCTCCAAATAGTGCTCTACCCATCTGTCCATCTGCTGTTTCTTATCAGTGATGACTTCTCCAGTCAAGGTTTTCGGCGGTGCACTTCTTTTGATCACTGGACCACAGGCTTTCTTTATTCCTTCACACATGCTTCTTATGTCTCCCTTATCACTTGCGATTTGAATGGACTCACATAACTTGATCCAATAATCATTTGCACACTGCCTGGCAGCCTTTTGCACATCCTTCCTAGCTTGCCTTAGCTCACTCAGAGTGTTACGCGTTGGTCTTTCCTTGTTTCTTAAGAGAGCTTTCTTCTTCTTATCGATTCCGAGACCAGTTAAGACCAGGGATGGAGTTATTGCCTCCCCATAGCACAAAGCCTGGGCTAAAATATAGAGATCATGTGTTGCCCATGCAGCATGATCCCTCTCTCGGCCTGCCTAGTTCACTCCAGAGGAAAGGTAACACCCCTACATCTGGAACAAGACAAGCTGCAGAAGCTGCCGGATCAGCAAAGCATTGCTCTAACTGTCCGCCTGTCGGAGCTTCGATCCTAGACCAGTCGCCAACCAAGGCTTAGGGCCTGGTCAGCCCTGCCATGACAATTTTGTCTTTAGCTTGCATTTCCTCGCACCAGGGTAAGGCTTGTACCCTCCCAATTGTGCTCTTCCGCCCAAAGCCGTTGGCACAATGTGGGGTGTCGGGTTTGGTAAGCGCCGCCCAACGTTCGGCGCTAACAGAAACCAGGTAGTACCGTCTACTGTTATACGGTAGCTCAGTCATATCTGACTAAGACCTGACTATCAACCAACCCACCAACTAGCTAACCCACCAACTAGCCAACTACAAACTACCCAACCAACCCACTAACTAGCAAACCAACCCACTTACTAGCCACCAAACCCATAATTACCCAAACAAACCACTAACTAGCCAATCAACCCACCACCTAGCCAACCAACTCACTAGCTAACAACCAACCAACTAGTTAACCATCAAACTAGCCAACTAACTAACCAGCCAACCAACCAACTAACTAGTCATCCAAACAACTAACTAGCCAACCAACTGACAACACTGATGCTAACGACGATGATGATGATTGTGATGATAATGATGACACGGCGAGACAGCTGTTGTACTTACAGTGAATGGTGGTGGTGATGTGCATGCAAACGGTGAAACATAATTTGTGGGGCTTCACTATTTCTCGGCTACTGCAAACAATAAAGATGCGTCAGTCATGGACATGATAGTAAGAAGAAAGAGGCAACTTGCATTTTTCTCCGGGCATGTTTCAGCAAAAGCCACAAAATCCTCCGACACTGGTCCACATTTCAAGCACTGAGAACTTGACACCAAACAGCAAACACATCTGAAAATCTCTGACAATCATGGTTTTCTCTGGCATCCACAGTCAACGTGTCTGAACACTTAAAGTTTCTCACTGTTTGTAAAAACAGGGAGAACAATACAGTTTACGTATAAGCAGATATCAATGGAGTTATCCCGCATCTTCTGCGATATAGATCACTAGAGCCCTACTGCTCTTTCCATTCCAGACATGAGACGAGCTGTTTTGTTACTGTATAGTACATATCGATAAACTGCAATGTAAGTATGACTATGTATCACGAGAGCTGTGGATAGTTGGTTCCACTTAATATATCGAAAGATCTATAGTGGTCGCTTCACTTAGCATACTGTTCGTTTTACTTAACATATCAAGTTATCTACATTGGTCGTTTCAATTCACATATCCACAACGCTGCATCGTTCATTTCACTTAACATATCGACAGAGATATATCGTTCGTTTCACTTCACATATCGACTCTATACTGTTCATTTCACTTGCCACTTAGACAGATCTATACTGTTCGTTTAATTGTAGATATCGACAGAGCTATATTGTTAATTTAAATTGTAGATAATGGTAGAACTATATCTTGTCTTTCATTGTAGATGTTCATAAAACTGTAATTAATATTAAAATGTAACCTAAAACCCTAATAGTAATGTGCTTTTAATGTCGCTACTGCTGTAAATACCAGAATATGATAAATCACAATCGAATAATCATTCTCGAATCTACCTGAAAGTAATCGCATAATTATCTTTAAAAACTAGGAAATGTCAATTAAAAATCTATTATTAAAAACAATGTACATCCTTAGTAAATTTAAAGATTGAAACAGAAACAAAAGTTTGCACAATTTATGCCTGCCATATTTCGCTGCACCTCATGAGGTGCATACTGCAAAGTTATATTTGAAATGAAGTGAAGTATTTCAGCCAACGTATAATTCAATTATTCACTTCATGTGATACATAACTATGCAGTATTACCTGGAAAGGTGAAGCGAAATACAAGTAGGTTAGGCCCTAAGCCATGTATGTGTGCCTTCTGTGTTGATATATATATATATATATATATATATATTATATATATATATATATATATATATATATATATATATATATATATATATATATATATATATATATATTATTCGACCGTACACACTGTGATGACCATTCATTCACTCATTCATCCATGTAGTAGGTCAATAAGTGTAAGACTGGTCTTAAAGTTATTTGACCATGTCCCCCACTGTCTCCTCTTCTGACAATCTTCGGCTCAGCGTACATGTGTGTACAAATTTCCTTGTCTGCTGTAGTTGTCTCCTGCCAAGTCCTGTGTTCATTTAACCCTGAATCTCTACTTAACCCCCCCCCCCCCCCACTACAGTATTGTTAATAAAGTGGCTCAATAAATAGGGATAATGGCAAGAGGATTGACTTCGTTGCACCGGGTTTGATCCCATATGGATCTGTCTCTGTCCGCATAGCGGCCTGTCGAAAGCGTCGCACACAGCACGAACTCCGTAGCCCCAGCGATGACCAATAGGGGGGTCTCCGAAGAAAATTGCATTCGTGAAGACGAACGACGGAGCCAAAAACGAACACACAACCTTGGAAGCGTGAGGCATGCGGCTTCACCACTTGCTACGGAGACCAAGATGTTGTGATCAAGCCAGTATAATCTTCTTTTATGCATGGAATTCAATAGTTGTCTATTTTCCTCAATGTATTAGATAATTTGTTCATTTGATCTCCTTTTTGTCCGATCTTCTCTTAGTATCTTGTGATACCATCACATGTCAAAAGCTTTCAAGACCCTGTCATGTGGTTTCGAGTCAATGATTGAGAGCTCAACAGTGCTACAGGCCAGTTTTTCGTGGTGAATTTTCTAATGCAACAATATTGCTTCCCTAGAGCCATACGCAGAACTCTTTGGACAGACAAAAAGAGTGCCAAAGACGTCTTGAAAGTTGCGACTAATGACGATAATTGGTTACTCTTAACAAAAGGAGACAATTCACGATTATTTCGTTTGTTCCATGAGGACGAATAAACTTGATAATGTGATCGCTGGAAATGTTGGAGGCGGAGAAAGAGAGAGAGAGAGAGAGAGAGAGAGAGAGAGAGAGAGAGAGATATATATATATATATATATATACATAGAGAGAGAGAGAGAGAGAGATGCTTGACAGTTTGCCATTGAAAGTATGAAATATGCAACAAGAAATAGGTGATGATGATGAAGAAGAAGAAGAAGAAGTAGAAGAAGAAGGGGAGGAAATTGATTTTTACTCACAGAAGAAAACGGAAGAAAAGTTATTACTTATCAGAGCAATATAGTTGATCTTCTTTATATAGTCCATGTTTTATGGCGTTGTTGATCATGTCTGTCCACAGCCCTCTAGCAGCCGGATGTTATGCTGATGTTCCTCCAGGCTATCATGTCCAATTGTCCATTATCTTCTTTCTTGGTGACCTCCTTGCCTCTCTCACCTCCAGCTTGCCTGCTGTCACGACATACTCAGGCTTTTCCATTCGCATGACATGTTCAAAGAATGTTACTGTCTTCCTTTGACGCTAGTGACAAGTTCTATTGGTGGGTCAATTTCTCTTTGCTCTTTTTTATTTTTTTATTAATCCGCGGTGCTCTCATATTTCTTCTAAAACAACCACATCTCCTCAGTCCTACGGGATTTGATAGGCACTCTGCAATGGCAATGGGTTGGATTCTATCAATTCCTGTGCCGACCCACGTGGTACATTCTCATACACCCGTCATCGCGGTGCCGTCCGGAAGCATCCAGCGTGGAATATGCATGTATTAATTATTAATACTACTCTAACGGGCTAGACATTTTGTCTATAAATTAATAACTATGAAACTAGCCAATCCTTCTTATATTACTGGCGTCCAAGGTAATGTCAGCGTTCCTCACATATACCGAATCTTTGTCGGCTCCAAGTTCTTCCTTCGTTGTGACGTTAACAATACAAGATCTGCTGTACAGCAGAACTGGTTCTATACACAAATTCAATACTTTCTGACATTCAATGAAAATGACATATTACATAAGATACTATTCATCTTCTGAAGTGATGTTGTTGTTTGGTTTTTCATTTTCCGAAGTGGTGTTTTTGTTTGGCCCATTCTGCTCTTTATCTTTGTTATGCATCTTACACCTAACGGTATGACTGATTTTAAAATTTGAATTTCTCTTGTCTCGTGACATTCTGGATGTTATCCTTTTCTCTGATAAAAAAAACTGTGTAGAGCTTTCTTGATATTGAAAGGAAGTCCTTCTCTCTCTCTCTCTCTCTCTCTCTCTCTCTCTCTCTCTCTCTCTCTCTCTCTCTCTCTCTCTCTCTCTCTCTCTCTCTCTCTCTCTCTCTCTCTCTCTCTCTCTCTCTCTCTCTCTCTCGTACTATAATGGCCAACAGTAGTTGCAAATCTTTTTCGATGTCAGTTATCAGTATAGTGCCGTCTGCATAACGCAGATTGTTTATATTATAACCACCAGCTCTTAATCGTGATCTGTTGTGATCTTTTTAATTATAATTCTGATATAGATAGAGCAGAGAAACAGTGACATAACCCACCACAGTTTAATTCTTTGCGTGATCTGTTCATAATTGCCCAATATCATTGCCAGGAGAGCCAAATTTCGTTGAAAAAGGTACATCTCTGTGGATGTTGTGTAATACTTCCGTTCTTTGAAGTAACATCTCGTATTGTATTAGTATACAGGACATTTATTTATCTATAACATACCATTATATGTTGCATTATTATATATATATATATATATATATATATATATATATATATATATATATATATATATATATATATATATATATATATATATATATATATAGACTACAGATCCGTGCCTACATTCGCTCACTTAGTTAACATACATACAATAATTCCTATCGTAATTCTTATATACAGAATATATACTTTCTGCGCCTATCATCGTTGAATTATCACTCCGAGAACAGCCGTCACTGATCGTAATTATTATATAGAGTAATGATATCTACGCTTACATTCGGCCAATACACATACATATCTCTCCCCCCCCCCCCCCCCCCCCCAAAAAAAAAAAAAAAAAAAAAAATTAAAAATTAATAATATTAATAATAATAATAATAATAATAATAATAATAATAATAATAAAAAATTGCATGTCCTATGCGGATACGATAATCTGCGCTTACTTTACACAGTTAATAAGAATATACCACACATCATGCTTTGCCGTTCAGAAAGCAATGGCAAACTACTTACTGAACATCAAAATTTCCTAATAAATCACAAAAATGGTTGAGCTAGGTGCAGCACAAGAATTCTGGGGTTGATTGTGATGTCCTGTAAAAGAATGTATCTGTGTATATATTGGTAAGATAGATCTGCGCCTACTTTGCACAATTAACACACACATACCACATATAATCTGCGTGTCGTATGTGGATACGATAGATCTGCGCTTGCTTCAAACAATTAACCTCATATCATAAACTACATGTCATATGTGAATAAGATATACCTGCGCCTACTTCACACAGTTGACATATCTGAACCGCGCATCATAAGTTGCATGTTGAATGTGAATAACATATATCTGCGCCTACTTAACACAATTAACACTTCTTGAACATACACCATCTAATGTCCGTCTTACATAAGAAACATATGTCGCCAGGATCCGGTCGAATTCTTTGTAAATATCGCTTCACTCACATTCGACACCCCCACGTCGCGCATCTAGCATTTACTTCCTAAGAAGCTCTAACACCCGGCTTGCGCTGTCCGGATCGAGCCATGACAAATTCTTAGACACTCGGATGTCGCAGACGCTACAAGATGGCGGGGCATTTTTTAAGCCTTGGTGGTGTTGTATTGCGTGTATTAACGCTTTCGCCGGTCAGGTTTTTAATTACATCTTCCCATGTTTAATTCTGCGGTTGATAAAAATGCTCTCTGGCATTTTTTAAACATCGAAACGTGGTTTATTTCCCGAAATTGGGTATAAATTGCTTAGGTTTGCATAAGCAAAAACGGTTAAAAGCGGAGGGGAGCTATATTTTTGTCATATGCAGTAAGTAAAACAAATCAACTTTTAAATAGTAACTATCCTAGAACATTTAAATAACAACATGCGCGCGCGCACACACACACACACACACACACACACACACAGAGAAGCTGATACATTTTAGTCGTTCATACAATGTGTTAACAATGCCAGATAAGGACAGTCCTAGATACACACAAGCGTAAAATCACATTATGTCAGATGGGATGCATAAGAAACACAACTGTAAAATTAAGAATAGTCAGAGAGATAAATGAGAAATTAGAGGTCAGCATGACCGAATGGATAAGACATTTCTTTCTTAAACATCCGGTGTGGTAATGCCGAGGTCATCGAGTTTAACTCCTACACCCAACAGATGGACTAAAATATTAATGTATCATCTCTGACTTTAAAATGTTAGTTGCATATCATTTACAGGACGTCGCATTTTTTTTTTCTTCTGGCTGTTAGTGATTTCTTGGCAAGTTTATGTTCAGTAGTTTCCTGTTGCTTTTTGAACGACCAGCACCTATACCATTTTATTAAACAAAACTAACGAAAGGCGGTCTGCTGCCAAATCGCCCGCAGCTGTGTTTCAAACGCAGTTTGTGGGATTAAGAACTGCGTTCGTAACCCATTCGTCACTTGAGAACGTATATTACACGCACCTCTGAAGTTGGAGTGGGTTCGGCTGATGGCGAGGGACACTGGTAATACAAAAAGCTGATTTACACGCAACGATTAGTGCATTATTGCTAGACGTAGGGCAAGTGTATGGACTACGCTTGGGTTCAAAACGAGATAACGACCAAAAAAAGATCCCATAGAGAAACACAGGACAATTGTAGGTATAAACCCGACTGGCTTAACGGAAGACCACAGTATTACATGGTTCGGACATTTAGTTAAAATGGAACAAGATCAACAATAGTATAGAGAGTTCAACAAGAAAACATTGGGGTATAAGGCGAGAGGACGACACAGGAAGAGATGGCTAGATGGCGTAAGAGAGATATTGAAGACATTTATTTGTGGTCATCGCTCGCTTTGAACTCAAGCGTAGTCCATACACACTACTTCTAGCAGTGCTGGGCTGAATTTTACGTGTAGAATTGCTTTCCATATTAACAGTGTCCCTCGCCATCAGGCAAACCCACTCCGACTTCAGAGGTACTTGTAATTTACGTCTCCAAGTCAAGGGCGAGAAGTCAACAGTTTAGTCCAATTGTCAGGTGTAGGGGTTGAACCCCTTACCTCGGTATGAGCACACCGGATGTTTAAGAACAGTCGTAATTTAAATATGACATTAGCACTAATAGCAAGACACGCACACTAAAAAAAAAAAATTACATCTATCTCCTGGCTGCGACACTTCACGTCAAAAGCAGTAAGCCAAAAAAAAAAAAAAATGAAGACTAAATCAGTAAGAGTAATAAAGGACCTCTTCTCAACACATTAAAGTATAGTGGGTGTATTCTAATGTGTGTGTGTTTGTTATTTGACCTATGCTGATTTAATATGCAATTCTGAGAAATATGGTGCTATCTCAATGGTTAGCCACGAATACTTCCGTATTCCGTAGATGTGTTTTCATGTAGGCGATAAGCTTGGCTAATAAGGACACCTTTATATTGGGGTGTTTAGTTGGTCATGCGTTTAAGTACACTTGTTCCCTTAGCGAGAAGCTGTCGTCATTTGGAGGTGACGGTTCGAACCCCGGCCGGAAACTATAGCTTTAAATGTTTATGTTGTCTAATGCGTCCTTTAATCCCTATGTCTTTCTTCTACTTCTGTGAGCGGCAAACAGTGCATGTGTTTTTATTTATGAATTGTTCTAGTGCCCTCAAAGGGTTCTCCAATCAATATTTATGGGCATATCTTATATATAAATTGCGATCTCCGTCTGTCTGTCTGTCTGTCTGTCTGTCTGTCTGTCTGTCTGTCTGTCTGTCTGTCTGTATGTCCGTATGTCCTTTATGCGCTCGCGAACGGCCCATCCGATTGAGATGAAATTTTCTACACGTCTTCCTTTCATTCCAGAGCTGCCAACTGTCATATTTTTTTAGTGTGAAATCGGCTGCTTACCCAATATTATTTCATTTTCCATTTTTCATTGTAATTTCATATATCTCAGGGGACTTAACTCTGTAAAAGTTATTTCAAGGGGCATAACTTTTCTGTATAACTTATAGTCATATTGTGGCATCGTTTTCAAAGATTTATAAACTCTTTGTCCATAGTTATGTACCGGCATATGAGTTATAATAAATAATGATACAATCTGTAAGGCATTTTCAAAGTTTTCATAAAAATAATGCATAATGCATAACATTGTAACTCATCTTTTTTTGCTTAAGAAGTTACTGTAGTCATGCAGGTGATTAGAAAGAGTTTTCATTGAAAATAATGGATGGTGTGTGGAAGGACATTCTTTTAAGTTACTTTTTTTGTTGTATGAATTTAATGAGACGCTACCCGCCAGGAGCTGGGCGAAGCCACGCGGGTCAGATAGATAGACAGACCCACCTTTTCGCTGCAGTTGTCTACAGACTGTCTGTTATATTATATTATATATATTATATATTATATTATGGACTGAATGGTCCGATGTGCAACGAGGATGATGTCACGAGCTCGCCATGAGTTAACCAGATAATAATACCGACGTTTGCTTGGCGTATATTTTCTAGGCCACAACAGTCGTACTAACAGAGTAAACACAGCTGCACGGGTTACATCGGGTCAGCCCATATACACATTTGGCGGTGAGTGAGAAGGAAGGGATAAAACGCGTTGGCAGTTCATAACAGTTAAATCACATATAATTGGCCGCGCAGGATATGGAATGGTTCCGTTTGTCATCTATAGTTCCGGACATCAGACGGAATGGAGGTTTGACTGTCAGCACATGACAGAAAGTAGAGGGTGTTATTGAAAACAGTGGAACACCTGCCGGACATGAACAACGTCACGTGCACAATGTAAGCGTGTTTGGAAAACCATGATTGGCAGCTTGGTATCGAAACTCTTTGTTGGAACTCGACAGTAACTCTCTAGATTGTTTTGGATGTCAGAACCAGTGATGACAAATCTAACATTGAGGGAGCCAGAGGGGGGATGGATCCCTGACAGGGGATGATCTGCCAATGTGCCACCTGTGTGGGGGTATAAAGGATAACGTCACGTGGCCAACTTTGGTAGTTTGCCATATAAACCCGAGTTGGGACCAACTAGGGGGACTTGAAAATGTAGATTTAGGCAGACATGCTTGTCACTGCAGCAGTTAGAACATCTATCGTGTGAAGGAGATATTTGATTTAGTTTACACGAGCCTGTATGGCTACCATTAGATGTAATTTAGTGTAAACTGCAGTGCTGTAAGGTATAACCTAATATAATATATTCGTTCAAATTAATATAGACTGTGGCCTTGTTAAACTATAGTATGATGATTAGCCCTGTTAGTGGAAAACTAGCTAGAGTAGGGAAGTGATACTTGGCTCTGTTAGCTAAAAATAGATTAGTGAAGTGTTGATAAGCTTTACTAGTTGAGAATTGAGTAATGAGGGATAATTGGGATCTTCCCGTAGGTGTCCCTGGTGGGCGGGGTTCCGCATTCTGTTTGCTGATTTTTTCTTTGTCATAGCCTGATTCGGCTCTAGGTGGGTAGCTAATCTGCTCTATGACTAAGTCTAGTTAGCTAAAGATCATTAAGCAAGGTGATAGGCTTACACTCAGCCAAAAGGATCAGTGACTAGTACTATCACCAGATGTGTTGTTTATATCCTAGGTTCCCTACCAGATCCAAGGAAACTCAACAAGTTTTTGGGAAAGAATCCAATCCCATTCGGAAGAACACCAGTTCAACAATCAATAAAGTTGCATACAGAATGTAACTAAAGCTAGGAGGAAGTTGATTCACCAAAGATAGTGATGATTACTGATGCACCAAACAGCATCAGACAGTAGTAACTAAATGAGAACAGTCTAATAGTTACCTAATGTTATATAATCTCGTGTAATAGAACACAAGACATTATAAGTGAGGCTAGATAGACACGAGTGAGGATCAATCACATTAACAATTAACATCAATGACTGTGTACACACTACAAAGGACTTGTGCAGTTTTTTTTTTAAGGAACAGACATTGTGTAGGGTGCAACCGGTCCATGATTAACTGTTAATACCACCGGTGTCTATTTCGGATGATCATGAAATTGGATTACCAGAGGTCTACAGAGGCAAAGCAGTGTCCGGCAAGATGGTTTCGGCACTGGGTGAGCTGTACATGTTCTGACGTAACGTGCTGTGGTCTATCCTTGCTGGGATCAGCTGACTGGGTTGTTGTCTGAGAGTCCGATTCTACTCACTTTATAGAACACGTCACACATTTTCTTCACATACACGTCTCATATACGTTACACTTTTATTTTAATAAATTAATCTTTATTA
The DNA here is from genome assembly GCA_014155875.1 of Cepaea nemoralis. Lineage (NCBI taxonomy): Eukaryota > Metazoa > Mollusca > Gastropoda > Stylommatophora > Helicidae > Cepaea > Cepaea nemoralis. Next base: position 426,927 of record JACEFZ010023176.1, on the reverse strand, counting down.
ATTTTTAGAAGCAAGAGTTGTTGAGTATGTTGCGTTGGGAAGTATGAGAGGGGGCATAGTACGACAGTGAGAGAGTGATAGGAAAAGGTGTCCATAGGCTGATGGAGTGTGTTGGACGGAAGCTGGTGGATTCTCCAGGATATTGAGAGGGAAAAATTATTATAATGTGGGTGTCGGCTCTCTTCACTCCAGGGACGACACTGTAAAGGAGGACACGACAGATGATCTGTCGACTAACTAACTAACTAACTAACTAACAGGCATATTCGTTAAAATCCTCCTCCTCCTCTCCCCTCCTACCCTCTTCCCCTCCTCCTCCTCCTTCTCCCTCTTTCTCCTCCTCCTCCTTCCTCCTCCTCCTCCCTCTTCCTCCTACCTCCTCGCCCTCCTCCCTCCTCCTAATCACTCCTCTTCCTTCCTCCTCCCTTCTCCTCCTCTCTCCTCCCACTCCCTCCTCCTCCCTCCTTCTAATTCTACGTCCTCCCCCTCATCCCTCCTCCTCCCTCCTCCCCCTTCTCCTCTATCTTTCTCCCTCCTCCTCCCTCCTCCTCCCTTCTCCTCCTCCCATCTCATCCTCTCTCCTCCTCTCTCCTCCTCCCTCCTCCTCCCCCTACCTCCTCCCTCCACATCCCTCCTCCCTCCTCCTCCTCCCTCCTCCTCCCTCCTTCTCACTCCTCCTTCTCCCTCCTCCTTCTCCCTCTTCCTCCTCCCTCCTACTCCCTCCTCCTAATCACTCCTCTTCCTTCCTCCTCCCTTCTCCTCCTCTCTCCTCCTCCTCCCTCCTCCTCCTACGTCCTCCCCCTCATCCCTCCTCCTCCTACCTCCTCCCCCTCCTCCTCTCTCCACCTCCCTCCTCCTCCTCCCTCCTCATCCTTCCCCTCCTTCTCCTCCCTCATCCTTCTCCCTCATCCTTCTCCCTCTTCCTCCTCCCTCCTCCTCGCTCCACCTCCTCCCTCTGCCTCCTCCCTCCGCCTCCTCCCTCCTCCTCCTCCCTCCTCCATCTCCCTCCTCCTCCTCCCCCTGCGTTCTTCTCCTCCTTCCTTCTCCCTCCTCCTCCTTCTCCTTCCTCCTCCCTCTTCCTCCTCCCCCTCCCTCTTCCTCCTCTTACCCTCCTCCCTCCTCCTCCTACCTCCTCCTCCTCTCTCCTCCTCCTAATCCCTCCTACTCTCTCCTATTCCTCCCTACTCCTCCTCCTCCTTCCTCCTCCCTCCTCTTCCCTCCTCCTCCTCCTTCCTCCTCCCTCCTCCTCCCTTCTCCTACCTCCTCCTCCTCTCTCCTCCTCCTAATCCCTCCTCCTCCCTCCTTTTCCTCCCTACTCCTCCTCCCCCTTCCTCCTTCCTCCTCTTCCCTCCTCCTCCTTTCTCCGCCTACCTCTTCCTCCCTCCTACTCCTCCCTTCTCCACCTCCCTCTTCCTCCTCCCAGCTCCTACTCCTCCTTTTCCTTCTTCTGCTGATGCTGCTGCCGCCGCTCCATTTACCCAAGTTAATTGTTGGGGAAGATGTAAAGATCTTTCAAGTGCTCTTTCTAATGCTTTTTGTAAGTTGGTCTTCGTTTATCTAAGGTTGTTCTAACTGCAACCAATAAATGATTAGACAGACAGGCAGACAGACAGACAGACAGACAGAGAGGGAGGGACGGACAGACAGACAGTCGGGAACGGGAACTTATATGACTACTTATATGAATTAAATGAGATGCTCGCCGTCAGGGGCTGGGCGAAGCCAGGCCGGATCAGACAGATAGACAGACAGACAGACAGATAGATAGTCGGGAACGGGAACGGGAGCTTATATGACTACTTATATGAATTAAATGAGATGCTCCACACCAGGAGTTGGGCGATGCCGGGCCGGGTCAGACAGACAGACAGAAAGACAGACAGAAAGACAGACAGTCGGTAACGGGAACGAGAACTTATATGACTACTTATATGAATTAAATGAGATGCTCCCCACCAGGGACTGGGCGAAGCCGGGCCGTGTCAGCTAGTTCTAAATAAAAGTAAAATAAAGGACACTTCAGATGGCATTGTAATTTAGCTGCGTGATCTACACAGGGCATCGCACTCAACGCCGACATGTATTGGCTTTATGTGATTATCTGGGCAATTTTACGTTCAGTAGTTTCAAAACAATGTTTTCCCGTGATGAATTTGAATAACGAAGACACAAACAATAGATTGCACGATTTATTGCCTGGCATATTTCGCTGCATCTCGTCAGGTACATACTGCAGAAATCACACAACTTACGTGAATTAATTAGATAAATCCTTCAAACTGAAATATACACATGTTCGCACAGTAATGTCGATTGTCTACCACGGTAATTTTAAACTGACTAACATGTCTTTCTGCTTGCACAAGGACGGCTTACGAAGGTTGATTATTATAGCTTCAGCAAACTTTAACAATCGACTACTTTGTGTGTTGAACAACACACGGAAGGCACTGTCTCTTTCAACCACGTGACCGCTCTCGAGCACATGTCTCCCGACCGATGAAGCCGGACTGTTCCAGTGTGTCGGCCTGCCTAGGCTACCATCTTCTGTGTGTAGTATCTTGTCCAACCAATTCGGAATATATGAGCGACAGTTACATTGCAGGGTTTCGGAACATATTCCGAATTGGGTGGACAAGATACTACACACAGAAGATGGTAGCCTAGGCAGGCCGACACACCGGAACATTCCTGCTTCATCGGTCGCGAGACATGTGCTCGAGAGCGGTCACGTGGTTGAAAGAGACACTGCCTTCAGTGTGTTGTTCAACACACAAAGTAGTCGATTGTTAAAGTTTGCTGAAGCTATAATAATCAACCTTCGTAAGCCGTCCTTGTGCAAGCAGAAAGACATGTTAGTCGGTTTAAAATTACCGTGGTAGACAATCGACATTATTGTGCGAACATGTGTATATTTCAGTTTGAAGGATTTATCTAATTAATTCACGTAAGTTGTGTGATTTCCGCAGTATGTACCTGACGAGATGCAGCGAAATATGCCAGGCAATAAATCGTGCAATCTATTGTTGGTGTCTTCGTTATTCAAGTTCAGTAGTTTGCCATTCTTAGTCAGGTCATAGTCAGATATGACTGAGCTACTGTATAGTAGACAGAACTAGCTGCTTTCTGTTAACTCGAATGTTAGGCAACATTCACCAGTCGACACTCCACATTGTGCCAACGGCTTTGTTTTCGTAATATTACACGACAATCATGATCTCTCTCTCTCTCTCTCTCTCTCTCTCTCTCTCTCTCTCTCTCTCTCTCTCTCTCTCTCTCTCTCTCTCTCTCTCTCTCTCTCTCTCTCTCTCGATATATATATATATATATATATATATATCTATATATATATATATATATATATATATGAATTCAGTGTGTCCTTTCCTTCCTCCACATATTGTCTCATTTGACAACAACCTGTCCCCTGTTCCCACCTCCATTTCCCTGACACATTCTTCACTTTTCCTTTCTCTAGAAGATTCTATTTTATCCTATCTCACGATCACCATTAGTTTTAAAGACCCTATTGGCCATTTTACTGCTGGAGTCCTCTTAAGACAGAAAACCAGCTTATAGATTTTAGACCCGACTACCCCCATTCCCATGATTTCCTCCCTTTGTCCATCATTTGGTATTATAAACCCCATTAGTGGGGAGTGCTGGGTTTTCTGTACTCTTAAGAATTAGCGGCAGAATGTTCACCCAGAAAATTGGCCATAAAACAGACAAGTACACAGTAGTTAGAAGCCATACGTGGCTACATTAGAAGGAAGAAGATATTGCTATAAGTGAGATATTACTTCCACCATACGTGGCTACAGTAGAAGGAAGAAGATATTGCTATAAGTGAGATATTACTTCCGCCATACGTGGCTACAGTAGAAGGAAGAAGATATTGCTATAAGTGAGATATTACTTCCGCCATACTTGGCTACAGTAGAAGGAAGAAGATATTGCTATAAGTGAGATATTACTTCCACCATACTTGGCTACAGTAGAAGGAAGAAGATATTGCTATAAGTGAGATATTACTTCCGCCATACGTGGCTACAGTAGAAGGAAGAAGATATTGCTATAAGTGAGATATTACTTCCGCCATACTTGGCTACATTAGAAGGAAGAAGATATTGCTATAAGTGAGATATTACTTCCACCATACGTGGCTACAGTAGAAGGAAGAAGATATTGCTATAAGTGAGATATTACTTCCACCATACTTGGCTACAGTAGAAGGAAGAAGATATTGCTAAGTGAGATATTACTTCCACCATACTTGGCTACAGTAGACGGAAGAAGATATTGCTATAAGTGAGATATTACTTCCACCATACTTGGCTACAGTAGAAGGAAGAATATATTGCTATAAGTGAGTTATTACTTCAACCATATTTGGCTACAGTGAAAGTAAGAAGATAATGCTATGCGTGAACTACTCGGATTACTTTACCCATACATGGCTACAATGGGCGGAAGAAGATATTGCTAGAAGTGAATTATTACTTCCGCCATACTATTCATCGTCGTCACCATAGCATGGCAAGCAACTTGGAGTGGAAGATAATCAGTTTAGTGCAGATTAGCATCCAAGGTCTCTGAACATGTCCGTAGATGGTCGATTGCCTTCCAGGTTCTTGCAGATTAATGGGCGCAATCGTGCGCTTGAGATGTTGTGCTTTCCTGAAAGATCTTCCGTACAATTTGAAACGACGTGCCCCATCGCATCAAAATCATGTGCCTTGCTAAATTGGCACCAGCTTTCATGTCTCTACACAGATATCAATCCTTGGAGTTCAACCACGCAACCACCTCTGCCCTTTCTCCCATTAACCTTTCCATTCATCGCGATGTTTTCCCCAATGCCTATTTTATAGTTTTAACACCACAGACTGCTGTTTGTCTTTCTTATAGTTGTAGATAATGTTTTATTTTGATTCGCGATTTGGGAGATTAGCGATTTGGGAGATTAGCTATTTGGGAGATTAGCGATTTGGTAGTTAGCGATTTGGGAGATTATCGAAATGGAGACGATCGTTTTGCGTTGATTTGCGCAATGGCATGAGCGTCGACAGTTAAGAAAGCAATGGCTACATTCAAAATGTAAAATGTCCAAAAACAATTACAGACAGCCAATAAATGCCAGGCTTGATTACGACGTTCAGTAAAGAACTTGTACAGGGTGGGCCAAAAAAGTGAGAACATCTTGTAGCATACGAGTTATTTAAAAATATAATTCAATTAATCATATTGTTTCATGTAATTTTGTTTGCCAAGTATTTAGCTAATCAGAAATCATGTTCAATGTGTCCTCCTTGCTTCTCAGCGAGTTTTTCTAAGCGTCGACGCCACTCGTTTATGCTACTGTCAATAAAGCGCTGCCCCAGATTTCTCCATTCTTCAATTATTGCCAACTTGAGCTGCTCAACTGTGGTAAATTTTCGCCGAAGGTAGACTTTTTCTTGCAAAGCACCCCATATGGCATAATCTACTGGGTTTAAATCAGAACTGTTCGGTGGCCACATGTCTGGCTCGATGAAGTTAACATTCTCCTGACGAAGAAAGTTGATCGTATTTCTGGCTGTGTGAGATGGAGCTCCGCCTTGCTGTAATGTCCAGTTATGGCGACCACATGTCGCTTGAATTACAGGCAGCAAACCTTGTCTCAGAACATGTTCACAATAGTATTCACTGTTTACTTTGACGCCTGGTTCAACGATCCCAATTCTAGTTTTCCCCATTCGAGACACCAACTGATACCATGATACCGCGGCTGAAATGGTCACGTTCTCGTATAAGTCGACTTTCCTGAACTTGCATTTTCTTTGTTCGTATCAACGGAATAAACACGGTCATTTTGAGAATTAACTGGAGTGGCAACGGTGAATGTCTTTTCGTCTGTAAACCAGATGCTTCGTACACTTCTCTCATTAGGAAACCGCTCAAGTAGCTGCCGACTGCGTTGCAAGCGTTTCAATTTGACATTTTCATTGAGCTTCTGCCCGATCACACGCTTGTACGTTTTGAGTTGTAAATCTTGCTTAACAATACGTCGAACCGACGACCGTGGTATACCAGTTTCTCTTTCTATTTCCCGTGGACTTTTGTGACTGTGAGAATCATCATCTTGACTGCAGATCAGTCCTTTCACCCACTCAATATTATGTTGTGTTCTGGCAGATTTTGGTCTACCATTCCAGGTTTACGTTCTGTTGTATCGTCGTTGTCAGTTTTATTGATAACCCGACTGACACTAGCTATGCTCCAAGCTTTGTTTGGGAACTCATTGGTCATTCTCCTAGCACCCCACTGTTTTTCAATTCCAAAATGTTTAATCAGAATACGGTCTTCCGCGGTAATTCTTGTCATTCTTGGTAAACAATGTTAACCTACTGATGTAAACAATTGGCATATTAAAAACCACAGATGGCGCCCGGAAATTGTCGAAATAAAGACATCATGTAGCTCAGTATAGCTCAATAGGTAGGTAAGTAAATGAGTAAACAATTTAGGCTATTATGGATACATTTAAACACATTTTGATGTATTTATATTACTTTTTACGCGATGGTCTCACCTTTTTTGGCCCACCCTGTAGCTAATTTGTTAAATACGTCCAGGGAATTAACCCAACCTCATACTGTTCGATGCCAATGTTGTTGAGTTGTCTGCTCTTGGCAAATGTGGCATATTGTTATGTAATCATAATGCTTCTAGTTTTATATTTTTACTCTAGGTACAGGTAGCAGATTATTATTTGATCATAAACTGCATAACCTGTTATTTTATTTTGTAGGTTTTTGCAGAGGAAGCATTTTGTTGGTTATCATAATGCTGCTAGTTTTTATTTTTTAGTTCTTGGAAGATGTAACATATAGATGTTAGATCATAATACTGCTACGGTGTTTACTCATGATATGGGTTTCGTATTGTTTATAATTATAATTTTGCTACACTGCTTACTCTAAAAGGAGACTGCAGAATGTCTCTGATGATAATACTGTTTTATTGTTTGTTTTTGTCGTAATATTAATCGATTATTGTTTTTTTTAAATGTTTCATAATATTAATCGTGTTTTATTTTAACAACATAATACTTTTAGAATGGTTTTATTTATTTTTTTTTGTTAAATCCAAAATGCTTCTAGTTTTGTGTTTACTCTTGTCAGAGGTAGCAGCTAGATTTTGATTATAATGCTGCTATGATTTCTACTTTTGGTAGGGCTAGCATATAATATGATATCACAATCCTGCTATGCTATCTACTTTTAATAAGGCTAGCATATTACCTGTTATCATAATACTGCTAGGTTTTTACTCTTGATCAATAAGCGCGATTAATAAATTTTCTGATATGTCTAGACATGGCATCGGTTACTGACTCTGTTTCCTTAATCTGGATGCTTCTGGCAATCTGGTACCTGTGGATTAGTTTTTTTTTATCAGCATCCCTTGCCATCAGGCGAAGCCACTTCGACGTCTGAAGTACTTGTTATGTATGTCCCCAAGACAAGGACTATAAGTCAACATTTAGTCCAGCTGAACAGTATATTTCGGCATCAAATCACTGGAATGTTAAGAGCGACTGCTATTATCAATTCAGCCACGCTGGCCTCCTCGTGCCTGCTTAATCCCGATGCTTATGGTAATCTATAAGTGACATAAAAGTAGTGCATAATCTTCTGAAAATCTCCCTATGCAGAAAGACTTCGAGTAATAGAGTCTGTCAACCCACCTGATTATTCTCGAAGGAGTATGAATTTGTGTGTTATTGGGTGAGTACATTACTGTGAGAGTTTGTATAAATGATTAAGTATGTATGCAGGTATGTATGCAGGTATCTATGTATGTATGTGCATATGAATATGCGTATGTTCGTGTGTCTGCCTGCCTGCCTGTCTCATAACATGCTAATATGCATTGTTTATGTTTAAACCATTCATTTCACAATGTTTATTTCCTAAGTAAATGCAATATGCACAATTGATGAACGACAGATGAGTGATTGGAAGGGCCGAATGTAAGACGGGCCTGCGTGCCCAATTTGTGTCCCTTTGAAAATAAACTTCGTTAGTTCGTGACCTGGTATATCGAAAGGAATAGCATGTCAGAAAGATCTTCAACCTAAATAAACTGATAAATTAAATATAATGAATCAACCATAACTATCGTCAGAATGATCATAAAGAGAACATAGCTGCCATCAGAGAGACATTGAAATTATTCTGTCACTAGGTCTTCGCTTGTTTTGTTTTGATTTCCCTTCTCTGCCATCACCCCTGTTGAATAGCCGGACAAACGTGGGATACTCGGACATCAGCACAGGAAACGAGGTATTGTCGAGTTTCTTACGGCGAATGGGGCTTGATTCAAAACGGCGCCATAATAATAACAAGCGACATTTTTTCAGCGATGTATGATAACAGCATGGTTGTGAAAGTACAGTGGTAGCCGCCCAGTTTTTTACCACATATACAAACACACTTGCGTCACGAATTATTATTTTGTTTTTTTTTTTTGGGGGGGGGGGGAGGGGGGGGGGGGTGTCATTTTCTGTGAATCACTTTCTATGTTTATATTTTACCTGCAGCTTATTTTTCTATATTAACTGATTCAATGCCGAACAAAATGTAGGTTTGGACCAGACATGGTGCACATTCAAATGAAGAATTATTATAATGTACACGTCCATTCACTGAGCATTGAAATTGCGGAAGATACCAAAAAACGAAAGAAATAACACGGTGCTCTTAGTATGACGATATATCGCCCTTCCGTACAAAATGGGAGGGATACATTTGACGATATATCATCCTTCAACACATAATTAGCTAAGAGCGTAATTTTATTTCACTTGAAGTAGATTTCTCTGGGTGGGTAGTGTGCTATGTGTGTGTGATGTGATAGTGGGATCACATTATCTAGGCCTGATATAGCAGAAACATCCATTGTATATCTGTCAGAATCATGCAATGTGATAAACAGAATCATCCAATCGCCATACACCATAATCGCCCAATCTGACATACCAGAACCAATAAATATGACATACCATAATCATCCAATGTGACATACCAGAATAATCCAATGTGACATAGCATAATCATCCAATGTGACATACCAGAATAATCCAATGTGACATACCAGAATCATCCAAAGTGACATACCATAATCATCCAATGTGACATACCACAATCAATGTGACATACCAGAATAATCCAAAGTGACATACCGGAATCATCCAATGCGACATACCAGAATCATCCAATATGACATACCAGAATCATCCAATGTGATATACAGAATCATCCAAAGTGACATACCATAATCATCCAATGTTGTATACCACAATCAATGTGACACACCAGAATAATCCAATGTGACATACCGGAATCATCCAATGCGACATACCAGAATCATCCAATATGACATACCAGAATCATCCAATGTGACATACCAGAATCATCCAAAGTGACATACCAGAATCATCCAATATGACATACCAGAATCATCCAATATGACATACAGAATCATCCAATATGACATACCAGAATAATCTAATGTGACATACCAGAATCATCCAAAGTGACATACCAGAATCAATCAATGTGACATACCAGAATCATCCAATATGACATACCAGGATAATCCAATGTGACATACCAGAATCATCCAAAGTGACATACCAGAATCATCCAATATGACATACAAAATCATCCAATATGACATACCAGAATAATCCAATGTGACATACCAGAATCATCCAAAGTGACATACCAGAATCAATCAATGTGACATACCAGAATCATCCAATATGACATACCAGAATAATCCAATGTGACATACCAGAATCATCCAAAGTGACATACCAGAATCATCCAATATGACATACCAGAATCATCCAATATGACATACAGAATCATCCAAAGTGGCATACCAGAATAATCCAATGTGACATACCAGAATCATCTAATATGACATACAGAATCATCCAAAGTGACATACCAGAATAATCCAATGTGACATACCAGAATCAATCAATGTGACATAAATGAATAATCCAATGTGGCATACCAGAATCAGTCAATGTGACATACCTGAATCCATCCAATGTGACATACCAGTATCAAGTAATGTTTATATACCATAATCAACCAATGTTTATTGTATACCAGAATCACGCAATGTGATAAACATACTGACATATGATATTCATTAATTCATTATGTGCCATGCCGATAAGCGTGGGCGGTCATGTTCTGCCATCTCACTCGATCACCAGAGTCGTGGGTCAGCTCCGTGTTTCTGTCTCGACCATGCCACGCGGCCAAGCAATCCAGCTATTTAATTCTTAGTCTGTTCCCTTCGATCTTGCCAGTTGTCACTAAGTTCTCCAATTCATTTCTTATCATAACATGCCCAAAAAATTTTGACTGTCTACATCTAATGTTTCTAATCATTTTACGATCTTCATTTTTTTCTTGAAGGACTTGTTCATTGGTTTTTCTATCTGTCCATGGTATTCTTTGCATTTTCCTCAGAAACCACATTTCCACGGCCATCAGATGTTTTTCAGCTTGTCTGCTCATTGTCCACGCCTCACATCCATACAAAAGTAAAGGTTCTATGTAGCACTTCAACACTCTTTTTCTCGTTTCTATTGATATCTTTTATTGGTCAGTATGTTTTAAATCTTGCAAAAGGCTACCTTCGCAATGTCAATTCTTATTCTAATCTCTTCAAGGCATCTCCCATCAGATGTTATGACTGTTCCAAGATAGTTGTACCGATTCACTTGTTTAAGAATATGTCCATTTACTTGTATATTACTTTGTGGTATTTCTTCCTTCCTAGTGAAGACCATAATCTGTTTCTTCTTACAATTCAATTCTAACCCCATGAAATAACTGCATCTACTAAATTTTGCAGGTCCTGTTCATTGTCTGCAATCAAGACTGTATCATCTGCGTATCTAATGCTTTTGATGTATCGTCCCCCAATGTTGATTACTTCCATATCTTCTATATTTCTGAAAATATGTTTACTGTGCAGGGAAAAAAGATCTAGAGACATTACACATCCCTGTCTCATACCTCTCTTAATAGGCTCAAACTGACCTACTGCATTATCAATGCTGATGGCAGCTTGTTGTTTCCAATACATGTGTTATTTTTACAAGTCTAAGGTCTTTTCCATCAATTTGTAGATCTTCAAGCATCCTTATCATGTCGACATTTCTCACTTTATCGAAAGCCTTTGTGTGATTTTTTTTTTTTTGCATATCCTTTACAGGACATCGCTGTCAACAGCAGCATCTTTCAGCTGTCTGTTAATTTCTTGGCAAGATTACGCTCAGTAGTTTGCCAATGCTTTCTGAGCGGCCGGCTCAGTTATCCCGCAAGTCACCAGCGGGGGTCGAACCGCTCCCAGTTCTCTCCCGCTACGAGACTCTGCGTGATAAACGGGATTACGGAGAAAGTGTTGTAACCCCTCAGCCAGAGAGACCGGCTTGTGTGATATAGTCAACAGATATCCATGGAAGACAAGACACGTAAGGTCAACATAGACCCCATTTCACACCTCGGGTGGTATTTCTAAATGGTAAGTACACTACTAGGTATATGTTGCCGGTTCCACAGTTGTAGACACTAATCGGCACGAAGTGGGTGACGGGGTGAAACCGTGCCAGCCGCATACTTCTTAGAACATTCCCTGGTACCCATGTTAAAGTGGGTCAACTTAGGAAGCCCCGCCTATTTATATCAACTCCCCGCCTATTTAAGTCCACTCCCCGCCTATTTAAATTCACTCCCCGTTTATTTAAATCCACTCCCTGCCTATTCAAGTCCACTCCCCGCCTATTTAAATGCACTTCCCGCCTATTTAAATCCACTCCCCTATTTAAATCTACTCCCCGCCTATTTAAGTCAACTGCCGCCTAGTTAAATGCACTTGCCGCTTATATAGTCGACCCCCCCCCCCCCCCCCTCCCCTTCTCCCACATCCCGACCTATTGAAGTTGACTACTCGTCCATTTTAGTCTACTCCGCGTCGATTTAAGTCAACTCTCTGTCTATTTTAGCCAACTATCCGCCTATTTTAGTTCACTCTCTGCCAATGTAAATCTACTACCCGCCCATTTTAGTTCACTTTCTGCCAATGTAAGCCTACTACCCGCCTATTTTAGTTCACTCTATGCCAATGTAAATTTACTCCCCGTTTATTTTAAGTCTACTCTCAGCCTATTGTAATCTACTCCCCGTCTATTTTAGTCTACTCTCAGCCTATTGTAATCTACTCCCCGTCTATTTTAGTCTACTCTCAGCCTACTTCCCGCCTATTTTAGTTATGTAAGTCTACTACCCGACAGGCCTGGGAAGTGAAACAATAAATGATTGTTGACATCATATATACATCACGTCTTGCCCAAGTTAACTCGTACGCTGAGAGACTCAATTCCTCCTAGTCCCTGACTCAACGAGCACCAGCGAGTTGGCATTCGAGTCAAGTGGGACTCGCAGGATGCTGAAGTCTGGAAAAATATTTGACAGGCACAAAAGTGGGCGGCTGATTCAATTAATCATGGGCTGACCGTTGGTTGAAGGGTATGAAATGGTCGAGAGGAATTCAGGAGCCCACGGGATTTCATCTCTGTTTGGCTCAAGTCTGGTCGTGAAAAGGCCCAACTTTTTGTCTGGTTACGGGCATAAATATGGAGAGGTGTGGAGAGGACAGAGAGAAAGGGGGAGAACAGAGGCGATGTGAGAGATAGTGGGAGAGGAGGGAGAGAAGGAGGAAGTAAAAGAGTGTGAGAGAGAGAGAGAGAGGAGAGGGACAGAGAGAGTGAGAGAGGGACAGAGAGTGAGAATTGGAAGAGAGATAGAGAGGGGGAGTGAGAAAGTGGGTGAAAGAGTGGGAGTGAGATATACAGAGGGATATATATATATATATATATATATATATATATATATATATATATATATATATATATATATATATATGCATACATTTAACTCTAGCTGTCGTTAAAAGAAAAATTTAATTTCGGTGTGCTCTTTGTTTGAGGTGGCAAATGAGACAGATTCAGGAATTCAGAGCTGGAAAACATCACAGACACCCAGCGATGAAGACGGAAGGAATATGAAGAGAGTCCCATTGTCAGTCCTGCCAAAGATATTCCCGGAAGAAGCGTGAAGAGAAGACCATTGTCAACCCTGCCAGAGATAATTAAATAGAAGGAGCCGAGGCAATATTTTGTTTTTGACTGGCGGGACCGTCAAATTCAAGGCCACGACACAGCCGAAACTCCATCAAACTGTGATGAATGGGTGGGTCTGGGGATCGATGAGTTTCTGTGATGTAGCCAAATGGCTACATTTCCTAGGGAACGTAGGGATTTAGTAACAGCAGTATGAAGTCTGACCAGTGTACACAAGGTTAAGGCATGCGAGAGGTATGGATTCGGTCATCCCTTATGTTCACGGCTGATTAAGACCATTTGAGGTCCTGAACACTTCAACGATTGTGGTTGCTGTGTGTATACCTATGAAGCCGTGGTAGCGAAGTTGTTCAGCGCTAGCTGCCTGCCAAGGTGTTGTTTTTTAAAATTTATTTAGCGCTCGCTCGATTTGAACTCAAGCGTAGTCCACACACACTACTTCTAGTAGTACTGGACTGAATTTTACGTGTGGATTAGCTTTCCCTATTACCAGTTGCCCCCGCCATCAGGCGAACCCACTCGGATTTCAGATGTACTTGTAATTTAAGTCCCCATGTCAAGGACGAGAGGTCAACATTTTAGTCCAACTGTCCAGTGTAGGGGCTGAACCCCTTACCTCAGCATCAGTACACCGGATGTTTACGAACTCGCGTTCTTATCCGTTCGGCTATCTTTTGAATTATTTCTTTAAGTACCTTTTTTTTTTTTTAACAATTTTAATTTGTGTGTGTATGTTTTTATTTTTACTGTTGTTCATTCTTTCCTGTAATATCTCAATGTCTGTTTGATGGATGAAATTCGGCATTCTCCCATATTCTTCAATGTTTCATATTCTAAGAATTGCATTGTACTCGCATGTGTTTCTCACAATAACTGCTTTTAGTTCTTGAATTGTTTAATCTCATAATTGAAACAATGTGTTAAATATAATGTTCTTAACCTCTTTGAATTCAGTTTTTATGTTTACACAACAACAACAACAACAACAACAACAACAACAACAACAGATCAAAAGTCTAGTAAACATAGAGACACGTGGATACAGAGTAGACAAAAAAACATATCTGTTTTCGCTTCTTGTGTCACTCGAGTCGGGAACTGCACAAGCCATTAATGGATCACCTCGACATATGCAAGCAAGCAAGCATGTCATACTGGCAGCTGGATAAACTCCATCAGTGATATATCTTTTATTTGTGTTTGTATTCCGGAGTAGGCAGATATGTCTTTGGAATCGTAGACAACAGTATGTTTTATTCAATATGGCTTAAAAGACAACTTTTGTAAAGATATACAAAGAAATAGTCACATGTCTTTCATTATCAACTTTGATTGCCCTCGCCACACCAGTCAGCCTCTTGCGCGAAACAAGAACAATGCGCGGCACTAGACTTCGAAAGATGACCTTGACAAGTGACATTAAGTTAGTGTCCGAAACTTCGGGCAGAACTATGGGAAGATAACCCCATTACGGGTGACCTGAATGTCATCTGACTAAAATACCTCTGAAATCAGAGTGGGTTCGCCTGAAGGCAGTAGACACTGGTAATTGGGAAAACTAATCCACGCGCCAAAATCAGTCCAGTGCTCTAAGATCAAAAATGTTATGGTGTTTGTCTATCGAGAATGAATGATGATGACCATTCATTTCATCCACTGGGGTTGAAAGTCTGGAGTCGTGAGATGATAGATCAAGTTGGATGAAGAATGACTTGCGCGATGAATCGGATTAAAGTGAGGAAGAGTTCCGCAATTCGTCGACCACATTCTCTCGCGTGAGTCCATCTGAATCAAGTGGCAAGAAACCTAGAAGGTGAAGCATGTGTATAACAACGTTTGCGTTCAAAACATGACAACAAAGACGTTTTCAACCACGATCATGTAACATTTCGAGCGGCAAAGGAACCATGACCCTGCAGAAACATGTGTCCTTTGTATTCTTGATAAGATCGACAGCTAGTCATTTTCTCAATAACTCTCCGGGTCTGTAAGGTGTGGAATGCGCCTGGCCCTGCAGCCAGCAGTGTTAGGATCGGCTAGCCTCTCCCAGGAGGGGTGAAGAGCGAAAATTAGTAGCCTGCCGATGACCCGCAGACTACACAAGTCAACCCCCACCTCCACGTGGTGCAGACCGGGCAACCATGACCGCGAGGTCATGGGCTAACGGGGCTATGGCTCGCCATAGGGGATGACCTCCCTGTGGTCAGATTAGTGTCCTAAACCTGCGACTGGCCTAGCAAGCCGGCAGGGGATCTTCATACTGCTCGTAGAAAAACTAAGAAGTATAAACGGACTGACCCAAACGGCTATCGACCCGGCAATGTTAATGGACTACGAGATAGATCAGCGATTAAAAAAATAGGCACAATGAACGTCTGTGGTTTCAATAGTAAAGAAGAAGAGCTTATAGAAACAATGGAGGAGAGGAATATTGGACTGATGGGAATAGCGGACACCAGAACAAAGGGGAAAGGATGCAAGGAGCTCCACCGCAGTTACACGTTTGTTTACTCTGGAGTAGAACAGCAAGAAAGGGCAAGACACGGTGTGGGAATAGTCATCGAACCACGGCTAGCAAGAGGAATACTAGAAATAAAATATATATCAGAAAGAATCATAACAGTGAGAATAAAAGAACAAACAATCACAACATATGTACAGATATACGCACCATGTAATGCAAACAATAATGAGCAAGAATGTGAGGACTTCTACGAAGACATACATGACGTGCTAAATAAAATAGATAAGCAGGACAACATCATAGTTATGGGAGACTTCAATGCAAGACTAGGACATAACAGAGTGGGCATAGAAAAACACCTGGGAGCATTTGGAGATCAGCAAAATGAAAGGAATGATAACGGAAGTAGACTGATAGAGCTTTGCAGCCAACACGACCTCTATATAACAAACACATTCTATAAACATAAAGATTCGCAAGTATACACCTGGTATAAATAGAACGATCTAGATACTAAAAGCCAAATTGATTTTATATTAACAAGAAATAACAGAAAGAGAAATATATTAGATGCAAGAGCAGTGCCCAATTTCAGTATAAACACAGATCATAAAGCAGTCGTTGCCACAATAAGAACCATTAGAAGAAGAAAACAAAGAGCAGGAAAATACATGCCATGCGAATCAGTAAACTTAAAAAACCTTAAAGACGAGGCAGTAAGGGAAAATTATGAGAAAGAACTAACTGAACTCTTTGTAAAATTACCGACGGAAAGAAAAACAGTGGAAGAAGAATGGGAGATGTTCAAATCAAGCATTTTAAATACTGCAAAAATAACATGCGGAACCACGAAAAAACGCAAAACACGGATAAAGAAAATAACAAGTTGGTGGAACGCAGAAGTAAAGAAAGCGGTAAAAGAAAAAAAGGAAAAATATAAAAAGTGGTTGAAGAGCAAACAGGAATGTGATTACAGAGAATACAGAATAGCGAGAAGACATGTGAGTAGAATAGTAAAGAGAGAAAAACAAAAAGACTGGGAAGAGTATGGAGAAACCCTAAATAAAAACTACAAAGAGGCAACCAGAAACTTCTACAAAAAGATAAGTGCAATGCGAACCAGAGGAGAACCCTTTGACCCAACTGAAATAATTAACAGCGAAAATGGAGAACCAATAAGTGAACAAAAACAGATCCTAATAAGATGGAAGCAGTATTTCGAACAACTTCTCAACATCCCATCAGATGTCACAGGAATTCAAGAGACCTACACAGATGTCACCGAAGAACTAGAACCAGACATACTAAAAGAAGAAATTATAGAAGCCATCAGATTAGCCCCATTGAACAAATCACCAGGACAGGATGAAATACCAAATGAACTAATTAAAGCAGCAAGAGAAGTAGGAACAGCTTGGCTACATAGACTATTCAACCATGTTTGGGTAGAACAACAGACACCACGAGACTGGGGAAACGCCATAATTATCCCAATTTGGAAAAACAAAGGCAGCAAAAGAGATTGCACACAATACAGAGGCATTTCACTGTTGAGTCATACTGGGAAAATATTTTGCAAAATTCTTGAAAAAAGATTACGAACTACTTTAGAACCCCAGCTAAGCGAAACGCAGCTTGGATTTAGGAAAAACAAAGGATGCACAGACGCCATTTTTGCTCTTAGACAACTTATAGAAAAATCAATCGAATTCAATGAAACACTCTACTTAGCCTTTGTCGACCAAGAAAATGCATTTGATAGGGTAGATAGAAACAAGCTGTGGGAAATCCTTAAGCAATATGGAGTGAGTACACATCTAACAAACCTATGTAGAAGTTTATACAACAACAGTGAATGCATAGTGAGAGCAACTGGAGGACACTCAGAACCCTTCACCATAAGATCTGGAGTACGACAAGGTTGTGTCCTGTCCCCTCTCTTGTTCATAACATATATAGACAACATATGTAAAGAAACCAGCCAAGCAGAGACAGCAAGAATACCGCATGACGAGAACACAGAAGAAGAACCATCTGCAAATCTAACCATTAGAGAACTCCTGTTTGCGGACGACCAAGCACTAATAGCAAAATCAGAAGCTGAATTACAAGACCGCATGAATAGTCTAAACGAAATGTGTAGGGAACATAACATGAAAATTAGCACAAGCAAAACAGAGGTAATGACTATAACTAAAGAAGAACAAACAGCAACAATTCACCTAAACGAACATCCCTTGAAACAAGTAAAGAGCTTCAAGTACCTAGGAAGTATAATATCATCAAATGGCAGATCAGAAGACGAGATCGAAAATAGGTGCAATAAGGCAAATCAACTCATTGGACAAATGGCACCAATACTAAAGAACAAACATGTATCAATAACTACTAAGAAAGCACTTTACAACACAATCTTCCTACCAACTCTGTGCTACCAATGCCAAACCTGGACAATGACAGAAAAAGAGAAAAGAAAAATCACAACAACAGAAATGAGGTTCCTGAGAAGAATACTCAACGTATCAAGAAGAGATAAGATCAGAAATGAAGAAATCAGGACTAAAGTGGGGGTTAAAGCTGCTCTAGATTTTATTAGAAAGCAGCAAGTCAAATGGTTTGGCCATGCAAGTAGGTTACCAGTCAACAGCATGCCACAACAAGCAAATATGTACAGACCAGATGGAAACAGAGGAAGAGGCCGACCACGTAAACGTTGGACGGAGTGAATAACAGAATCCATGGGAATATCGATATACGAAGCCCATAACCGGGCACTCTCACGAAGTTTATACTTCACCTCGACACCGCAAGGTACAAGAGGAACATGATGAGATGAGAAAGAGATGAGATGAGATGAGACTCTCCGAACCCATCCAGCATTGTATCTCTCTGTCCAGCCCTATATCTAACCTTCTAGATCTTATCGGTTCTTATAGTCTTGTCCAGACTGTCTTGTCTGATAAAGTGTCACAGAGTATGCTTAGAAATGTGAGGATAGGCATGCTTTGTGCATAGTGGCATCCTTCAATTCAAATATTAAAGATAGGAGGCATCTGATTGAGTCCTTCTCTAGGACACGCTGGTGTGCTGGGAAACGAGCAGGCGGACAAGTTGACTGGGCCTGCATTGCTGGCTGAGGTATTGGTGCACGATACGCCAGATGTGGTCGGGGCCCGTTGGGACCACGCGAACACTGTTAAGAACAGATAGATCGTTATGTCTTGAGAGAATGAAGCGACAGCGAGTCACCAGAAGATCTGGCTGACACTCAGTACACCGAGGAAAGACCAAATTGGCGCAAAATCAGATTGCATCTGGTACCAGTAGTATTGGGATTCTTCGCTGGTTGCTGAAGATGAAGTCGGAGCTCTAAGGACGTATCGCGAGTTTTGTAATGTGGAGTCTTGGCAAAAATTGTTGTCCAAACAATAATGAGTATCTTTTCCTCATGTGATTAATCTACTGTCTTGCTGAACTGACCTCTTGCAGTGTTTGGATACTGTTTTGTTTGTTGCCATAGGGTTTTCCCCAATTCTATGGATAAACGATATTTTCGTGGCATCATATAAGTGTTCATGATTCATCTTCGTACAATACTATGAGCGTATATCTTCTTCAAGTATCTGGTTTGGTGCAGACATCGACGATCATGACTCTCCAATCGTCTCTGTCAACTGATAGTTTGCTGAAGTTGGTGTTGCTTCCATCATTACCTGTTGACCATCTGTTGAAACTCTCCACGTTCAACTTGCTCTGTGTTCTAATGTTACTCCTGCTGGGCACTATCCAACTTAAGGCTCAGTTCTCTATTCAACCAATAGTGTTGATGTGCCGGATATATTTAATTTATTTTTCACTTAAGATTTTGGTGTGTGATACTGTAACATCTGCAGATGTCAAAACCTCACGCTATTGTTTTTTCTTCTCTCTCCATAACATCCTCGCATTTTTATAAACAAAACCTCTTCAATGGATCATGTTCCTTGTTACCATTTGATTACTGATGTTCAAAATTAGCATCAATATGAAAGTTCGTAAGTGAACTAGGACCAGCTTTATGGTCCAAAGTTTGTGAGAGCTTGTTATTTAACTTATAATGTCTGTTAGTCGCGGCTACAGCTTCGCTGAAAATGGTCACCCCATAATGCTCCGTTCCTATGCCGGTGAATATCACAAGATAAGTAAATACCTGGATGGCCTGACCACGTTGTATGGTCGAGACAAGAACACTGAGTTGAAACACGACTCTGGTGATCGAGTGAGATGGCAAAACATGACAGCCCACGCTTACCGGCATGGCCACATGATGATGATGACGAATATCACAAACTATGCTCCTCACTGTGTCATGTTGAAATTGGAACAAATATCAGTCCCGACAAACCAACAGCGTGCTCAGGCAGACATGTATAAGCCGCTGCTAGAATGCCAAAACAATAGTCCGCCACTAAAATTACAGTTCATAGAAGATGGAAGAGTCAGTGACTAGAAAACCAGCAGTTTCACATACATTTCTCCATCCATCCATCATGTGCCATGCCAATAAGAGTGGGCGGTCATGTTTTGCCATCTCACTCGATCACCAGAGGCGTGGATCAGCTCCGTGTTTCTGTCTCGACATTATGTTTTGCGATATCATCGACATTCACACACATTTCTGCGTAAGACAAAACCAGCTAGTTTAGAAGTAACTCCATTGGGTTTGTTAATGTATGTATGTGTATATATTCTGTCTATATTCCATAGTTGTGGGCATGAATGGATGATAGACCTGGCTATGAAGACCGCGTCTATGGGATGTCTATTTGTCTGTGTGTGGAAGAACGTTAGTTTCTTCAACGCAGCTCTGACATCACTTGATGGCGACAAAGGCGACCACTATAGCGTTTAATGTCAATATTCTCTAATGTATCTAATGGAAAGACTTATAAGCATGTTCTACAAGATACATACAAAAGAAAACCGTAAATTGATTAGATAAATTGACGTAAACAGTCAAGATATTTTCAACTCGTTATGTGAAGAAATATACTAGATAACTTGGTGACAACTGGCACGATTGAGGTGAAAAGAACACGGGGTAGGCAGAGAGGTAAATATCTGGATGGCTTTGTCACATGACTTAATCGAGACAACATAATAGAGCTGATCCATGACTTTGGTGATCGTGTGAAATGGCGAAACATGACCACACACGCTTATCGGCATAGCACATAATGATGATGAATGTGTCTCTAATCTCTTCTTCTACTTCTAAGAGTGTTGATGAATACCTGTTAATGTAGTTTTCGTGCTAAAATAACAAGCAGTATATACAATCTAAAGTATATTTTCTCACAGATTACAACATGAAGGTGTGTGTGACATTCTCTCTCTCTCTCACACACACACACACACACACTCTCTCTCTCCTCTCTCTCTTCCCTCTTTCTCACTCTCTCTCCTCTCTCCCCCTCTTTCTCTCCCTCTCTCTCTCTCCCCCTCTCTCTCTCCCACTCTCTCTCTCTCTCTCACACACACACACAAAATCTCTCTCTCTCTCTCCTCTCTCTCCCCTCTCTCACTCTCTCTCCTTCCCCCCTTTTCTCTCCCTCCCTCCCTTTCTCTCTCTCTCTCTCTCTCTCTCTCTCTCTCTCTCTCTCTCTGGTTAATGGGGATATGTTTAATAGTCACAGATCTGACATATATGTGGGTGTAGAACATATGATCTAGAACCATAGGGTCTAGAACCACTGGCCCACAGCGCCTTGCGGCGACAAACAAAGTCCCTTTACTTATTATTTCTTTGTCTTCTTCTTCGTCAAAATCTTCTGTTTCTGCTACTCCTTGCTCTATCTCTATGTAGTAGTGGAACGGCGCGCCTATTTGTTTGGTGTACAGATCTGATGCCTAGGGGTATTAGTTGTACTTTCATCGTCATTAAGTCGCCACCGTGGTTACTTCTCCGCACGTTACTTTGCTGATGGTTGACTCTGCCATTCTACACAAAGTACGCCAACTTACTATTGAACACAACTCCTCTCTCCTGTAGAAATATTACTCTGACTCGAATTTAGGTTTTTGTTACTACATTCATCTCAACACTGTAGCATGAACATATCACATAAACCATCATATAATCCACATTATAATAAACACCACATTGCTATACATAATGAACATAAAAGAGTGGCTCAATTTTGGCCGCAACTCGATTCACAACGTGGTCCGCACTCGTCGAAACCACAGCCTTCCATGCCTTGTCCGGATCCCGCTTCCTGTTGACCGCGAAGCGAGTCCCTGCGTTTTCACGCTGTGTGAAAAGTATCCACTTTTCACGATCCAGGTGTCCGTTTATTGAACACTGCCATAACTTCTGACCTAATCTAATTTGGGTTATGGCATAACTAATTATAGTCCTTATCTGGACCATGGCAAGCAGTTGTCATCGTCATCTCGTCTTCATTGTCTTATGTTTTCTATGTCTTCATCGTTGTCTCATCCTTCGCCTGCTCCTCGTCTTGGTCGTCGCCTTGTCATTCTTCTCTTTAATTGTCATTGTTTCCGTCTTTGGTTTCTTTTTCTTCTTCTTTTTCTTCTTCTTGTGCTTCTTCTTGTTCTTCTTGTTCTTGTTCTTCTTCTTCTTCTTCTTCTTCTTCTTCTTCTTCTTCTTCTTCTTCTTCTTCTTCTTCTTCTTCTTCTTCTTCTTCTTCTTCTTCTTCTTCTTCTTCTTCTTCTTCTTCTTCTTCGTCGTCGTCGTCGTCGTCACTTCTTCCTTATTTTTAGTCATCTCCTTTACCTTCCCTATCTACAACGTCACTTTCACGGATACCTTCTCCATCACCTGTCTCCTCCTACTACTTTTCTTCCTCCTTGTTTTTCTCCTCTTCCTTCTCCTCTTCCTCCTCCTCCAATTGAAAACTAACAAAACAGACATACATCAACCAAGGGCTACCACAGTACTTATCTTCAAAACCCATCTCAATACAAACAAGGGAATCTTGAAGATTACACACACGACTTGGGGAGTCCAGGAGAGATTATTATCAGCCCATTAATGTCTGTATGATCGTTTCCCGTTTATTTGATTTATAATATTGTCAAAACGTAAGCTGATCCGTTGACTTTTGTTCTAGATATCTTTGTTTAGTCATCACCGTGTATACAAGATTATGTAAGCGATACATTTGAGTACTCGTCTACCACTTGATGTTGTATTATTGGGTATACCGTTTCTTTCTAGCGTTAACTTGACGAAGTTACTGTAGTCAGCTTTCCGGGCAAAGTGATAAGAACATTGGGCTACAACTGTCCGGTTAGAGCTTAGAAAAGTTGTAAGAACACTGTGTTACAACTATCCGGTATCAGCATAAAATGCTGTTCGAAATGGAATAGCTGTAGTGTACATAGAATACCTATACAATACTAGGGTCACGGCCAGAGTACCAACAGGAAAGTACTGCCATAACTATGATGCTGAAATTGAGGCAATCAAGACAGCAACAGAGAAATTACTAAATACCAGCAATGGTACACAACCTGTGGTGCTATTGACAGATTTCAAACTCTGTACTCGAGGCGCTCCTGTCTAAAAAATTGCCAGTACTAAGGACACTACTTTCTGAACTTAGCAGTCAGCGTAAGGTCACCACTATACAGTGGATACCATCCCACTCTTGAATACCCGGAAACGACAGAGCTGATCGACTGGCTAAGGAAGGAGCAAAAGAAGAACAACCTGATGTACCCGTTATATATCAACAAAAGAAAAGAATGATCAAATAAGTCAGAAAACCACCAAAATCTGCTCAAGACGACTATCACATTATGGACAGACCAGAACAAGTAATTATTCTGCGCCTCAGAACAGGACACAATAGATTACGCAACCACATATATACAAAATTCAAGATTGATCAGCCATGTGCACATGTGGATTGGCGTCGCAGACAGTAGAGCACATACTCCAAGACTGCCCAGAATACAACATATATAGGCAAACCTTCTGGCCTAGAGAGACGACAGTGAAAGATAAACTCTATGAACCGCTGAGTGAACTAAAAAAGACAATTAAATTCATACAAGAGACAACATTGTAGTTTTAGACATATTTCAAGCGAACGAAAGAAGAAGAGACCACATGAATAGTCTAAACGAAATGTGTAGGGAACATAACATGAAAATTAGCACAAGCAAAACAGAGGTAATGACTATAACTAAAGAAGAACAAACAGCAACAATTCACCTAAACAAACATCCCTTGAAACAAGTAAAGAGCTTCAAGTACCTAGGAAGTATAATATCATCAAATGGCAGATCAGAAGACGAGATCGAAAATAGGTGCAATAAAGCAAATCAACTCATTGGACAAATGGCACCAATATTAAAGAACAAACATGTATCAATAACTACTAAGAAAGCACTTTACAACACAATCTTCCTACCAACTCTATGCTACCAATGCCAAACCTGGACAATGACAGAAAAAGAGAAAAGAAAAATCACAACAACAGAAATGAGGTTCCTGAGAAGAATACTCAACGTATCAAGAAGAGATAAGATCAGAAATGAAGAAATCAGGACTAAAGTGGGGGTTAAAGCTGCTCTAGATTTTATTAGAAAGCAGCAAGTCAAATGGTTTGGCCATGCAAGTAGGCTACCAGTCAACAGCATGCCACAACAAGCAATGATGTACAGACCAGATGGAAACAGAGGAAGAGGCCGACCACGTAAACGTTGGACGGAGGGAATAACAGAATCCATGGGAATGTCGATATACGAAGCCCATAACTGGGCACTCTCACGAAGTTTATACTTCACCTCGACACCGCAAGGTACAAGAGGAACATGATGAGATGAGATGAGAAAGAAGAAGAATAACAACTATTCGGTCAGAGCTTAGGAAAGTTGTAAGAACATTGGGTTACAACTGTCTAGTCAGAGCTTAGCATAGTGGTAAGAACATTGCGTTGCAAAGTTCTTATCAGAGCTTGGCAAAATGATAAATTTATAAGATTACAACTGTCTGGTTAGAGACTAGCACAGTGTTAAGCCTATTTTGGCTACAACTGTCTGGTTAGACAAACACGAATTGATGCATGCTGTCGGAGATGACAGTTTGTGGAGAAACATGATCACCCACGTCAGTCGGCCAGGCACTTGGTGATGATGAGGTCGGGAGAGGGGTAGACACATTGACACAGGGCACAATACATGGGGGACTGTTGTATCAGATATAGGACGAGGAGAATCATGTTCGTAGGCTTGATACGTTGCCTTTTTCTGTGTTGTGCTTCTAAAACAAGCCCCAGTAAGACAAGGGTCATTATCTGGCTTGGAAATGATGAATATGCCTCAGGCACGGGGAACATAATGTCACAAATGACAAAAACGACGCATGACATGCCTGTAAGACACTAATAACGGGCTAGTTACAACATTAACCAGGACAACAAACTCAGGCCTCAGATACTTGGATGATAATAATCTGGAGCGGAAACATCGACAACAATGGAACTGAAATCTTCTGACAGGAAATTCACACTTGAGCTCAAGTTCATGTGTATTGATTACGGCAGTTTTTAATAGAAATATTGTAAATAGATCGCAATTATCTAGCCGTGGCCAGCTAATGATCAATAAACAACAACGCTCGTTCTAAACATATGACATCTCGGATTATGTATGTCTACAAAACGCGGCAATTTATGTTATTGCATCATAAATTAGGAGGCAAAACGCAGGGTCGCTTAACTTAATAGGGGCGTATGTCTTACTGGTATTAGTGCAGGATGGGTTAGGGTGGGGATAGTTGTGTGTTTTGTAAACACGGGGAGGGGGATAAATTAAGTAAGAATATCAATATGAAATCATGATAACAATTCCTGATCTGCCGCCATGAGATATAACTGCAGCTGTTGTTTTCTGTTTGGTTTTGTTTTAGCATAGGCGGCAACGAGAAGAGGAAAGACATCGAGGCGACGAGGAAAGCAAACAGGCAGCAGCATTAAAGAGACAGCTGACAGATAGATAAATGCTCATAGCGTGATAGGGGTAGGGAAGAAACAGGTAGTGGGGTTGGGGTGTGTTAAAGACAAATGTAGACATAGAGAAAGGGGGTGGGGAAGAAAGCACAAACAGGAGGATCGACATGGCTGATTTCGTAAAGGATTGTGTGAGGGTTGTCAATTGTGGATGCCTGCGCGGAGGAGAAATTGAAGAATAAGAAGGAAAGGGGAGGGGGGTGTGGAATTATGGCGCTTGAGAAGTGGGCATTTACTAGATGGCTTGATGAGTGCGGAGTCATGACCGCAGGTTTCATAAGGGATAATTGTTAAAGTAGATGTAGATAGAGTGTGGAGGAGGGAGAGTCATGGACGCAGGTTTAATAAGGGAGGATTGTTGAGTAAATGTAGATGGTGTAGGTTTGGGGGAGGGGGCAGTTATGGGCGCACGTTGAACAGATTCGGAGCTAAATAAAAACAAATTTGAATCAAATAGAAATGGATGGCGGAAAATGGGAAGTATATGCACATTTATGACTTAACAGTTGTGAAATTGAGAGCCTACTTGTTGAATTACATACCACATTAAAGGGGGTTGCATAGGGAAAACTACAGATACGGGAAGTTGCTTACGACAGTTAATCATCCCACGGCATTCAATAAGTTAATGTGGTAGGATTGTTAAATTACGTGTAGGATATGGAGAATTGGGGGACGGGATGGCACGGGTAAAGACAGGGTCGCGGGCTTAAGTAAAGAGGATGCTAAAGTCAATGTAGGCGGGTGTCGGGGTAGAAATACGGTTACATTTTTAAGAATAGGGATATGTTATATCAGGAATAAGTGAGGCAGGGTGAAGAATAGGACATGTCTCTAACAGGTATGGGTGAAAAGGGGTAAAGGGAGATGAGTTCACAATACAGGGTGAGAAAGTCCGACTTAAAAGTAGTGAATGTGGGAGGCCGTGTGTTTGTGTGTGTGTGTGTGGGGGGGGGGGGGGGGGGGCGCTACAC
The DNA here is from genome assembly GCA_014155875.1 of Cepaea nemoralis. Classification (NCBI taxonomy): domain Eukaryota; kingdom Metazoa; phylum Mollusca; class Gastropoda; order Stylommatophora; family Helicidae; genus Cepaea; species Cepaea nemoralis. The sequence continues at coordinate 400,251 of JACEFZ010023176.1, read as the reverse complement.
AAGGGAGACTTGTTAAAACGAGTGTAGGTGGGGTAGTGGGTCATTAGTTAAAAAGTTAGTTGTATATCCTTTACAGGACGTCCCAGTCAACATCAGGATTTTTTTTTATTTTGCAGTTGTGATCTCTCGGCAAGTTTACGTTCAGTAGTTTGCCATTGCTTTATGAACGACTGTCACCCATACCAATTCGTAAACAAACCAACACAAGACAGTCTGCTGCCAAATCGACTGCAGCTGTTTTTCGAACGCGGGTATGAGGGATTACGAACTACACCCGTAACCTCTTCGCCACTGATCCGGAAGGTCATTGGTAAAGGTTACAAGATGTGTTAAAGCTAGGGTCGGTGATTGGGGCTGGGGGGGGGGGGTGTCTTAAATATAGATTTAAGAACAGATAGTTATGGAAATAGGCTTACGTTCGTTAGTTAGTCAACAGATCACTCTCACTGCACATGGAACTGTGACTCCATAAGTTCTCAGGTCCCGTCCTCCCTATCTCCGTTAGTGTGGGGAGACTGATGCTAGGCGCAGTTAGAGGGAGGGATTCAAGGGTGGAATAGAGAAAAGAGAATGAGAGTTAGAGACAGCGAGACTGAGAAAGAAAGAGAGACTGGGAAAGAAAGAGAGACTGAGAAAGAAAAAGAGACTGAGAAAGCGAGACTGAGAAAGAAAGAGGGAGAAAGAAAGAGAAACAGAGAAAGAAAGAGAGACGGAGAAAGAAAGGGAGAGAGATAAAGAAAGAGAGAAGGAAAAAGAAAGAAAGAGAAAGAAAGAGATGGGCTGAGTTGATCTGAGCTGCAGAAACAAGAGAAGTGCAGAGAATGATAGACAACAAAGAAAGAAACACACATACACTGCCAAGAGAGAGAGAGAGAGAGAGAGAGAGAGAGAGAGAGAGAGAGAGAGAGAGAGAGAGAGATCTTGGAACAAACAGTGTTTTCTATTAAATCAATAAACCATATTGTTGGTCGTGCATGACATTTGCCCGGGGCAGTGAGGTGCCGCCAGAGATTTAATATCAACCCTACATTCTCTTAAGTAACATTGTCACAGCTGAAGTGTATGCAGCTGTTGTCACACACACACACACATACACACACACACACACACACACACACACACACACAAGCACGCACGCACGCACACGAACACACACACACACACACACACACTAACACTTAAACACGTAGACACACTGAGAACTAAAACATTTACTGACACCAGCATACCCACATATTCACTAAACACGCTCACACATATTTATTCGCAGACTCGCACGCACATTCCTATACACTAACACACACGCGCTCACAAGCACTGTAAAACAAACAAACAGAAGACGGTGGGTATCAGACCGCGCCATAAACAGTAGTGATAATTATCCACAATTACACACGTACACACAAACATAAGGGCACATACATAATCACAAGCTCACACACAAACAAGCAACACACACACACACACACACACACACACACACACACACACACACACACACACACACACACACACAATCACACGTATATGCACAAACAAACCAGCAAATTAAAGTCAAGACACCAATATCTGTGGAATAATGAGGCCATGAAGTTGCCAGAACATTCCAGGCGAGTGGCTGTAGCAATGTCCGTTATTATCTACACAAACGACACTAACGTGTGCTAAATATCGACCATGTTCTTTGCCATATAGACCAAACGTGTAACATTATTATTTTATTTCTGTAAATTTTCCAAGTTCTCCCGACAATTACCTTACATTTGGGTGGGTATAGGAAGCGGGGGGAATATGTCCGTATTATGATAATGGGAAATTGGTTGGTTCTTGCCGACAATGGGAGATAATTCAAGTGGAAATTACTGCCGTGATTACTGTAAACTGTGCAATCAATGAGTCCATTATTGTGCGGCGTGGCGAAGACGACTCAGCAGACCATTTACCGCACTGTTTCATTTGATGGAGAGTTGATTTTTCGGGCTGATGTCTTCATAGATCGTAGATTGTTCAGTTACAAGATGCTCTTTTCATTTTCTATGCGCGTAGCGTCTTTTTTATAGATTGTATTAGAAAACGTGTTTAGTGTGACGTGTTTAGTGTGACATACGTAGTCACACTAATAGTGTAAGGACACATAGAGGTGTGTTGGATATATGGTGCTAATTTTCGACCAATCAGCATTTGATACATAATGTCGATCAATATAATTCCGGCCCATTCTTTTTTTGTTCACCTGTTATTCCCCAAAGGGAGCTCTCAGTTTCTAAGATATCTATCCCATGCCACTACTGAGAATATATGTTCATGTTAGCTGGCATGCCACGCGCGCGGTGAGATGTGTTACAGTCATCACTTGTAGTTAGCTACGGAGAGAAAGACTGTCCACTTGTCCCCCCGTGTACTCGCGACATTGACTATAAGGAAGACACCAATTTAGCAGGAGGACAACAAGAGACAGTCAAGACAGTACAGGAAACTGCATCAGTTAGAACAAGAGACAGACAAGACAGTACTTCATACTGCATCAGTTAGAACAACAAGAGACAGGCACGACAATACCTCAGACTGCATCAGTTAGAACATGAGACAGGTAAGACAGTACCTCAGACTGCACCATTTAGAACATGAGACAGACAAGACAGTACCTCAGACTGCTTCAGTTAGAACACCAAGAGCTAAGGAAGGCTAACCTCATTATAAAATGCCCGCCGTATTCGGAAGTGCCGACTTACGGGTGGCAAAATAACATCTGGCACTACGCAATTATGTCAAAGTGAAATATCTTTCGTGGTCGGAAAAGCTCTGACTAACTAGTCTTCCGAATGTCCTTCGTGCTAGAAACAGCTCTGACTAGCTAGTTTTCCGAATGTCTGTCGTGACCGGAACAGCTCTGACTATATTGTCCCCGGCCACAACGACAAGCACATGTCCGAATCGAAAACTCGCCCAGTGGATACCGTCTGCAGACCGGCCTGGTTTGTGCGGGAACCGCCAGGGGCGAATGAAATGCCCAATATATTGAAGTGAGGAATTTAAAGCAGCCATAAGCAGGACGTGGCGATTCCCTCCGTGAGTATAGCACCAAGGCTCTATGTGTAGGCTCTGCAACTAGGGAAGCCACGTGGATGGCGGAAAATGCCATGGACTGTCCCTGCCTTCCCTTGTGGGATGACCGTGAAGTCTTCGACTGTTCCAACTTGACCAGCTGGGATGTGGACGGCGTCACAAAAGTGAGAGTCACACAGGAATGTTAACCTGTCAAAAATGCACGCTAAAAGTCGGATGTGTTGGCCTAAGGGTTTCGGCCCAAGGGTGCCAAACCAGACACACCGCAATCACATATGACGAAACACTCCAGATGGACGCAAAGAAGAAGAAGAAGAAGAACATCAAGAGAGAGACAAGACAGTATCTCAGACTGCGTCAGTTAGAAAAACAAGAGACAGACAAGGCAATACCTCAGACTGCATCAATGAAAACAACAAGAGACAGACAAGGCAATACCTCAGACTGCGTCAATTAGAACAACAAGAGACAGACAAGACATTACCTCAGACTGCATCAATGAAAACAACAAGAGACAGACAAGGCAATACCTCAGGCTGCATCAGTTAGAATAACAAGAGACAGACAAGACAGTACATCAGACTGCATCAGTTAGAACAAGAGACAGACAAGACAGTACCTTAGACTCCATCAGTTAGCATAACAAAAGACAGACAAGACAATATATCAGACTGCATCAGTTAGCACACCAAGAGACAGACAAGACTGTACTTCAGACTGCATCAGTTAACACACCAAGAGACAAACAAGACAGTACCCCAGACTGCATCAGTTAGCACACCAAGAGACAGACACGACAGTACCTCAGACTGCATCAGCTTGACCACGAGACAGAGAATACAGTACCTCAGAATGCATCAGTTAGAACAAGAGACGGATAAGTCTGCACCTCAGATTGCATCAGTGTAACAAGAGGAAAAAACTATTAATAAAGTTCGGGTGATGTGGTTCACCGCGACCAACATTCAACGTGAAAATACCAACAAATGTGATTTATTCAGAACGTGTTAATCTAGAGGCACACTATAGACATGTTTGATTTAAAACGCTTCATTGAGTCGTTAAAGGGTTTAAAAGCATTAATCAAAGCGAGACAGCGAATAAATGGCAAACACAGCCCGGTCTAACAGAACCAGGACAGCGATAAATGACAGCGACCAGCGACTCTGTTTGAGCAAGACTTAACTGATGAGCACTGAACGAGCGCGAGCAAACATGCACACGCCACGTTCAATCTGATTTACTGGCAGACGGCAAAATAATGGCATGCACCGTGCATAAAGTCGGCACCACTGGTTCGTTATTCTATAGTATAACATAAAATCCCATTAAAGATAATACCACATGGGTGTGCTTTGTGGGTCGTCACAGGGACTAGTCTTTGACAGACAGATGTAGGGGGATCAGCTCTCTTACTCGCTGTATTTACACACACGTGAAATTAATAATGGACGTTTCAGTGTGAATATGTCACCAGCTGGCAGTGGCAGTAGTCGTGGTTCTACTCCTTGCTGTCATATAAGTCATGTTTCTTGTCTACTCCCAGATGTAACATAAGCTTTGTTTCTTATCTACTCCCAGTTGTAACAGAAGCTGTGTTTCTTACCTACTCCCAGCTGTAACAGAAGTCGTGTTTTCTTATCTACTCCAAGATGCTACATAAGTCACATTTCCTGTCTACTCCCCTTGTAACATCAGTTTTGTTTCTTGTCTACTCCCATCTGTAACAGAAGCAGTGTTTCTGATCTATTCCCAGCTGTAAAAAAAAGTCGTATTCCTTGCCTACTTCCAGCTATAACAGAAGTTATGTGTCTTATCTAAACGTCGCTGCAACAGAAGTCGTGTCTCTGATCTACTGCCAGCTGTAATATAAGTCACTTTTCTTGTCCACCACCAATGTACCTAAAGAAGTGTTTCTGAGATACAAATCTGCAGTTTACACATGACGAGATGTAGCGAAATATGTCAGGCGATAAATCGTGCAACATATTGTTTGTGGATTCCGTGTTTTAAGTTATTAAATTATTATTATATTAATATTGTTGTAATGGCAGAAGTAGATGTAGCTGTGATGTTGGTGTGTTGTGTTGTGGCGTTAAGGCTGTGGTAGTAGTTGATGGTTTTGTTACAGCAGCGGTAGTAATAGGAGCTGCAGTAGTAGCAGGGGCGGCAGTAGTAGCAGGGGCAGCAGTAGTAGCAGGGGAGGCAGCAGCAACACTAATAGCAGTATTATTAGTTGTAGTATTAGTAGTATAAGTAGTAGTAGCCTAAGTAGTAGTAGTAATAGCAGTATTATCAGCAATCGTAGTAGTAGTAGTAGTTGTAGTAGTAGTAGTAGTAGTAGTAGTAGTAGTAGTAGTAGTAGTAGTAGTAGTAGTAGTAGTAGTAGTAGTAGTAGTTGCATAAATAATAATAGTAGTAGTAGTAGTAGTAGTAGTAGTAGTAGTAGTAGTAGTAGTAGTAGTAGTAGTAGTAGTAGTAGTAGTAGTAGTAGCCGCCGTAGTATTAGTAGCCGTAGTAGTAGTAGTATTAGTAGCCGTAGTAATAGTAGCCGTAGTAGCATTAATATTAGTAGTACTAGTAATAGCAGCAGCAGCAGCAGTAGTAGTAGTAGTAGTAGTAGTAGTAGTAGTAGTAGTAGTTGTTGTTGTTGTTGTTGTTGTTTTTGTTGTTATTGTATTATAAGAGGTAGTAGTAGGAGTATTAGTAGTATTATTAGTATTAATAGTGTTAGTAGTAGTAATAGTAGTAAGTAAGACAGCATTATGGATGTGATTTCATAATGAAGTAAAAGATACGTGTTCACGCATTGAGACCTATTAGGCTTTTGGTGTTGGCCCCAAAATTTTTTAGACCAATCGACTCTCGATGGGCTATGTAGTCTGCAGCACACGAACGAACTTAATTTTTTTTTAAAATTTAGTTGCATGTCCTTCACAGGACGTAGCAGTCAACCCCATCGTTGAGGCTGTTCATGATTCCTGTGTAAGTATTACGTTCATTAGTTTGCCATTGCTTTCTGAACTACCAACACCCATACCTTTTTCGAAAAAAAATTAGAACCGATGTGTTTCGAACCCGGGTATACGGGATTACGAATCGCGTCCGTAAACTCTTCGCCACAGAGCCCCAGTTACTTAAGTCAAAGTTACAGGCTGCAACATCTGTCCACATAACTGGATCAATAAGATTTACAGTCAACGGGAAACAACCGCGATCTTATTCTACCTATATTTTGTGAATGGGGTTACTTCCCCTGTAGAAGATTTAAATAACACATAGGCGCCGCATTCGCGGATTTTTAAATGTGTTTCTACGTAGACCTTGTCTAAAATTGATATCAGGAAATGCATTGCGCCTTGTCTAAAATTGATATCAGGAAATGCATTGGGAAGTAAATTCGGCCAACTGAGTGCCGATAGTCTATGAAAATGTGGGTCTAGGACCATTTTCTCAACGCGCCCAAGTTGCGTACAAGGGTACATTATTTTTAATATAAGCGCGTCAACTGTTGGTTATGCAAACGCAACTGTGTTAGTTTCTTGGTGTTATTTTCCAGGGTTTATACCCGCAATGTCTTATCTCTTTGTTCAGTTGGTATTATGCTACAGACTGCAAATTGATTCATTTTAACCTGCATTTCGTCACGCCGTTGTATCGTTATTCAGTCACCGGCATCTTGTCATCTTGAAAGACGATAGTTAAGACTAGGGATGGAGATTTACTTCTGCTTAGCACAAACCCTGGGCTGAATTGTAGAGACTATGTGTTGTCCTTGCAGCTTAATCCTTGTCTTGGCCTGTCTTGTTTACTCCAGATGAAAAATAATACAATACGTTAACGTTAATGTATGTGCATATCAACGAGGTGAATTCATATTCATATCTCAAAACTGGACGCCATGTCATAACAACCACGGCTCTGTGATCGACTCAGTTTCATACAAGTTGTCTCACATCACTATCGTCTAGAGGTAGAGGTCTATCCCATAACATTCTTTCGAAATATCCCCAAAAAAATTTTGACAGTAATAATTTTTGTTTTTGCTATTTGCGAAGAAAATAGTGGTTCGTTGCTTTCCTTCTTAGCAATGACCTTACAGTTTGGTGATTGGTTTCATTACAAATGTCCTCTGCAGGTGATAGTGATGAGAATGTCTGTGAAAGAAAGGTGACGCGACAGGGATGGCTACTAAAAATATTGTGTCTTCAAATGCATGAAGTATATATGTTCGGGGAGAAGGGGAGGGGGGGAGGTGGAGGAGGTAGGATACTTATCTCACACATCATGGGATGTGGGTTCTAATCCTGGAAAAAGCAGATATTTATTTGTATCTAGCGAACGAGAGTGAAGAACTTGGGAGATCAGCGTCCAAGTTGCGCATGTTACAATTTTGAAGAATGTATACTTCGAATGACCAGGCAGGAGTAGATAATAACCATTATGATACGGGACTGACGAAAGAATTCCTGTCAAGGATGCTAAATATATAATATCAAAACATTAACGGCACAATTACACGTAATGCGATGGTTAGGAAACGCCGGGAATATCCAATCACACGTCATGTGCCTTTTGTGACTGAAAGTCTGACACATTCCTCGAGAGCCGGAGAGATGAACAGAGCAGGCCTACCAAGTCACTGCCCTGGCAAACAGGGATAACTGAACATAAGTCATATGCTTAAGGTGATCAAAAATAGCTTGACTTTCTGTTTCTCTGTATATATTCTGTGTACTGTATTGTTTTGTGATTCCCTCTTGGTGGTAGATTGCCTATGGACAAGGGGGAGGTAATCGTGCGCTTGTGGGACCAGGTGGAGAAGGCGAGGGAACAGATTGAGAACCCGTATGTGGACAGAATGAGACTGCGGGGGATCGGCATGGGGTTCTGGAAGAATTTCAAAACTGAGAGGAAAGACCAGGAGAACTTTTAATCAGATAACGGTGGGAACGATTAGTAGTATGACTCTTCGCTGGCAGTTGAACGAGGGGACGGAGCACTTACAGGAATGTCCTGAGTGCAGTGATATCGGTTCTTAACTCAACTCAACTTGTGATTCCCTTAATAAAAACTGCATTTGATCAAGTGAAGTGCATGGTGGGCAATAAATCTCCGTCAGCTGAGGTTAGAGAAAGGATACCTTGCATGTTATATAGAACCAGTTTTAACATATGGCTATGAAGTTTGCGCTGTAATTCAACAAAACAATTAATAACAACACAATCAAATTAGGCTTCAGAGATGTGGTGTATTGGTTGAACAAATGTGTCTACAACAGCAGTCCTAGTTCAAACAAAGCGTGCGATTATATTTCACATGTTTTGTCTATAACAGCGGCCATCGTTCAGCCTACACATGATAAGAGAGTGCTTCAAATGAAAACCTTACAAGTGTGATAGCAATTGCAATAACCACTCCATTGTCTTGTTTGTAACCTGTCAATATTGTTGTTAAGGATGCCAAGAGCGCTAACCACGTTCAATCTACCAATAAATAATATTTCATCTTGTTTGCATACAGCAGCAGTTCTGGTTCAATCTATCAATATTATTTAATCTAGTTTGCTTACAACAGCATTTCTACTTCAATCTACCAGTCATATTTTATATAGTTTGCATGTATTAATATTCTCGGTTCAATCTACCAATAATATTTCACCTAGTTTGCATACAATAATATTCTTGGTTCAATGTACTAATCATATTTCACCTAGTTTGCGTACATTAATATTCGTGGCCATTTTTAACTAAGCACCGCCCTGGGATATAACCGCTCGTGAGAAATGGATACCGCATATTCTAGGCAAGGCAAAAGTTGTGAGGCAAACAACTGGTCACACAACCTCATAATGCTTTCGGACTAGCACATATTGGGTACTTGACATTCACACCGCTGCGACATCTCCTGCCATGGGATTAATTTTACTGCTATGTTTTATCGGACTGAAGTTTTGTTTACAGTTCACTCCACTCGTTGAGAACACCATACAGCCATTCGATCGGGAATATTCAAATCACGTCCGTGCACTGGAATACATACTCATACGCACACAGATACTACTATTATCGACGGACGGAAAACAACTATTTCAGCAACCTATTTATTGCATTCTAGTTTAGACTGGATTCTGTTGGTGTTTTTCTCTCTCTCTCTCTCTCTCTCTCTCTCTCTCTCTCTTTCTCTCTCTCTCTCTTTCTCTCTCTCTCTCTCTCTCTCTCTCTCTTTTTATCTCTCTCTCTCTTGTTATCTCTCTCTCCTCCCCGTCTCTCTGTCTCTGTCCCCCCCCCCTCTCTCTCTCTCTCTCTCTCTCTCTCTCTCTCTCTCATTCTCTCTCACCCCGATTGTTTCTGTCTTTCTGCGTCTGTCTCTTTTTCTAAACCTCACTCTCACTCACATACGTTCGCTTTCTATCCGCCTATGCCCGTGTCTTTCATAATCTCTCTCTCTCTCTCTCTCTCTCTCTCTCTCTCTCTCTCTCTCTCTCTCTCTCTCTCTCTCTCTCTCTCATTCTATCATATACATATTCTCACGGCCTCTCCCTCTATCAAGTATACACTCATCTCTTTCTTTCTTTCTGCCTCTGTCTATCTCCCCCTCATACTTTCGTTTTCTATCTCCCCTACTATCACATGCGTGCTCTATCTCTCCTCTATCACATACTTTCTTTCTTTACTGGAATGTCATCACATATGTCCTTATCTCTCTTTATATCACCTACTACTCTCTCGCTCTCTCACTCCCAATCTATAACACACTCTCTCTTACTCTCCCTTATTACATACTACCTCGCTCTCGCTCCATCCCTCACTATCACTCTTTTCCCGTTGCAGTGCAATTTAACCTTTACACAAGCACGGACAATTCAATTTATAATTGATCGGGCCAACAACAATCGATGCCACATCTATCAGAGTCACACTGGATCGATAATCGAACTGTGAGTGAAAATTGAAAACACCAGCATATTGATATCAAATGTCACACGAATTCTGCAGACAAACCATTGTTCTGGGCAACCTTTCTCATGAGGGCATCTGCTGTGACAAGAGTACAGCGATACAGGAAGTTCTTGAAATGTGAAGGATGGGAGAAATGTGCGTGAATGAGATCAAAACAATACAGGTGAAATATGAGGAAAAAATAAACAGAAATGGCGGCGTGCTAGAAATGTTAACATTTGGAAGAAACAGCGTGCTAGAAATGCTAAAATATGGAAGAAACAACTGCTAGCAATGTTAACAGATGGAAGCAACAGCTTGCTAGACATGTTAACAGATGGAAGACATGATGGCTGGTGGGAGTGACTTAGGGAGAACAGCAGTTCAAGGCATTGTCCCTGCAAGAAGTGGCAGCGGTCGCCCAACACGATGGTGGAATCATCATCATCATGTGCCATGCCGATAATCGTGGGCAGTCATGCTTCGCCATTTCGCACGATCACCAGAGTCGTGGATCAGGTCTGATTTCCTGTCTCGACCACGCCATGTGGCCAAACTATCCTGATATTTAGTTCTCTGCTGTTCTTTTATTCTCTCTCTCCCCCCCCCCTCCCCCCAATCTTGTGAAACGCCACCAAGTTCTCTAATTTATTTCTTCTCATGACGTGTCCATAAATTGTGACTGTCTGTGTCTAATTTCTTTAACCAATTTACGATTTTCATCTGCTCCTTACAGGACTTGCTCACTTGTTTTTCTGTCTGCCCATGGTATTCTTTGGATTTTCTTCAGAAACCGCATTTCCACTGCCATTAGATGTTTTAAAGTTTGTCTGCTCTTTATCCTTGATTCACACCCATACAAAAGTACAGGTTCTATTTAGCACTACAACACTCCATTTCTCGTTGTAAATGACATATTTTTATTGGTCAGAATGTTTTGCCATTATATAAACGGCTACATTCGCCATGGATATTCTTGTCCTAATCTCTTCAAAGCACCTCCCATCAGATGTTATGACTATTCCGAGATAGTTGTATCGGTACACTTGTTTAAAAATATTATCATGTATACATGAGAATACTACATTGTGGTAGTTCTTTCTTCATGTGACCACCATCATCTGTGCCTTCTTACAATGTGATTCTAACCACATTTGTTCACAACGGTGGATACACGACACTAAACACACAGTGGTAATGAAAGGCGTGAGGCAGGGGCACTGGCCGACGATCGAGAGTCTTTCAAGCCGGTTGTGAGGCGAGCGACGGTCTGGACAGAATTTGCTACATGATAAAGATGATGATGATGATGATTATCATGGTGATGGTTATAACGATGATGATGATAATAATGATGATGGTGATGATTATAATGAAGATGACGCTAATAATAATGATGATGGTGATGATTATGATGATTATAATGAAGATGAGGATAATAATGCTCATGATGGCGATGATGATGATGATGTTGTTGTTGTTGTTGTTGATGATGATGATGATGATGATGATGATGATGATGATGATGATGATGATGATGATGATGATGATGATGATGATGATGATGATGATGATGATGATTATTATTATTTATAAATTTGACGGTGATAATAATGATAATGTTCATAATGAAGGTGCTGATAATGATGATGATTATAAAGAATGTGATTATAATAATGACTACAATGATGATTGTGACACTGATGATAATGACTATCAGTTTGACCGAATGGATAAGAATAAATAAACTGGTGCAGCTGATTATGTCTTTGCTTATATCTCGACCCTCGGTATTATGCATATGTTCATCTGATGGTGCTCTCCATGCAGTCGTCTAAGAACATCAAGTATCATTTTTCTTTGTCTACCTATACCTCATTTACCGCTGATCTTTCCATCCGCCCCGGTGTTTTCCAATAACCATCTCTTCTCCCTTACATGGCACTACACATCTGAGTATTTGATTCTAGTTATTGTGTATTATATTTTACTTTCAAACATATGTATGTGATATTCTGCTTTCATACATATGTATGTGATATTCTGCTTTCATACATATGTATGTGATATTCTGCTTTCATACATATGTATGTGATATTCAGCTTTCATACATATGTATGTGATATTCTGCTTTCATACATACTTTGTTATTCATTCTGTTTCTTTCTTGAAGTGTGTGATATTCTACTTTCATACATATGTTGTTAGTTACTCTGACCTGCTCATTTCATGATACTACAAATTTGACTGTTTCTTTCCTGTAGTAGTGTGCTATATTCTACTTTCATACATACGTTGGTATTCACTCTAGTCACCCGAGACATTCCACTTCATTTGTCTCAGAAACCACATAACCGCCACCTTCAAACTTTTCTTCTGAAAAAAATATCTTTGATGTTCCCATTCTGCCCTCGAGTATCCATCCATCCATCATGTGCCATGCCGGTAAGCGTGGGCGGTCATGTTCTGCCATCTCACTCGATCACCAGAGTCATGGATCAGCTCCGTGTTTCTGTCTCGACCATGCCACAAGGCCAAGCCATCCAGGTACTTGCTTCTAGGTCTTCCCCTTGGTCTGCTCCCCTCGATCTTACTAGTTGTCACCAAGTTCTCCAAATCATTTCTTCTTATAAGATGCCCAAAAAATTTTGACTGTCTGCGTCTAATATCTCTAATCAGTTTACGATCTTCATTTGTTTCTTGAATGACTTGTTCATTGGTCTTTCTGGCTGTCCATGGAATTCTTTGCATTTTCTTAAGAAACCACATTTCTACAGCCATCAAATGTTTTTCAGCCTGACTGCTCATTGTCCAAGCTTCACATCCATATAAAAGTACAGGTTCTATGTAGCATCTCAACACTCTTTTTCTCGTTTCAATTGACATCTTTTTATTGGTCAGTATGTTTTTCATCTTGCTAAAGGCTACTTTTGTCATGGCGATTCTTGTTCTAATCTCTTCAAGGCATCTCCCATCAGATGTTATGACTGTTGCGAGATAATTGTACCTATTCACTTGTTGAAGAATATTCCCATTTACTTGTATATTACACTGTGGTATTTCGTTCTTCCTAGTGACGACCATAATCTGTGTCTTTTTACAATTTAATTCTAACCCCAGTTGTTCACTGTGTGTAACAACTGCATCTACTACATTTTGCAGGTCCTGTTCATTGTCTGCAACCAAGACTGTATCATCTGCATATCTAATGTTATTGATACATCATCCCCCAATGTTGATTCCTTCCATATCTTCAATATTTCTGAAAATACTTTCACTGTAGAGGGAAAACAGATCTGGAGACATTATACATCCCTGTCTCACACCTCTCTTAATAGGCTGACACTGGCTTACTTCATTATCAAATCTTATGGCAGCTTGTTGTTTCCAATATATGTTTTTTACAAGTCTAAGATCTTTTCCATCATTTTGTAGATCTTCAACCATCATGTTGACATGTCTCACTTTATCGAAAGCCTTTGTGTAGTCAATAAAGCAAAGGTGTAGATCTTTGTTTACTTCTATAGAACGTTCGATTATGTTTCTCAGTATATACACAGCATTTACTGTACCCTTGCCTTCTACAAACCCACATTGTTCTTCTCCTATTTCGGGTTGTATTTATTTCCTAACTCTTTACATGATAATTCTTAGCAAAATCTTCATGATGTGACTCATTATACTAATTGTTCGATGTTGATCACATTCCAAGGCTCCTGATTTATTTGGGATTGCAATAAATACAGAATTACATAACTCCTGAGGTATATTTCCAGTATCATATATTGTATTAAGCAAACTGGTAACTTTATCTATTCCATATTCTTCTAAAGCATTAATCATTTCTGTTGTGACGCTGTCTGAACCGGGGGTCTTGCCAAATTTCATATGGTTAAGAGCATTATGAACCTCCATCTTCAAAATTGCTGGTCCTTCATTATTATTTTGGACATCATACTGTTCACCGGCTCCGTGGCCGAGGGGTTAGCAGCTTTCTCCGCTAACCCCGAATACTCTCGTCACGTGACGCGACGAGAATTAGCAGTGGTTCGAATCGCAAAAGTGACTTATGAGAGTATGGAGCCGGTCGCTCAGAAAGTCGTGGCGTGCTGATGAGCGTAATCTAGCCTAGGAATCAACATACAGCTGAAAGATGCTGGTGTTGACCGCAATATCCTGAAACAGGATGGAAACGCGGGAAAAAAAAAAAAAAAAAAAAAAAAAAAATCATACTGTTCGTCTCTGTTATCGTCATAAAGGATTTTCACGTAATCTGACCATTCATGTAAGATCTGATCTTTTTCTATTATGACTCTTCCATCTTTAGGCAGCCTGCTGATGTACGTGTTCTTTGATTAGTAAGCTCTTGAATTCTTTTGTGCATTAGTTTCGCATTCTTACTGTTGTGTTGTTTTTCAATTTCTCTGCAATTTTTCTCAAGCCATGTTTATTTTGCCTCCCTACATAAGGTTCTGACTTTTCTGTGAATTTTTTCATATTTGGCAGGATTATTTTTGTTCTGTCTTCTTGTTTCCATTAGTTGTAAAATGTCTTCAGTCATCCATGTCTTACGGCCCACTTTCTTTACTTTTGGAATAGTTTTTTTCTGCTGCACAACTGATTGAATTCTTCAGCATTTGCCATTGATCATCTACATCTTGAAATAGGATCTCTAGATCAGACAATAAATCAAATTTGTTCTTTACTTCTATGTTAAAATTATCTTGTATTTCTTTGTCAGTTTTCAATTTGCACAAGTCATATTTAGGGTTTCCTGCTGTATACTTGACTTTCTTTAACTTTACCCTCAATGTGCCTGTAATTAATCTGTGATCACTGTAACAGTCTGCATTTGGAACTGTTTTTACGACTGTTAACGCATTTCGAAACCTTTTGCTAATTAGGATGTAATCTATCTGATTTTTAATCCTGCTGTCTGGACTCCACACAACATGATTTTCTTGGCATCTGTAAAGAAGATAGTTTGCCATTGCTTTCCTTCCTAGCAGTGACCATACTGGTCAGTGATCGTAGCCATTGTCTTCTTAAAAAAGAGATCCTCTGTCTACCGTCATGAAGGTGGAGACCATAACCTACAACAATCTGTCGGCTGCTCTTCATCTTCATCCACCACCTGCACCCATGGCTTCACTTAACCCTGATCGGGGGGCTAAACGGGTACTCCACCTTGCCCAAGGGTGTCCCGTAGGCTAGCGGTGGGAAGGAGGCGCCTTACTTCTCCTTTGATAGGGGATACCTCTACCCCGATATCCTCGAGTATACTGTTTATAAACATCAATTTCCTAAAAGGTTTTAATTTCTTATATCAAGTGTATTTTTCTCTTTTCTCCCAATCTTCTCTAAGACCTCTGTGCTCTTCTTTGGCGTTTTCATCTACAAAAGAGCGACTTATTCTCCTTCATTTCCACATTTTTAGGGTATCTAATTTTGAAATTGTTTCTTCATTGTCCACGTTCTTGCAACATACAATGTTTCTTGTAGTCGTGTTTCAGTAAAGCTCACAATCTACTTCTCGTTTTTTGAGTGATTCATTCATTGTATCATACAATAGTGTTGAGTCTTCACAAGACCATTCTATAAGCATCTTTAAGTTACTGGTAATTATTTTTACTTGCTCTCATTTTTTATGAAGCTAAGTTTGTGCCTTTCATATTATTATGATGTCATTTTTCATTTATGATATCATGTCATTACAACCTCACGATTTAAGAAACGTATTACTTGCTCTATTATCTTATTGTTTGTTGAAGGTTGATCCTTATCCTCTGCTTTGTACTCATAATAACCATAGTTCTAATTTTTCTTTATAAAACAATATCTAAACCAGGGGTGGCCAACACGAGGCCCGCGGGCCGCCGGTAATCCTGTTGCGGCCCGCGGAGTGGGAAACCACGATGTGGTCGAAGCTGTAGCACGCTTGCTTGTTTACTTTAATTTAACAAAAAAATTAGGTGCGTGGCCCGGCAGGAAAAACTTATTTCTAAAATTTGGCCCGCCTGCCGAAAAGGTTGGACACCCCTGATCTAAACCAAATTCTACACTTCCTCTTTTGCCCTCATCCAAAGGTAAGTACAACATGTACTCTCTAATTTGACCTGCTCCACAAGGTTGTGTAACATATGCACCCTCTTCCACTACTGTCTTGCTCTACAAGATACTGTAACATCTGCAATTTCCCCATAGATCTGCTCCGCAAGTTTCTGTAAGATATGACCTTCCTTATTATCTTGCTCCACAAGATCCCGTGTCTGCAATTTTCCCATAGATCTGCTCCGCAAGTTGCTGTAAGATATGACCCTCCTTATTACTTTCTCCACAAGATCCTTTATGGTCTGCAATTTCCCCACAGAACTGCCCCGCACGCTGCTGTAAGATATGACCTTCCCTGTTAACTTATTTCACAAGATCCCGTAAGGTCTGCAATTTCCCCACCGCAAGTTGCTGTAAGATATGACCTTCCTTGTTAACTTATTCCACAAGATCCCGTAAGGTCTGCAATTTCCCATAGTCCTGCTCCGAAAGTTGCTGTAAGATATGCATCTTTATTGCTAAAGGTCCTATAGTCCTGTACTTTTCCTGTGATCTTGCTACAAACGGTCCTGTAAAATTGGTAGGTTCGCTATAAACTTGCACCACAATCAAAGAAGATCTGATACAAGAGGAAGAGGACCACAGAAAAGAACGGGTTGACGACATGAAAGAAAGTGTACAATCTCTCGGAATGACACTATCTAGTGCCACCCATTAGATGCTGGAACGTCAGCTATTCCTCCCCACGACGAATGACGGCAACAGTAGAAGATGATGATGTTGAATTTGCTCCATAAAGTTCTGTAACATATGTATTTCCTATAATTGACCTGCTCTACAAGATCCTGTAACATATGTATTTCCTATATTGACCTGCTCTACAAGATCCTGTAACATATGCACTTCCTATAATTGACCTGCTCTACAAGATCCTGTAACATATGTATTTCCTATAATTGACCTGCTCTACAAGATCCTGTAACATATGTATTTCCTATAATTGACCTGCTCTACAAGATCCTGTAACATATGTATTTCCTATAATTGACCTGCTCTACAAGATCCTGTAACATATGTATTTCCTATAATTGACCTGCTCTACAAGATCCTGTAACATATGTATTTCCTATAATTGACCTGCTCTATAAGATCCTGTAACATATGCACTTCCTATATTGACCTGTTGTACAAGGTCCTGTAACATATGCACTTCCTATATTGACCTGCTCTACAAGATCCTGTAACATATGTATTTCCTATAATGACCTGATATACAAGGTCATGTAACATGTGCACTCTATATATTGATCTGATCTAGAAGGTCATGTAACATTTGCAATTCCTATATTGACCTGCTCTACAAGGTCCTGTAACTTCAGCTCACTACCGAGTAATTACACCGTGTCTTCGGCATATCTAACTGCTTTTCTGATTGATCAATAGATCAGCCCTGAGATGTCGCCATGCTGACATCAGCAATGATGCAAATGCATTTGTGATAGTCGCAATTGTAGATGTAGAAGTAATATTAGCTGTAGCAGTATTTGTAGTGATTAAAGTAGTAGATGTTGTAGTAGTAATAACAGTAGTTGTATTAGTAATTTTAGTAGTCGTAGTCATGGTAGTATTTGTTGTAGTGGTTGTGTTTTTGATAGTAGTAGTTGCTATAATAGTAATATTATTATTAGTAGTAATAATAATAACAGTAATAGTGGTAGTAGTAGTAGTAGTAGTAGTAGTAGTAGTAGTAGTAGTAGTAGTAGTAGTCGAGTAGTATTAGACGCAGCAGCAGCAGTAGTAGTAGTAGTAGTAGTAGTAGTAGTAGTAGTAGTAGTAGTAGTAGTAGTAGTAGTAGTAGTAGTAGTAGTAGTAGTAGAACTTGCAAAAATACTAATATTAAGTATAGAGGTACTTGTAGTAATAGTAGTAATTGGAAATACATGGTGTATTTTTAATGACTATGCAGTGTATGAAAATATTGCCGGTCCAAGTTTTGTTTTTACCTATTATGTTCATGAACTTTACATAGGGTGAATACAAAACTTGGACCAGCAATATTTTCAAACACTGCACGGTCATTAAAAATACACCCTATATTTATAGCATTAATAGTAGTGACTGCTATGGTAATAATTGTAGCAAAGTATTTGCATCAACTCAACACTGAAGCTTTGGATTTATTATAATACTCAGCCATGTGCACATGTGGTTTGGCGTCGCAGACAGCAGAGCACATACTCCGAGACTGCCCAAACACAACATATCCAGGCAAACCTTCTGGCCTACAGAGACAAAAGTGGAAGATAAACTCTATGGACCGCTGAGTGAATTTAAAAAGACTGTTAGATTCATACAAGAGACAACATTGCAGTTATAGACATATTTCAAGCGAACGAAAGAAGAAGAAGAAGAAGATAATACGTGCACACAGCGAATGGGATTAAAGAGAACGACATACAACAGGCAGCCATTTAATGCACTAGAAACAAAAAAGATCACTACTCACGTTCTGGTCACGTCTACTCCGTGGCTTCATCATAACCACAATTTTTCATCACCCACTTTTTCAATTATTTTATCCTAATGACTTTCTTGTGTAATGTTTATGAGTGTCTAATTCACATGACTCATTAAACTAATAGTTGCTGTGTGGTATTCACAATACACAGCTTTTGCCTTTTTGGGGGCAGAGTAATGAAAATGGAACATTTGGATTCCCCGGGGATGTATCCTATTTTGTATATGTCATTGTATATTTCGATGATAGCATCAATGCCAGAGTTATATTGCGTTTTTAGCATTCCTTTTGTTACATTATCCAGCCTGCAACCATATTTCATCCTTTTAAAAGCCTTGTATACTTGTTTGTTGTATATGTGAGCCCACACCAGTATTTTATTGCCATAGTTTGTCGGCTCTGTTGTTACTGAATGTCTGTTAATTACCATATCCACCTCGTGATAATATAATATTTAACAACTTTAATTTCCCAGCTTTCACTTCTGATACAGTTGTGCTGTTTATTAATACAATACAGTACAATAAAATACAATATTTACGGGGACAAAACTAAAAACATCTAACCTTGTTCAACCTTCTTCAGCAGCATCGGTTTAAACTGAGGTTCATTTTGTATGAGGTGACTTTTGATATTCATTCCTTTCTGTATTCTCTTTCCAGTTAGTCCTAAACAGGACTGGTATATGTTTTCCTCTCTTTTCTTCGGGTTCGGTTGGGTCACATGATGCTCACGCTGACTGGCATTTTCATTATTGCGTCGAATTGGTCATGATTAGGACTGGTCCCTAGGAGGACCTGCCAGATTCAATAGCCTCCTGATTGTTCGTTGCTTACTCTAAAAGTGTATATTTATTATATATCTTTCTTATTATTCTGATAGGAGAAAACATATGACTAGAAAAGAAAGCCAACAAAAAAGTATCACACAAACTGACATTGAAGACGATATACCTGAATAAGATTGAGATCAGAAAATCTATCAGTTCTGTCACATAGATAGACACAGCTAATAGTTACATGATGTGCTGGAGGGAAAGTGCAAGGAAAGTGTACAAGAGGAAGACACCGTCACTTATTTTACTTTTTTTTTTCCACGTTGACGCCGACAAACGAGTCCTCTTTGTATGACCAGTTGTCTGTAGTTTCTCGTATGTTCCATATTTGAATACAGTCATCTCAGTTTTCTGTAGTTTCTCGTATGTTCCATATTTGAATACAGTCATCTCAGTTTTCTGTAGTTTCTCGTATGTTCCATATTTGAAAGCAGAACGACGCTGCCCGGAATCGAACCCACAGCGTGTGGAGCGCGACGCAGATGACGAAATCACTTGTCCATGAGCATTTCCTGCAGTGGAGGGACATCATGGAGAACGTGCTCTGCAGGTTGGTTACGCTGCACCCACTAGCATAGTGGTTGGTCACTCAGGCGAAGCCGATGTTTTATAATTGAACGGAGATTGCTTCAATAGAAGTAAGTTTGTGTGGAGTAGTATATTTTCAGTAGCATCTTGTTAGCAGCATCTATTCAATAGTATATATCCAGTAGCATCTATTCAGTATCATCTATTGAGTAGCACCTATTGAGTAGCACCTATTGAGTAGGGCATATTGAGTAGCACCTATTGAGTAGCACCTATTGAGTAGGGCATATTGAGTAGCACCTATTGAGTAGCACCTATTGAGTAGCACCTATTGAGTAGCACCTATTGAGTAGCACCTATTGAGTAGCACCTACTGAGTAGCACCTATTGAGTAGCATCTATTGAGTAGCGCCTATTGAGTAGCACCTATTGAGTAGCGCCTATTGAGTAGCACCTATTGTGTAGCACCTATTGAGTAGCACCTATTGAGTAGCACCTACTGGGTAGCGCCTATTGAGTAGCACCTATTGAGTAGCACCTATTGAGTAGCACCTATTGAGTAGCACCTATTGAGTAGCGCCTATTGAGTAGCACCTATTAAGTAGCGCCTACTGAGTAGTGCCTATTGAGTAGCACCTATTGAGTAGCACCTATTGAGTAGCACCTATTGAGTAGCACCTATTAAGTAGCACCTATTGAGTAGCGCCTATTGAGTAGCACCTCTTGAGTAGCGCCCATTGAGTAGCGCCTATTGAGTAGAACCTATTGAGTAGCACCTACTGGGTAGCACCTATTGAGTAGCACCTATTGAGTAGCACCTATTAAGTAGCACCTATTGAGTAGCGCCTATTGAGTAGCGCCTATTGAGTAGCACCTATTGAGTAGCACCTATTGAGTAGGGCATATTGAGTAGCACCTATTGAGTAGCACCTATTGAGTAGCGCCTATTGAGTAGCGCCTATTGAGTAGCACCTATTGAGTAGCACCTATTGAGTAGGGCATATTGAGTAGCACCTATTGAGTAGCACCTATTGAGTAGCGCCTATTGAGTAGCGCCTATTGAGTAGCACCTATTGAGTAGCACCTATTGAGTAGCACCTACTGGGTAGCACCTATTGAGTAGCACCTACTGGGTAGCACCTATTGAGTAGCACCTACTGGGTAGCACCTATTGAGTAGAACCTATTGAGTAGGGCATATTGAGTTGCGTCTTTTGAGTGGTATCTATTAAGTAGCATGTATGGAGTAGCATCTATTCAGTAGCATCTATTCAGTAATATGTATTCAGTAGCATCTATTCAGTAGCATCTGCTCTTTAGTATCTATTCAGTAATATCTATTCAGGCCGGACAATACTTCTATAGAAACATATGATACATGGGGGGAATTTGGGGAGGGAAAATAACAAAGATCATGAATACGATATGTGTATTATATACCTCAAGAGATGCCATAGACAATGTGCATATCAGTAACACAATAACACCCGTAACAAAAACAAACCACAGGAATCATGAAGGTAGTCAATCGCATATAGCAATCAGTACAATAAGTTACATAAGCAAACTATTCTTAAACAGTATAATGGAAAGAATAAGAAATGAAACACGGCCAGACATTTCAGGAAGACAATTTGAGTCTCCTTCAGATAAATGAGTGTCATGTTTAGTTTCTCTACACTCATGGAAGGATGTAATTATATACAAAGGGATCTGCTTTTATTTGTATA
Source organism: Cepaea nemoralis (assembly GCA_014155875.1). NCBI lineage: Eukaryota > Metazoa > Mollusca > Gastropoda > Stylommatophora > Helicidae > Cepaea > Cepaea nemoralis. Next base: position 378,583 of record JACEFZ010023176.1, on the reverse strand, counting down.
AATCCCTGCATTTGTGTCCCAGTTTCATTTCAATACCCTGCTTGAATCTCCTGTAATTATCCCAGTTTCACGCCATTAACCGTCTTATATTGCTTCCGTTTAACTCATCATCTAACGCCAATACAAGATTTATATTTCTTCTGTGCATCTCTCAATCACACGTCAATACACGATTTACATTTCCTGTATCTATCTCTCAATCACACGTCAATACACGATGTATATTTCCTGTATCTATCTGTCCTTCACACGTCAATACACGATGCATATTTCCTGTATCTATCTGTCCTTCACACGCCAATACACGAGTTATATTTCCTGTATCTATCCCTCCATCACACGTCAATACACGATTTATATTTCCTCTATCTATCTGTCCTTCACACGTCAATACATGTTGCATATTTCCTGTATCTATCTGTCCTTCACATGCCAATACACGAGTTATATTTCCTGTATCTATCTCTCCATCACACGTCAATACACGATTTATATTTCCTGTATCTATCACTCATTCACACGTCAATACACGATGCATATTTCCTGTATCTATCTCTCCATCACACGTCAATACACAATTTATATTTCCTGTATCTATTTCTCCATCACACGTCAATACACGATTTATATTTCCTGTATCTATCTCTCCATCACACGTCAATGCACGATCTATATTTCCTGTATCTATCTCTCCATACACGTCAATACACGATTTATATTTCCAGTAACTATTTCCCCATCACACGTCAATACACGATGTATAATTCATGTATTGAACTCTACATCACACGTGAATACACGATTTATATTTCCCGTATCTATCTCTCCATTACACGTCAATACACGATTTATATTTTCTGTATCTATCTCTCCATCACACGTCAATACACGATGTATATTACCTGTATCTATCCCTCCATCACACGTCAATACACAATTTATATTTCCTGTATCTTCTCTCCATCACACGTCAATACACGATTCATATTTCCTGTATCTACCTCTCCATCACCGGTCTCTGTGGCTAAGGGCTTACGAACCCGGTTTGTGAGCCCGTATACCCGGGATCGAAACACGGCGGTGCTGGTTTTTTCGAAAAAGGTATAGGGGCCGGTCGTTCAGAAAGCATTGGCAAACTACTGAACGTAACACTTGCCTAGTACATCAACAGCAGCTGAAAATGCTGGTGTTGACTGCAACGTCCCGTAAGGGATACGCAACAAAAAAAACTCTCCATCACACGTTAATACACGACTTATATTTTCTATATCTATCTCTCCATCACACGTTAACGCGCGGCTTATAATTCCTGTATCTATCTATCCACCACACTTTAATACATGACTTATAGTTCCTACATCTATCTCTTCAACATGACAACACCCGACTTGCATTTCCCTGTATTTGCTTCTCCATCTCACCCCAAATACCGCTTACCCTCCCCTGCCTCTGTCTCTCACTCTCACGCCCAGCTTTAAAGTTTAATGTTGGTCTTTAATCTAATCAGTGTCTCACCAGCTCGGTCCTGGTGGCAATGACGCCGATGGAGCAATGTCGCCAGAAATGACAGCCTGACCCACAAGGGCAAGACAGAAGACGTCAATGATTGGTTTCATTAAATATTTAAGCACGCCCTGTGTTACATCTCCCAGATTCCCACCAGAACGTCTTCTGTGACTTCTGCTGACACGTTTCTGCCTTCAGCTACACACATGGAGGGTCTGTGGCAGTCACACGATGTAATCAGTTACACAAAGAAGAGAAGAGGAAGAAGAAGAAGAAGATTGAGAAGGGGAAGAAGAAGATAAGAAGAAGAAGGAAGACGGGCGAAAGAAGAAGGAGATGATGATTTCATACCACAAATGGGATTCCAACACACCTCCTCTACTTGGGAACGTACATTACAAGTACCTCAGATGACGAAGTGGGTTCGCCAAATGGCGGTATCATTGGTAATAGGGAACCTAGCCACAATCATTTTTACATGGACTACGGTCGAGTTCAAAGAGTGCGAACGAAAAAAAAAAATAGCAAATGATGGTAGATACTGAAATACGTAGGCCAAAGTAACACGCCACAGTGGGTTAGAAAGAATGGCAATGTAGAGCATCGTTTCATGGAAGAATTCGGGAGCTAGGGTCGACAAAAATGACAGCGTTAATAAGCCATTAAACACATACTGGAAATGAACATGCGTAAGGCATCGGAGCTAGCGAATGATCTAGAATATATCTGGTAGGTGTTTGTGATGACACTGTGTTATGTAAATGATTTATTACACCATGAAGATGATGATGATGGTAATGATAATGATGATGATAAGGATGATGATCAGAATGATGATAATGATGATGATGATGATGATGATGATGATAATGGTGGTGGTGATGATACTGATGATGGTGAATACAATCATGATGACAATAATGGTGGATGATGATGATGATGATAGTGATAATAATAATGATGGTGAACATGATGATGATGATATTTATGTTGGTAATGATGAAGATGATGGTGATGATGTCGTTGACGATGATGCAGCTGATGATGATGATGATGATGATGCTGATGAAGCCATGTTGCAGGAACCGACTGTGGGTAATGTGAAGTGTTAGGGCCGTCACGTTTTTGTAGGCCGGAGAGCACGGAGAAATACGTGACACATTCAGAATAAACACTGAGTTATGTTTAGATATGTTTAGATATGTTTGGACACAATATGGAAAAAACAAATAATAAACTAAACTTGGTGACAACTGGCAACTTTTCAAGGAGAAAAGAACATGGAGAAGGTAGAGAATCAAATATCTAAATGGCTTGGCTACATGGCATGGTCTAGACAAGAACACAGAGTTGATCTATGACTCTGTGAGATGACGTAACATGACCGCATAAGCTTACAGGCATGGCACGTGATGGTGCTGGTTAGATAATGTGGTATAGCTATATTAACTAATGATTTATGCTGGTAAATCATACGTTGGCAGATGCTAAAGCAGAGACAATTGTGTGTGATGGCAAAATAAAGTTCGCTTTGGCCAGAACAAATAAATTAGCACGATGGCTATACCCATTTGTCATAGATATAACAAACAATGACATACGAAAGTATACTGAACACATATTGGTATATGGTAGTGGATGCTTACTGATAGACTGAGCAAACAATGATATATGGTAGTGGATGTTCACTCATAGACTGAACAAACAATGGTGTAAGGTAGTGAGTCTTCATTCACATACAGAACAAATAATGGTATATGGTATGTTTAATGAAAAACAACCAATGATATCTGATCATAGATAGTAAAAGGATGAACAATTAATAGTAAATAGTAGTGGATGTTCATACAAAAACGGAACAAACAATGGTATATGGTAGTAGATGTTCCTTCATAGACAGAACATACAATGATTTGATATGTTAAGTCAAGAACAAACAGTGATAATTGGTATGTTCAATCAAGAACAAACAAGACTATTTGATGACAGATACTCAGTCACAGACAGACCAAACGATGGCATATTACAGTAGATGTTCATTCACAGACATAACAGTGAACATAATGGCTACTTACTC
>JACEFZ010023176.1:347500-370000 GCA_014155875.1 Cepaea nemoralis | reverse complement strand
CTCCTTCTCTCCTTCTTCCCTCTCCTCTCCTCATTCTCCATTGTGAATCAAACATTGTTTCGCTACTTTGGGATCCTAGGTAGTTAGTTGCATATCCTTTAGAGTCAACTATAGTATGTTTTTTTCTTTCTTTGCTGTTTGTAATTTCTTGGCAAATATACGTTCAGTAGTTTGCCATTGCTTTCTGAACGACCGGGACTCATACCATTTTTATGAAAACCAACGTATGGCGGTCTGCTTCCAAATTGCCCGCAGCTGCGTTTCTAACACGGTATGGGGGGTTTCGAATTGCGTCCCAAGCCTCTTCGCCGCAGAGCCGGCACTCCCAGGTAGACCACGCCTAACATAGGTACCTGGACATTTTCTAGGACGTAAAGGTAAACAGTGTCACATCGGTCTTATCTAGTGCCGATTGATACATCAATGTGGACCTGACACCACACCACACACGCCTCAATTGTTAAAAGGAGTCCTTAACTAAACCGTTAAAAGGAGTCCTTAACTCAACCGTTAAAAAGAGTCCTTAATTCAGCCGTTAAAAGGAGTCCTAAACTCAACCGTTGAAAGGAGTCTTAACTCAGCAGTTAAAATGAGTCCTTAACTCACCCATTAAAAAGAGTCATTAACTATGCTTGACTTACAAGGTTATGTTCCAACAGTCAACAAAATATGATTATAATTCTCCAAACAAACAACAATTAACTTGTGACAACATCACTCTAGCATTAACGTAAACACTATAAAATTACGAAGGATAAGGGCAGCTTTACAAAATACAACTACGGAAAACAAAGGATGTTTCGGTGATTAGTTAGTTAGTTAGTTAGTCGCGGTTCCAACTTAACGGCAAAGGGTCGTCCCCATTATGCTCAGTTCCTGCTCCACTGAATATCACACGAAATGCTCCTCAATGATCTATGTGAAAAGTGGAATAGACAGGAGTCTCGACAAGCCAACAGCCCGCACAGGTACACTGTGCATAATGCCGCCGTCAGAATGCCAACACAAAAGTCCTCCACGGAAAATACAGTTCATCGTCGATGGAAGCGACAGTCACTAGAAAACCAGCAGCCACACATTACTGCATTAAAAGTCGAGAGGATCGACTTCATTGCCCCGGGATTTATCCCATATGGCTCGGTCCCTTTCGGCAGGGCGGCCCGCTGAAAGCATCGCACAAAGCACGAACACCGTAGCTCCAGCGACGACCCCAGGAGTCTCCGAGAAAAATGCACTCGTGAACCGAAAAGGACAATCCAGTCAATTCCAAGCGACAGGCCGACCGCCATCGTTCCGAACATGCAGTTCACGCTACAACAACCGCGGACAGATGTAAAAACATTCCAAACGAAATTCACAGCTCACAGTGTCGCCACGCACTCAACTCAGTAGCAGGGCGACGGAACCATGCACTACCAGTCCAACATGAGGAAAATGCGACTGCAAACCGTAGCCAGAAGCATAAACACTCCAGAGACTGAATGGTTCAAATGCCTATCCGCCATACCGAAGTCTTGCGGCGATTAAATTTCATCGGCCAAAAAAAAAAAACAACACAAGAATACGCATTATAAATCACAGAACACTACAGTGACTGTATCAGGGGGTGCAGATGCAGCCAATTTATCAGCTCGTCATTTCCCTGGACTCCCGCATGTCCAGGGGACGAAGATGAAGGTGACTTTGCGGACAACAGACTTCCGCAGCGACTCACCACTGTCTACGTACAGATCCAGCTTCGACCTCTGAATCATGCTCATTGAATCACTTAGTACACACCACGTTGGTATAATGCTGTGATTCCAGCCATATGAAAGCTGTGTAACGCATCACCTCATCGTCATGCTGCTCGTGGTCTAGCCGTCAAGCTACATACGCTTATGAAATAAATGGAAACACACAAAACATAACAAACAAAAGCAAAACCATGTGTCATACTTATCTAATAGTCCCAGGATGTGAAACACAGTCCCAGGATGTGAAACAACAGTCCCAGAATGTGAAATTAAATGCGCTTCACATTATGGGACTGAGATAAGTAGCACACACATTGTTTCCCCTTCATTTGTTCCATTGTATTTATTCGGTTATCATGCATTAGTGTAGCAACCGTAGTGCCATCTCCGTGAGTTAAATGTTAATTTCTCTTGTGCTCGTTTGCTAAAGAAGTCTCGTGGCCGCAACGTCCTCTGATTTCTGTAACTGTATTTTGTAATGGCTTAGGGGAACATGAAGCTGCGTTTTACAATTCCTCGACTTGCAGTGCAAAGGGTTCCAAATAAACTCCCTGGCGATTTGGAAGCAAACCTCTTTGCGTTGATATAAGTGAGATGAGGCGTCGGTAGTTCAGAAAACAATGGTAAACTATTAAACTAACCTTTGCCTAGTAAATGACCAACGACTAACAAATGTTGGGATTGATTACAACGTCTTGTAAAAGATAAGGATATGCAACTAACTTAAAGCCGCTCTACATTTCGAGCTATATATTATTTACATCTCGACATATTCCCACAGTGTAACCCATTTCATGCAGCATTAACGCGACGTGCTTTGAAATATACTATTTGCACAGAAGACGCAGGGCTACACATATATAACAACAAACGCCGTAACAGGAAGACGTATTGCTATTTCCTCTCCAGATAGCTGCAAGAAAAACACAGTTTGTGAAATCACAAGAACACGATTACATCCGAACAGCGGATCACATTTGTTACATGCCACGAAAGGGCAACGGAGGAATAATGATTTAAAGTTGCTTCCTTTACTGAAACGAAGATGAGAATAGCTTCCTCAATTTGAGTAGAGGTCGTATGATGTTTGACTTTTTAACATCCTAGACACATTGTTCATAAACACAGGACTGTCTTGGGAAAGGGAGACAGCGAGTGGGTAGAGTTTCGGAGACAGTTGCTATAATAGTGAGAGGCATAGAGTGAGTGAAGAAGTATGGACAGTAGCGTTAGTTCATTAACACACACACACACACACACACACACACACACACATATATATATATATATATATATATATATATATATTATATATATATATATATATATATATATATATACTACACGACTGGGGCGTCCCCGACTACAACACTAAACAACTCTCATACTACACATGTGTTCCCAGACACAGACACAACGGGTCATGACACGGCTGTGTCCCAGGCCGCCTCAGCTAGAGGGGAACACACTCTATAAGATGTCGACGTGATCGTGCGGGTAAGAGCTCTCACTCTCAAACTTACGGTGAGCTGATGGCAAGGTGGGAGGTTCAGTCACAACACTCGTATTAATTTGGACTTACATGTTGACTTCTGGTTCAGAAAGCAACGTCAGACTTCATTCGTTGATCATGTGCCATGCCGGTAAGCGTGGGCGGTCATGTTTCGCCATTTTACACGATCACCAGAGTTGTGGATCAGCTCTGTGTTCTTGTCCCAACCATGCCAAATGGTCAAGCCAAGCAGATATTTACTTTTCTCTCTCTTCCCCTTATTCTTTTCTCCTCAATCTTGCCACTTGTCACCAAGTTCTCTAGTTTATTTCTTTTCATAGCGTGACCAACAAAAGTTGACTGTCTACGACTAATTTCTGTATTCAGTTTCTGGTTTTTATTTGCCTCTTGTTGGACTTGCTCATTGGTTTTTCTGTCTGTCCATAGTATTCTTTGCATTTTCCTCAGAAACCCCATTTTCACTGACATTAGATGCTTTTAAGCTTGTCCGCTTATCGTTCACGGCAAACTTGCAACATTTTATAAACTCTCTCTAAACGAACACAGAAGTTCACAACTGAAAGCGGAACCACAATCATATTTAAAACACCGCAGAAACAGACGCCATGAACATATCCATAATAATTCCGTATTATGCTTTACAGATACACAAGAAACGAATAAACAACAATTTGGTTATACGAGCAGCCAGGTCACTGATGCCGACAAAGAAGAACACAAAGGCTAGCGACACTCATCTCCGACACAGAATAACCAACTAGCCAACGATGCTCATCCTCGTAGTTCATGATGAATGTGACCTATTTACAAATGGCTGTATTTCGTGTAAATGGGTGATATTTTACCCCATAATCAGATTAGTAACTAATGATTGTGTTGTGTAATCTTCTTTAAATCAGACATTTTTGGTTTCAGAATAGGCAACCTCTTCGCGGTTCGCGTTTGTGTAGTAGCTGAGCCTGGTTGTACTTCTAGAGCTGGATTGATGATGTCAATAGCACGTGGCAGTGGTGTCGTCATTTTAGATCGAGAACATCATTAGTACAAGAGGACATCATTCACAGACAAGGATATAATTCATAGACGAGGAAATTATTCATAGACGAGGAGTACAACGAAAGGAGACGAAGCCTTGTTACAAACCTTTGAGAACAAAAGTTTAAGATGCATCTTTGGACCCATTAGGGATACACAAAGTGGAGAGTGGAAAAGAAGAAGTAACAAAGACATTTATGATCTGTTTAAGTCCCCGCTAATCACTGGTATCATGAAGGCTAATAGACTACAATGGCTGGGGCATATAGAAAGAATGGAAGATAATAGGGAAACAAAACTCGCTTACACTCAGGAAATAAATGACCGTAGACCCCGAGGTAGACCAAGAAGACGGTGGAGAGATAATACATGTACAGACCTACAAGCACTTGGAATCAACGACTGGCAAGAGAAGGTCCACCAGAGAGACGAATGGAGACGGATTGTATTTGCAGCAAAGAACCTCAATGGCTCGGAAAGCTGAAGAAGAAGAAGAGGATACCATTCACAGACGAGAACATGTTTAATAGAAGAGGACATCATTCATAGATAGGACATTATTCATAGACGAGGACATCATTCTTACACGAGGACATCATTCATAGCAGAGGACATAATTCATAGAAGACGTCATCATTCATATAATCGGGCATAATTCATTGAAGAGACATCATTCGTACAGGAGGCCATCATTTACAGAAGAGGACGTAATTCAAAGACGACAATATCATTCACAGACAATTCTTACATACATAAATTATTCTAACGCGGGTATCGTTTATACAAGAGAACATTTGCCAGAGTCCTATAGGGGTATGTGATTGACTGTTTACAAATCATCGGCAGAACGCAGACGACAAGGCATAAGGCAAAGTAGCAGCGGCCGTAGAATTTATTACCACAGGATACTAATTTATGGAAGAGGATATTGTGCATATGATTGGATATCATACCTACAGTAGGACATCAGTCACAACGATGACATAATTCCTAGCGTAGGGCATCATTCGCACATAAGGACACTAGTCATAGACGAGGGAATTATTCCTAGTGGAGGACACCATTCGTACCCCAAGACATCAGTCATAAACGACGGCACCAATCTCATATCATGACATGGTTATTTGACCGGCATGGTTTGATTTCCAGCTGGGAGGAACAGTCACTAAGGGAGACACTAAATGTTTTGCATATCCTTTACAGGACATCGCTGTCAACATCAGCATCTTTCAGCTGTATGTTGATTTCTTGGCAAGATTACGTTCAGTAGTTTGCCATTGCTTTCTGAGCGGCCGGCTCATTATCCCGCAAGTCACTAGCGCGGTCGAACCGCTTCCAGTTCTAGCCTCGCTGCGAGACCCTGCGTGGATAAACGTGATTTCGGAGAAAGTGGTGTAACCCCTCAGCCAGGGAGACCGGCAAGGGAGACATTAGACAGTCTAAACACTAAGAGCTATAGGCGCACTGGATGTCAAACTCCACAACTGTCTAGTGATGTGCTTGATATGGTCCATTCCATCTGCAGCAAGCTAAGCTTGATCAGAGCAACAACTCAGCAAAGTAACTAAGTCTCTTTAACACTTCTCAGCTAGCTGGGTATATGAAGTTAGACACGTGTTTCTATAAACCAAAAAACTGTCAGTGTGTTTTATGGATGGTATCACGCTGGTGGCCTTTATTTCCCCCAAAAATTACTTGGTACCCATTTTAGGATGGGTCGACCTGGAATTCCTGGTCAGGTTTGCAGATTCGACACCACCGCGATGTGGAAGGACCCCAAGAGCACTGGTGCGGCACAGTGCGTCTAGACGCTAGACTCCCGCGGCTCACTACACAGCAGTGACCTTCCAGAAGAATTTCCAGAATTAGCATATCCTGTTCGGGGTCAACTTGAACAAAGGACAGAGGTTAGAGGTCAGCATGACCAAATGGATAAGAGCGCACGATCTTAAACTTCCGGTGTGCTAATGACGAGGTAGTGGGTTCAACAATTACACCGGTCAGTTGGGCTAACATATTGACTTCTCGTCCTTGACTTGAGGACTTAAATTACAAGTACCTCAGAAGTCGGAGCGAGCTCGCCTGATGGTGAGGGACACTGGTAATAGGGAAAGTCCACTGCACAAGAAATAACAGCCCGTGTATGGACTATACCTGAGGTGAAAGTGAGCTAAAGGCCAAATTAAAATAAAAAGACAATGGTCTAGCGTTAATGAATATAAACGCCACTGCCAACCGTGAACTAACACATCAGCAGAGCAATCTAGTGCAGGCTTCAACGTCCAATTTCTTCAATACACCGGTGTGATGGATGATGATGATTGTCAGTCTATGGTTATTCTCATACGCCCACGATGACATAATTTTGCATTCCGTCCATTCTTTTTATATATATATAAAGACTCACTCTCCGGCTGACAGCATGTGAGGCGCAACAATACGAACGAAATTCGTAATCTCACCAACCGCGTTCGAAACACAGGTGCGGGTGATGTGGAGCAGAGAGCCTTGCGTTGGTTTTCATACAATGGTATGTGTGCCGGACATTCAGAAAGAAATGGCAAACTGCCGAACGCAAATTTGCACGCACGCACGCACGCACGCACGCACGCACACACACACACACACACAATTCACAAACAGCTAACAAATATTAGGGTTGACTGCTACGTCCTGTAAAGGATGCGCAACCAACTTTATTTGTCACTCAACACACCTAACCAGTAAGCTGCAATCCGTTGATAGTTATGGCGCTTACTCCATTGCCCACGATAAACATCTAATGGAAATATCAGCGCCTAAATCACAATAGCGAAGCATTATACATTCCTTCTAGCTACTATTTCTAGCAGAGTGTGACCTCCCAGAGAGAAGATCTTAGAATACCGTGGACCAAGAAGAATAAGAAGAAATACTGTTATTCTATCAGAACTGACCATCAAAAAACACTGGCTCAGAAACTGCATTATATGTTAGAAAGTGAAATATGTTGGGGAGTATTAAACGCCATACCGTGACGCGCTGGGTTTTAACCTGTTGGTATGAGAGCCGGTTGTTCAGAAAGTAATGGCTAACTACTGAACGTAAACATGGCAAGACATCAACAACATCAGTGCTGGTGTTGACAGTGATGTCCTGTAAATAGGATATGCAAAAAAAAAAAAAAAACACTAAGCACCACAGTGGTTAGGACAGAACAGTGATGGAAGGCGAGGTTGTTAAAAGAAGAGGCAGACGTTGATGACCGTAGCTGCGGGAAATTGCAGACACATACGACTTTGGTAGAATCGAGAACTTCTGGAGGGTTCGTAATAAAAGGTAATCCCTGGCAGGGACCTACTAATGATGATCAGGATACATGGAAAACTGCTGGTGAATAGAGCAGGACAAATACGTTGTCCTGACATACGACGATTGCTGTCAATCATAAAGGTCATAAAACATTGAGCTGACGTGGAAGAGAAGGAGAACTCAACACACAATCCTCTATACTCTACAGTATAGGTTTCAGAGCAGATTTAATACCTAGAATGAAGAGGTGGCATCAGAAACTGTAAACCAGACCTTGCCTCGACAGACACCTGACAGACAACTAACAATTATTTTGTGTGATATACATGTAACAATAACATGTAGTATTTCCACTGCAGAACGCTGTTATCAAACCCAGCTTGATTTTTTAATGCAATTTTACGTTCAGTGGTTTGCTATTGTTTTCCGAACGAGAAGTCAACATTTACGACCGATTGACAGGTGTGTGGAATGGACTCTCTACCCCGCTGTCTGCACACAGGAATTGTGAGCTCGAGCGCGATAACCACTCTATTTATAGTATCTTAAAGTCTTGAAAGTCGAAGGGATCGACTTCATTGCACCGGGAAGGCAAGGACCAGCAGATTAGTGGATATACACGATAATATTCTCATGGTATAAATCAACATTTAGCTTAAATTTTCGTGTCACACTGCTGTACTTAACGAAAAGAGAGAAAACCATAAATGATCAAATAAGGACCAAAGTGTGGGTAATAGCGGCGCTAGATTTCATATACTAGGCCACCAACTTACAGTAAACCACAACAAACAAAGATCATCACCATGTGCCATGCCGGTAAGCGTTGACGGTCACGTTTTGCCATCTCACTCGATCACTAGAGTCGTGGATCAGCTCAGTGTTCTTGTCTCGACCATGCTACGTGGCCACGAAATCCTGATATTTACTTCTCAGCCCTCCCCTTGTTCTCTTCCCCTCTTGCCAGTTGTCACCAAGTTCTCTAATTTATTTCTTCTCATCACGTGACCAAAAAATTGTGACTGTCTACGTCTAATTTCTTTAATCAGTTTACGGTTTTCATTTGTTTCTTGTAGGATTTGGTCATTGGTTTTTCTGTCCGTCCGTCTATTCTTTGCATTTTCCTCAGAAACCACATTTCCACAGCCATCAGATGTTTTCCAGCTTGTCTGCTCATTGTCCACGCTTCACATCCATACAAAAGCACAGGTTCTATGTAGCACCTCAACACACTTTTTCTCGTTGCAAATGACATCTTTTTATTGGTCAGTATGTTTTTCATCTTGCAAAAGGCTGCCTTCGCCATGGCGATTTTTGTTCTAATCTCTCCAAGGCATTTCCCATCAGATGTTATGGCTGTTCCGAGATAATTGTACCAATTCACTTGTTTAAGAATATTCCTATTTACTTGTATTTTACATGATGGTATTTCCTTCTTCTTAGTGACAACCATAATTTGTGTCTTCTTATAATCCAAGTTGTTCACTGTGTGCAACCACCGCATCTACTAAATGCTGCTGATCATGCTCATTGTCTGCAGTCAATACCGTATCATCCGCATATCTAATGTTATTGATGTTATGTCCCCCAATGATGATTCCATTCATATTGTCAACATTTCTGAAAATACTTTCACTGTACATGGGGAAAAAAAAACAATGATGTTTTAGTTTAGTTTAGTTATCAGTTGGGGTATCTTCGTTGCACTCCGGACATGTCCATAGGTGCTCAGATCCTCCCCCCAGCATATGCATCAGCGTCCGGTGGCTAATAGTGCCATTTCTGTTGGTTGACGAGGCGCTTTGTTTTCCCGATGTACCTCTCGCGTCTGGCTGTGCCGATTCTTACTCCCAGGTCTTTCATCCTGGAAAGCGATGTGGAATCACTGGCGTCAAAATCCTCTGTTCTCGCAATATCTTTAAGGGCGTTAATAACATCGGCACGATCCATGGGCTGGCCATCTACAGGGGGTGCAGAGCCAGCCAATTTATCAGCTCGTTCATTTCCCTCGACTCCCGCATGTCCCGGGACGAAGATGAAGGTGACTTTGCGGACAACAGACTTCCGCAGCGACTCAGTCCACTGTCTACGTACAGATCCAGCTTCGACCTTCTGAATCATGCTCATTGAATCACTTAGTACACACACGTTGGTATAATGCTGTGATTCCAGCCATATGAAAGCCTGTGTAACTGCCATCACCTCCATCGTCATGCTGCTCGTGGTCATAGAGTGGGCACCACTGGATTCTTGAACGGTTCGGCCCGCTGAACGGGCTGTAAATGCCCACGCACTTCTCTGCTGCTTTACAACAGATCCATCTGTATAGATGAGCACTTCGGGGCTATCTGAGTGATCATAGATGAGCGCGTTAACCTCTGCATTGACAGCGGCAGGGTTCTGCTCTCTGCACCGTCTGTCGAGTGTGATAATGCAGGAGAAGGTACACTTAAAAGCTGGAGGCACCGGCACCCATTCCTTGCCGGGGTTGATACTGGTAAGACTGCAGACCTGTCCGACGACATCTTCCGCCCGACCCATCCATGATTTGCCCCTCTTTAGCCTGTCACCCTTTTCTCTGAATACAGCGTCATGCAGAGGGTGCTGCTCATCTGCACTTATTTTTAAGTATGCACGAGCTCTCCAGATCTTGATCCTGTGTTCCATTGTCGGGAAGTCAAGGAGGTATCTCATTGCTACACAGCTGGTGTCTCTCGTGCAACCCAAAATGATGCGCATGGCTTCGTTTTGTACCTTTTCAAGTCTTCCAATCTGTGTAGGGCTGACAGTGAGGATGGCCAGGGCATACTCGATGCGTGAAAGCACAAGTCCTTGGAACAGAAGTAATAGCAGTCTTTGCTCGATATTGGCAGTCGCCATGACTCTCATTGCTGCCAAACCTTTTCGAGCCTTCGTTATGACATAATCGACATGATCTCTGAAGGACAGGCTACGATCAAGCCTCACGCCAAGATATGTCATTGACTGGGTTCTACTCAGAATGCTCCCATCCATTCTTACTGTCGGCAGGTCTGTTTTCACAATATGGTTGTTTAGTGAGAACCATGTAACCGTTGCCTTTGCAGGGTTGACAAGGGCATCGGCATCAGCACACCATGAGGCAATTCGATCTAGTTCGCAACATTCCATATCATTGGCAACCGCCTGTCTATCTCGACCCTGTCGATACACGAGGATGTCGTCAACGAATGATAGAGTCCTACCCCTCCCATCCAACTGTTGTTCAGTGATTGGCACCGTATACACGTTGAATAGTACTGGTGACAGTGGTGAACCCTGCGGCAATCCTGGACATATCGTTATCGGCTCAGAAGACCAACTCCCGCATCTTAGCACCACCTTCCTTTGGAGTAGAACTGCAGCTATCCATCGTACAAGGTGAGGGTGCACTTTCAGTCTGAGGAGGGTTTGCATCAAGTGCTCGAAAGATACTCTGTTATATGCGTCCTCTAAGTCTATGGCGGCCGCACATGTCTCTTCTCTGACCTGAAATCCTTCGTAAACATCTTGAGCAAAGACCGCCGCATTCAGCCATGACTCTTTGTTGCGTCTGTATCCTCCAAGTGTGGGCGGGAAGCAGCCGAGCTGTTCCAAGTCCCAAGCAAGTCTGTGTGCTACAATTTTCTCCAGTAGCTTGCCAACAGTATTCTGCATCGTAATGATTCTGTAGCCGCTTATCTTGGAGTGGTCTTTGTTCGGTTTTGGCAGCGGCAGCAAGTAGCTGTGTAGCCATTCTTCTTTGACCTGACCCCTCTGGATACTGGTGTTGAATTCTCTGGCCAGTTCTTCCATGTCATCATCTGATATCACCATTAGGTCACCATATCGGATGCCGTCTGGGCCTGGGGCGGTGTTGATGTACAAACCGAATTGAACTGGAGAAGAGGCCGTCCATGTAAACGATGTACAGACGGAATAATACGTCTTAAGCCCAATAAAGTGGCATTCTTTTGCTGTTATACTTCATCTCAACACCACAAGGTGCAAGAGGAACAAAATGCAATGAGACAATGATGATGAAATGTACTTTTTGGAAGATCAGCAAATGAGGCAAACAGACTGTCGAACACGCAAACGACATTTATATCTCTCCTAGGAATGGCGTTATTCGGAAGACAATGTCCGCGACTGGCCTACAACAGAAAGCCATGCTCGGCAGCAGGTGTGGCAGACAGACACGTGATTTCCCCAGCCAGTCACATGTCCACAGTGTATGGTTAATTAACTCGAAGTCAGCCTCGTGTCCCATGTGGAAACACTTGTGGGTACTACATGCCCACCAGAAGGTATTGCCATTCTAGTTTTGAAACAGAAACTATGGAGGACGCTGTCGCAAGGTGGCTAAACTTTCACCTGCCGGCTCGGTGGTCATGGGTTAGGGCCGCATCAGGATTCTTATTTTTATTTTTTAAAAATTATCTAGGCTTCCATGTCGACCAGCATAAAAATGGGTACCAATGATATCTTGGAGAGAAACAGATACTGGACAGACAGTATAAACTATAACATTCCTTGATAGCGGACAGACAGTATATAGCATTCCTTGATATCGGACAGGCAGTATATAGCATTTTTTTATAATTGGCAGACAGTTTAAACTATAGCATTCCTAGATACACAAAATAAACACTATATTATCCCTTGATTCTGGACAGACAATAGAGAGTATACTATTTTTCAATACTGGACAGACAATAAACACTATATTATTCTTCGATACTGGAAAGACACGGACCCTCCTTGGCGAAGTGGTCAAGCCGTCTGACTCGGGCTCCGAAGGTTGTGGATTCGAATCCGGGCCGCGTCCTTTCGTTCACGAGTGCATATTTTCGGAGACTTCTGAGGGTCGTCGCTGGAGCTACGGAGTTGGTGCTTTGTGCGACGCTTTCCGCGCTGCGGAAAGAGACTGAGCCATGTGGGATAAACACCCGGTGCAATGAAGTCGACGCGTCGACTTTTAAGCGACTTTCTATTTTAAGCGACTGGAAAGACAATAGAGACTATATTATTCCTAGATACTTGACAGACAACAGACACTATATTATTCCTTGATACTGGGCAGACTACAGAAACTATAATATTTTTGTATACTGGACATTCAATAAACACTATATTCTTCCTTGATATTTGACAGACAATAGACACTATATTATATCTTGATACTGGATAGACAATAAAAACTATATGTTTCATAACCTATAACAGCCATTATATCAGCTATAGATGCTGTACAGACAACATAAACTATAAATGATAACAGTCTCAAATACTGTGTATAAAAAACATTACTGTCGCCATGGCGACACTGGACACAAGCTAGTAGTTATGAAAAATTCCCAACAAACTGGACATACACTAACACTACATAGCTTACCTGGACACTAGACAAACGCTAGAAATTATAACATTCCCTAAAATTGGACAGATGCTAACATTATAGCAACCCTCACATGAGCACACTAGACGTTATAAGAATCCCCCAAACTGGGCAGATAATACATACAACCTACACACAAGACATTCTTTATACAACATTATACCAATCCAGAAAACTGAACAGATACAACCGCTACAGCAATCCTGGACACTGGGCACATACTAGTCGAAAACTGGACGGATACAACGACTATAGCAATCCTGGATACTGGACGCTTTAAATTTTAACAAAACACCGATCGTTGAAATGATACTATCGCTATTGCAATTCTAGACACTGGACAGACGCTAGCCATTATAATAATCCTCAAAACTGGACAGAGAGTATGGCTATAACAATCCTGGATGCTGGGCAGACGCTAGAAACTATAACAATCCCGAAAATTTAACAGACACTATGGCTATAGCGATGCTGGATACTAGACACTGCACGTCCAGAACTTGTCGAGGAATACTACTTGTTAGTTGGTTTATGGAAATGTTGCTGTCAAACTTCTCGGACACCATGGTCTTGGTTGGTTTATGGAAATGTTGCTGTCAAACCTCTTGGAAACCATGGTCAAGATAATCGCCTATTGATACGTCACATCTGTAAAGCAGTCAACGACAGGGCTCTTTATCTCGCATTGAGGCGTGGTGGGTTTATGGTGGTAGTGCCATGTTTTAGTACCAACCGGTACTCAATGGCTGATATGGTCAATATCACACCAGCCGCCATTATATCCCTGAATAATTTCTGGTACTCATTGCAAGCGGGTCGACCACGT
Organism: Cepaea nemoralis; assembly: GCA_014155875.1. Classification (NCBI taxonomy): domain Eukaryota; kingdom Metazoa; phylum Mollusca; class Gastropoda; order Stylommatophora; family Helicidae; genus Cepaea; species Cepaea nemoralis. Next base: position 356,201 of record JACEFZ010023176.1, on the reverse strand, counting down.
TACGTCTGTGCTCTTGGTTGTGTCATCTACTGTGTCTCGATAATTGTGTCATAAATATTTATGTGTGCATCTGTATGTACGTGCGTTTGTGCGTTGTTTTATTTGTTATATATCTGCCTGTCTGTCTATCTATCTGTATATGTATGTGCATTGTAAGCACGGGGTAGTGCATGTGTTCCTTTCATTTATTTTGTACATGGCTTATTCTTTGTAGCCTGTGATAACATCACATCCCAAACGTGTTCACGTCATTATCATCTCACTTGTTGCAGTTCAATGTTTCAGAGCCGTACGGTATTACACGACAAATAAGCGTACTGATTTTCCACTTTCGCAATTCAGTAAAGATGTTACTAGATGTTAAGAATTGGTTTGTCTATCTGTTAACACATTCTGGTTACTGCATTACTTATTATTGTTTCAATTTCACCTCGATCACATTGTGTAAATATTTGGCTCAGAACGGTAAATGTGTGCACTTATTCAAAAGTCTTTCCTGGATATTCAGTTTTATGCTATAGGCTTGTTTATCAATTAGCGTTACCTTTCAGGCACTAGCATACATCTTCACACATCTTAACTGGGGATGACGTAATGCAAAGTCTACAGGACCGACACATTACAGCAGTCGGCCGAACATTCTGTGCTGCAACTCCAGTTATTAGGTTCAGAACCACACCTATTCCCACCCCAGCAATAAAATAATCCACCCCTCTGTACACCACATCCAATTGCATTTACCAATAGACATTCAGGTGCGAGTCTACCTACATCGGCAAAACAGAGCGACAGCTACACAGCATGTTTGTTGAACACATACCAAACTGGATTGACGAGATATTACACAGAGGTGATGGGATCGTGGGAAGGCTGACACACCACAATTATAAACTTCCGGCGTCGGCCATTGCACGTCATGTCTTAGAAACTGGTCATGTAATTGATGGAGACAGTGATTTTCGCGTGTTTATATATATATATATATATATATATATATATATATATATATATATTATATATATATATATATATATATATATATATATGTGTGTGTGTGTGTGTGTGTGTGTTCACGTGTTCACATGCACTCACTGTGAACGGACATTTACAGCGCAAATTGGCCTTATCAGTCACACTCGCTACCGCCATAGTTAAAAGTTATTATGCCTTTTTAAAGCACAAACTATCGTCTGTCAAGACGGCAAGGTGCCAATGATGAATATATATATATATATATATATATATATATATATATATATATATATATATATATATATATATATATATATATATATATATACCAATTTTATGAAGACAGAAAGAAACACATGGTAGTAAATTTAAGATTACCATGGTAAGCAATGCAAATTACTGTGCAAACATGTGAATACTTCAGCTTGAACGATGTATCTAGTTATTTTACTCTACGCTGCGTGACTTCTGTAGTATGTACCTTGCGCCGAAATATGCCAGGCAATAAATCGTACAATCAACGTTTGTGTCTTCATTATTCACATTTATTTATATGTAAACATATAAAGATTGGTTTCGATTCTTATTCATTGCCAAAACGGATACTTCTAAGAGATCCCGACTCCCTTTCATCGTCTTCTTATATAATACATACCACGTGGCTTTGGTGATCATGTCAGCCTATCTCATTCAACACATTAAAACATTAACTGAATATTTAAAAAAAAACAACAACAACCATATGTAAATATGTATTGACTAACAGCTGTCCTAGAAATGAAGACGACAAGCCGACGCTTGATAGGATATTTCCAATTAGAAATCCTGACTATAGTACGCTAAAGAGGTCTTTATCTGAGTCTACAGGACAAAAGAAAAAAAGAGGAAGATTAAAAAATATGCATAGAAGAGAAGTAGAAACAGAAATGTAAACTATAGGGAGGACATGGACAGAGCTAGGGAGACCTTGAATGAGTTGTTTGATAGCATTATGCCCCTATGGAAAACAACGCGTAAAAGAAGAAGAAGAACAGCTATCATTCACACACAAAGGCAACTTAGTATTGTATTGCAGCCAATGAAGGCCACCCTGGGAGTTCTAACTACAAAACACAGACTGGCGAAAGTGTTAATCTATTTTCTATCCTTGACTTAGATTTCAAAGGTGTTATTTATATGAGTGGACACTGTTGCGATGAAGTACACTTTCCGCGAGCCAGTGGCCGAGTAGAATTATCACCTGAGTGACAAAGTCACAGCGAGACTATGAGACTGGTGGACATAGTGTCTGAGAGACAGTGACAATTGAAAGCAGCGAGCGGCTTATCACATTCGTCGCTTACAGGGCTCCCCTAACTCGATTTTCTTCTGGAGCATCCCAGGAAAATGACAACAATGATATGAAAGGGCAATAGATGAGCTGGGGGACTATCGCAGTACTAGTGTCACTGTGTACGAACGTGCTGGTTTGTGCGTGGAGACACTGGTTTACCGTGATGATGTCTTCTTGTGTAGGAAGTCAGTTAAAGTGCATGGGTAGTCAATATGAGAATGTAAGAAAGGATATGTGTGGGGGGTGATGGTGTAGATAGAAAAGAACACTGAAAGTATTTTGTCTGGAAAAGAACATAGCTTTATATATATATATATATATATATATATATAGTATATATATATATATATATATTATATATATATATATATTCCCCCCCCCCCCCCCCCCCAGTCACGCCTTGGTAGAAGCGGTGTCATTTTATTGACAAGTCGCCACTCGAATAAGTGAAAGGTCAAGGTCACACCGGCCGCCTTTCCTACACAACTTATCTTCTGGTAAACATTTGATGCTGGGTAGACCTGGTAGCACAGATCTAATTTTAACGCAATCCCTGCCTCCATGGGAATTCGAACACATCTCCGCCGGGAAGACGGATTCTCACAAATAGATTTGGTTCACACCAGGGCGAGAGACAGAGAATACTGGAGGTCTCTTCAGGCGATTGTTGTTGGAAAGACACCACTTGATCCAATGTGAACCGATATTTTCATGACCATCGAACCATAAACAATAAAGAAAAACAGAGGAAACCAGAAACTTGTTTCACGTTTATGTTACACTATTAAACATCAGGCGGATACACAAGGAAATGAACAAGCATGCACACGGAAATGAATACGCTGATAGACCTGGGGGAAGGGCTACTGTAGGAAGCGGACGAGCAATGGACTGGACTGATACTGAACGCTCTCAGAGAAGAAGGTCGATTAAACGAATCAAGCGATGCCTGAATCTGCAGCCTTGATCAGACCGCATGAACATAAAGTCAACTGGGGTGAGACCAGACAAAAGCGATATGCAGGGGGCCAGATACGAATAGTCAGTAAGCACAGAACTGGTGCAGCAGCTACACACTGAGAGATTTACCGAGGCAGGAATTCGAGCACTCTTGGCCAGAACGGTTACGCATATAGTGATGATAAATTTGCGACTCATTAACCTCATGGTAAATGCTGAGCAGAAATCGAAACCAGAAAAAGAAACGATATACGGACTCGTAATGGAAGAGACACTGTATACCTTCTAAATTATGTAACTCTGTATTTATTGCAATCCCAAAGAAATCAGGAACCATGGAATGTGATAAACATAGAACAATTAGTATAATGAGCCACATCACAAAGATTTTGCTACGAATTATCATGCAAAGAGTGAGGAAGACAATACAACCTGAAATAGGGGAAGAACAATGTGAGTTTGTAGAAGGAAAGGGTACAGTAAATGCTGTGTATATGCTGCGAACAGTTATTGAAAGTGCTATAGAAGTAAACACCTTTGCTTTGTTGACTACACAAAGGCTTTTGATAGAGTTAGACATGTCAACATGGTAGATATGTTTGCAGATCTACAAATTAATGGGAAAGACATTAGACGTATAAAAAAACATATATTGGAAACAACAAGTTGCCACCAGGATTGATAATGAAGTGGGACAATATCAACCTATTAAGAGAGGTGTTAGGCAGGGATGTATAATGTCTCCAGATCCTTTTTTTCCCTATACAGTGAAAATATTTTCAGGAATGTAGAAGATATAAATGGAATCAGCATTGGAGGACGAAACATCAATAACATTAGATATGCAGATGATACAGTATTGATTGCAGACAATGAACAAGATCTACAACAATTAGTAGACGCAGTTGTTGTACACATTAAGCAACTGGGGTTGGAATTAAATTGTAAGAAGACACAGGTTATGGTCGTCACTAGGAAGAACGAAGTACCACAATGTAATATACAAGTAAATGGGAATATTCTTCAACAAGTGAATTGGTACAATTATCTCCGAACAGTCGTAACATCTGATGGGAGATGCCTTGAAGAGATTAGAACAAGAATCGCCATGGCGAAAGTAGCCTTTAGCAAGATGAAAAACATTCTGACCAATAAAAAGATGTCAATTGAAACGACAAAAGGAGTGTTGAGGGGATACATAGAGCCTGTTCTTTTGTATGGATGTGAAACTTGGACAATGTGCAGTCAAGCTGAAAAACATCTGATGGCTGCAGAAATATGGTTTCTGAGGAAAATGCAAAGAATACCATGGACAGACAGAAAAACCAATCCAAGTACTAAGGAGACAAATGAAAATCGTAAACTGATTACAGAAATTAGACGTAGACAGTCAAAATTTTTGGACATGTTATGAGAAGAAATGGAATGGAGAACTTAGTGACAACTGACAAGATCGAAGGGATCAGCCCAAGAGGAAGACCGAGAGGAAAATACCTGGATGGCTTGGCCACATGGCATGGACGAGACAGGAACACTGAGCTGATCCACGACGCTGGTGATCGAGTGAAATGGCGAGTCATGACCGCCCACGCTTTCCGGCATGGCACATGACTGACTGAATGGAGGAGGGGTGGGGACAGAACCATTACAAAAATGAGTGGACAAGTGGCATAGTGCATCGGCATAATTCTATTTCGTTTCCGAAAGTCAAATGATTGAACACACGGGGTAATGGACGCCATGGAAAGCTAGATGTCGAGGTTCAAGGTATAGAATATAAATGGATTGGAAGTAAGTTAGAGATGTGGTTAATTGACCGGTTTGCTGTACATAAAACGGTTATGCGGGTAAAAGGTCCGCCGGTAAATCTAAGTGGTTTGCAGCAGTTGTGGCTGGGGACGTCTGAATAGTACTTACCCTCACACCTAATGTGTGACCTGAGTTGTTGATACACATTGTAATTCAGGCTTTTAGTTCGCCGCTGAGCCACAGTATCGACGGGAAAGTATGCATTAGGAATTTAAGTAGTTTAAAACAGCATATGAGTGTTTATATTTACCTTGTAGCGCTTGCGAAATTGATACCGGAGTCCGGTGGTAAAGTCATGAGCACGGTCGGAAGAGGGTTCCACGACTCGACTCGTTGCTTGTGAAAGTGAGGGAGGGATTGGCCACCTCTTCCAGCTTGCTCTCAGGCCTACAACATGTGATGGCACTATCACTTCATAGTCCCATAGCTTCGGTATAAATACATAAAACAATATATCTGTAGTGACTGTGCACCGGTCGTGTAATATACTGGAGAACGTGATGACAACTGGCAAGATTTAGGGGAAACGAACAAGGGAAAAGCAGAGAAGTAAATATCTACATGTCTTAGTCGCATGACATGGTCGAGAAAGAACACAGAGCTGATCCACGACTCTGGTGGCCGTGTGAGATGACGAAACATGCTCGCCTATGCTAATCGGTACGTCACATGATGATGATGAACGGTCGTGTATTATAAAACGTCAGCTGCGATATTGGCTACGTCACCTCTCGAGTACTAAACTTCTAAATCCTAGAGGGTCGACTCCATAGCCCCGAAGGTTACCATATCTGAGTGCGTCTCTCTTCGCATAACAATAAATCCCTGGCCAAGAAAATATCACAAAACAAGGACTCAATATATCCAACGAACTTGGTAACAACTGGTAAGATCGAGGGTAAGAGAACAAGGGGAAGGCAGAGAAGTAAATACCCGGATGGCTAGGTCAGGTAGTATGGTCGAGACAGGAACACAGCTGTTTCACGACTCTGATCGCGTGAGATGACAAAACATGACTACCCACGCTTATCAGCATGGCATATGATGATGAGATCCAACGATTAACCCCTTGCCAACAAAAATTTAAAAAATAGCACAAACCAAGAACTTCGTAGATCCAGCCATATCACCCATTAGTCTCCGGAAATACTGCACTCGTGCTTTGAACGACGGCTGTTCATGGGGCGAACATATGACCTTCACCACGCGAGGCAGACGACAGAACCACTTCACCGCGGAGATCCGTGTATTATACACCACGACTGGTGGATACAAATATGGCTCCAGCACCATATGTCCATTAACTTTAAGGTTTGTCTCAGAGTCCTTTCAAGATAATAGAGAGCACAAACCAGAGTCCAGGTAAGTTAACCAGGCACACCACTAAACGACATCTTCCGTCTCTTAAGTCAAGAAATAGTTCCATGCCTGCAGCCATCCTTTGATTTGATGCATGATAAGGCAGATGTGGTGAATACCCTCTGGGAGAATGTGATTAATGCAGAAGAACAAATAGACTATCTTGTTCTAGAGAGAATGCAGCAGCAAGGAATGGTCAGAGGATCTGGTCGACAGTTATCACTCAGAGGTAAAGCAAGACGGACATAAATCAGATTGCAACGGGTACTATAAGTATTGGAACTCTTCGCTGGCTTTTGAAGATGAGTACCGAGTGCTTATGGGAATTCCTCGAGTGCAATGATATCGGTTCTTGACTCAACTCAACTCAACTCAACTCAACCATCCTTTTGTCAAGGATGGAAAGACAGGTCGCAACATTCCTCCGCACACTCAGACCTATACATTTGGTAGCCATACCACTCCTCACACCCAGTGCATGCTCCTGCTTGGGACTTGTCTTTTGGAACAGCGGCAGAGAATTGGCTAGACACTCGCTTGCAGGCCAGGGGGCATGGGTTTCATCTCCATCGGGGCGGATTCAAATTTTAAATACTGACCTGCGCTTCCAGATCGACTCAGCTTAAAGTGGTTATCAGGAGGTGTCTTGGGAAGTAAAGTGGGCCGGAGGATACTAACCACATCAACCACCGAGTGCTGATTGGTCTGTAGAAATATGGGTTTAGCATCAAATACCAGTACGGCTCAAGGCGTGTACGAGCGGCGTTCAGAAAGTAACACACCACATCGTTTTTCTCAACTAATAATTAGGATAGAAGCATGGATATTTGCACACTTCAAATATAGCATGTGCCATTGTGTGCATCAAATTGCAATCCCAACGGCCAAATAATATGGCTGCCCTAAACCGTTAAATTGGAGGGTGTTAGCAACTTGCGTTATAAGCAGCCAACTATGGTAGCATTTCTCGTTGCAGAGAAGAAACCTTGTGAACATTGCCAAGATGAGAGATAATCAATTCGCAAGCTTACATTAAGACATTGAAAAAACTCAATCAACGTTTTCGCAGAGTTCGGCCGCACAAGAATCCAGCAGACCTGCTTCTCCTTCACCACAATGCACGGCCTCACGCAAGTCTGGCAACGCGGGAAGCAATCACTAAATTGGGTTCGACTCTACTACCAGATCCACTCTATAGTCCCGATTTGACACCCTCTGATGTTCTTCTATTCGGTACACTTAAAGATGCATACCGCTGGGACAAGGATGATGAATAGTAATTGATGCAACGAAGAAATGGCTACATGATCAAGACAAAATCTGGTACAGGCTAGGAATATATGCACTTGTTTCACACTGGCATAAAACCAGTTGATGGGGGTTATGTTGAATAATATTGAAGTTTACATGAAATACCCATTTATATTGTGTACACATCTCAGGCATTTTGAATCAACAGCTCCTGAAAAAAACGATTTGGTGCATTGCTTTCAGAACGCCCCTCGTAGTATATTTTAGTTACTTACTGACTTTACAACAGATACAGACAAACACGAAGGCTGGAGAAACATTACTTAATCATGGATGATAGCCTCTAATATTGTGTGAGAGTGATGACGAGGCAATGTAAAAGAGTGCTACCGAATCTTAAAGATAATGCGCTTGTTTAATGGGATCCTTGTTTTTTTTTTAAATTCGCATTTCCTTTACAGGACATCGCTGTCAACAGCAGCATCTTTCAGCTGTCTGTTGATTTCTTGGCAAGATTACGCTCAGTAGTTTGCCATTGGTTTCTGAGCGGCCGGCTCAGTTATCCCGCAAGTCACCAGCGGGGCTCGAACCGCTCCCAGTTCTCTGCGTGATAAACGGGATTACGGAGAAAGTGGTGTTACCTTTCGGCCAGAGAGACCGGCAAAGGGATCCTACAGCTTATTTAAAAAAAAATAAAGCGTCTCTTTGGAGGGAAGCTACCGATTATACATGAAGAAGAGACTATTTACAGGTAAGATACCGGCTACACAAAATAAAGAGACCCTCTTTTGACTAAGCTCATGCCAATGTCAAGATAACCTCCTAACCGCTACACCAACGTGACATCCATTCGCCGTTACTGTGTCTCCAAATTCTCTGCATCCCCCAGTCTTCAGTGTTGTACACAGCGGTTTCCCTAACGCAGGCAAGACGACTTACATTGCAGCATGCGCGCTCAATAATTCAATAATTACGGAACTTTCCCCGAGCCCAAATGGTTAAATAGTTATATTTCCT
>JACEFZ010023176.1:315000-342500 GCA_014155875.1 Cepaea nemoralis | reverse complement strand
TTTCCTGGATATTCACCAAGCAACCAATCAGTGAACCAACCAACCGGTCAACCAACCAATAAATTAACCAGTCAACCAATCAACCAACTGGTCCACCAACCAACCAATCAGTCAGTCAACAAAATAACCAAACTACCAAGCAGACAATTTGTCTGTGAGGTAGAAGAGATATTCAAGTAAAGAAGATTAGAGGAAAGCGACTTCATTGCACCTAGTTCTATCCCATATTGTTAGGATTGTTTTCCGCAGAGAGATAGAGTGAGATGCGTTATACTGATCACACATAAACGCATCCAGCGTCGATTATTATTTTAAAATAAAACAAACAAACAAACTAGTGCTAGCATCATATACCCAAATATAAGATGCCGTTAAATGGGTTCATGTTTAATATGTATATAAAATCGTTGGGAGAGTGACAGAAGCAACAGAATAAGAAAAACTAAGGAGAGGGGGGAAAGAGGAGAATAAGAAGAAGCAGGATGAGGCGAAGAAGGAATAGAAAAACACATCAACCAACAACAAAAATAATAACAGTAACAACATTAACAACACAATTAACGACAACAAGGAACACATTTCAGGAACCGAACAACATCCTTGACAAGAAGTAAACGTTATCACAACCATAGAGAACAACTTAACAACGAGCAATATTGTACAAAACAACGGAAATGGCGTGGCTGCTTGTTAAGTTGCCCAAACTACAAGTGGAGATAAAACGCTAGAAGCAGTATCTTTGGGTCGCCATGGCTACGGGGTCGAGTGACCCTAATCCTTGGGTCGCAGTGAGTACTTTGTTACCACTGAATGTTATCTGTGGAGCTACTGAACAATAGGGCACAGATGAACGGTTATCAGGGACGCCATGTTTTGTTATGATGTTTGTATTTTTGGTTACATCGTTGTGTGAGTTGTATGGGCAAAACAGTATTGATGCTAATGAAAGACGCAGAGAAGCAAAAGGCGATAGAGGACTCGGTAGCTGGTCGGTTGTTCGTGTGGTTTTCAGAAGAGTATGCATCGCATTTGAATGCACGATTTAAGGTTGGTATCATTGCTTCATCACGGTTTATTTGTAGACTAGGCACACCGCTGAATACGTTCTGCGGGGATTTTCTATGTACAGCGTATTCAGAAATATATAATGGCCCACTGAAGCAAGAAATACACTCAACACTGTACATATCTAAAGACGATTTAAAAAAAATACAATAATGAGAACATGACATTGTTATAATGAAAGAAGTAACAGAAGCAGGAGACGAAGAAGAAGAAGAAGAAGAAGAAGAAGAAGAAGAAGAAGAAGAAGAAGAAGAAGAGAAGAAGAAGAAGAAGAAGAAGAAGCAGGAGGTAGGGTGGGGAGAAGAAGAAGGAGGAGTAGGAGGAGAATGAGAAGGAGCAGGATGAGGAGGAGGAGAAGTGGAAGAAGAAGAAGAAAATGCAGAGGAGGAGGAGTGGTAGTGGAGGAAGAGGAGGGGGAGGAGAAGGAGGAGGAGAAGGAGGAGGAGAAGGAGGAGGAGGAGAAGGAGGAGGAGGAGAAGGAGGAGGAGGAGGAAGACGTGATGGAAAGGAGGATAAGACGTGGATGAAAAAGGTATCCACGCTAATGTCTCCAAAAAAAGTTTCAGGTTCATGGCTTACATCTATTATGTTGTCGATAGTTTTCAACCAATGAGGTGACCGGAGACATTTCCTAGACACACAGCTGTGGCGAGACACAGTGTAGTGATGCATGCTACGGTAGGCCTGGTCGGATTCCTCTGGAATGGAGTATATTGTGCAAAAGAACTGATAGATCATCACGGCTTGGAGTGAATGGTGCTGCAAGGAGAGACCAGGAGATCTGGCAGACACTCATGACTACGAAGAAAGGCCAGACAGACACATAATCACACTGCTATTGGTACGAATAGGATGGGGACTCTTCGCTGGCTGTTGCAAATCAGGACCGAGCACGTATGAGGGGGAATGGCCCAAGTGCAGAGATTTGGGTTCTTAAGTCCACAGTGTACATGTACGGGAATATATTGGTCTGGGAATGAATCCTCAGACGTGGACATGTTGAATTCCTCCAACCAAAACAGTTCTAGCCTTGACTCGTCCTAGTTGTTTAGTTGATTGGCTGGTTGGTCAATTGTTAGGAAGACTGAGCTTTAACTCTCACAGCCGAATAATTGGTTTCCAGGTTTTCTGAACTCTGAAATATGGGGCTTGCATCTATGGGAGTCGAGATTGATGTGGTTGACTTCCTCACGACTTGAAACGACGGGAACTTAGTCACAGTTCTCTCCTTCTCGTCTGTAAGTTCAGAAAACAACGGGGTGTGCAGGGCTGGTACTGGAATTTCACGTCTAGGAAGATATATCTTTGGATATAATCATGATTAACAAGAGCTCTTGCTGATTGGTTGACATTAGGTCTAGGTTGTTTAAATGTTTATTCCATGGGCTTTGGGTACTTCACTGTCAACAGACTCCACACCAACATCTAGAGGTGAGACAGGATAATAAATTAAGTACCAGAGAATGCTCGCAGATGTCTGAAAATTAAATACCTTGAAATATTCATAGATGTCTGCATATTAAGTGTTTGAGAATGCTTACAGGTGCCTTGAAAGTAAGAACCAGAGAATGCTCACAGGTATCTGAAAATGAAATACCATGAAATCCTCACAGATGTCTCAAAATTAAATACATGATAATGCTCACAGATACCTGAATTTTAGGTAACTGAAAATGCTTACAGACACCTGACACTTAGTAAAATGAAAATGCTTACAGATATCTGAAACATTAATAAACTGAAAATGCCCACAAACGTCGTAAAAACAAGAAGGCGGTGGGAACAAACCAGATAACGTCAGCTTATATAACATGATCAATTATTTCACAACCCTACGACCTGTGTCTGAGACAGTATTACTATTTCACAATCCTACGATCTGTGTCAGAGACAGTATTACTATTGAACATCATCATCATTCCAGTCTGGACATGAGTACAGAGGCGTCTTTTTGGAAGCATAAACAAACTCTTCCATCGCACTTTGTCATCAGCAACGTGCAAATGAATGTGTGGAAATACAACATATTGTACACTATTTAATGTTATCACTCATGGACCATTTCTACCTTCCTCTTCTCCATTTACCTTCAGCTGTTCTTAAGATTTTCAGTATACTAGCCAAAACGCCGTGGACATAAATGATCACCACATGGCATGGACTTAGCTATAGGAAGATTGACAGTACACCAGACACAACGCCGTGGACAGACATGATCTTCAACGCCACATGGCATGGACTATAAGAAGAAATTTTAAGTTGCTTGTCTGTCCTTTACAGAACGTCGGAATCAATCCCATTATTTAATTATATCTGTAATTTCCAAGGCGATTTTAGTTCATTAGTTTGCCATTGTTTTCTGACGACCGACGCCTCATACCATCAAAATAAAAGCAAAGTGATCTGCTTCCAAATCGCCAGCAGTTGATTTTGAACTGTCGGTGTGACGTGGAGTTGTGAAACCGCAGTTTCACTATCACCTAAGCCACAGTTAGCAGATACAACCACAACAAACACATTCCTACAACTGGAACGGATCTGGTCATCGTGGACGCTGTGTAGCACCTCCGTGTACACACTCGCATTCAATCTCACAAACCGCCGCCATCGCCAGGCTATATTTAGATCCCTCTTGTGCAGGTCGGTCATAATAGCCGGAACTAATCATGCCAGGCTATTTTGGGACCGTCCTTAGAAAATGGAGATCGTGAAGGAGCGTGGTGTCCGCACGGAAACATGCGCTATGTTAATATTTACATTCTGGGAATTGTTTGTTATAAACTTCAGCATGCTCTTCATAATATGGTAGTTATTAACTTTAACAAGCTCTTCATAATTTTACGTGTGACATTCTCCTCTTACACATAAGGAGGCTTACACATAATAAGATACTAAATAAAAGGATCCGATTTCACGACTGTTAAGTTATTGGTGATAGCCCAATATTTTTATAAACCAATTGACACTAGATCGGTAATGCGGGACATATCAAGCCGGTTGCCTTTCCATGACATTTTCCTGATATGAAATTATAATGTGTCGATCAAGCAGCCAAGATCACGTTAACACAAAACATTAAAATCCGCTTCGAAGAGTAATCGAACACATGACCATTGGGTCAGCATGATAGTCACTGCCTAAGCCAAGCTCTCATAAACACACACACCCACCCACCCACCCACCCACCCACCCACACACACACGCACACGCACGCACACACACAAGCCCTTAGGCAATTTCCTGCTATGTGTCAGTGAAGTGTTTGGTCCATCACATTTGGTACGGTAGGCCTGAATGCACGGAGGTATTGGTGACTAGTCATCCCCTCTCTTAGCAAACGACGAGCGCAGGTGTCGAACCATCACCCGACTACCCTAGTGACATAAACACCAAGAAGACAATAAAGCTTCCGCCCTGTTGGCCCACTATACATAACACTCTTAGTATTGGACATCATTCGTTTAATCTGCGAAGATAGTTATGCTGTTAGTTTGTCAGTCAACCGGTCAGTCACACAGTCAGCTAGTTAGTTAGTCAGTCAATCAGTCAGTCAATCATTTAGTTAGTTAGTTATTTAGTTAGTTAGTTAACCAGTCAGTCATTTAGTTATTTATTTATTTAATAAGCCAGTCAGTCAGTCATTTAGTTACTTAGTTAGTTAGTTAGTTAGTTAGGTAGTTAGTTAGTTAGTTAGTCAATCAGGTAGTTAGTTAGTTAATCAGTTAGTCATTTAGTTAGTAAGATAGTCAGTTAGTCACTTAATCATTTAGCTACTTAGTTAGTTAGTTAGTCAGTTAGTCTGTCAGTCATTTAGATAGTTAGTTTAATCAATGATTTAGTTAGTTAGTCAGTTAGTCAATCAACCAGTCAGTCAGTCATTAGTCAGTTAGTCAGTTGGTCTGTCAATTATTTAGTTAGTTAATTAGTTAGTCATTTAGTCAGTCAGTCTGTCATTTGATTAGTTAGTCAGTTAGTCAGCCATTTATTTAGTTAATTTGTCAGTAAGTAAGTCATTTATTTAGTTAGTCAGTCAGTTTGTCTTTTAGTTAGTTAGTCAGCCAGTCATTTAGTTAGTTAGTTAGTTAGTTAATTAGTTAGTTAGTTAGTCAACAGATCATCCTCACTGCACATCGAACTATTAGTTCACAAGTGCCCAGATCCTATCCTTAGTATTTCCCTAAGATTCTAGCTACTGACAACAGCAGATCTGCATTGCTTGACTACTCTTCTTTGGCTTTCCGCATGGCGCTCTAGTCTAGTTTAGCCCCGTGTGACTTGATGTCTGGTTGAAGTTGCAGAATCACACCCATCCCTTCAGTTATTTCCTGCTCCAGCATCTCTGAGGGCGTTTACGATGACAGCCTGTTCCATGGCTCGAACGCTTTCTACAGCAGCCAATCCAGCAAGCCTCGCTGCCTTTTCGTTGCCTCTTACACTCGCGTGCCTTGGCATAAAAATGAAACACATTAACCTTTTCGAGATTCAAGCCATTGGCATCTATCCAGCCCCTGTCTAACTTCCTCAACATAGTCACGGGGTCACTGAGAAAACATGCATGAGTGAACATCCGTGTCTCCATCCACGCTATTACCTTTATTTGTGCCTTGGCCTCCATGGTAAAACTGATCACAGTCAAACGAAAAGCTCCGCTGCATTTTTCTTTAACCGTTCTCCATTCAACTTAGGCCGTGAAAGTCCATGAGTTTCGGATGTGAAGACTCCAAAAACATTAGCGCCTGTACTTCTGTCTCAACGACAGACAGGTTTTGCAGTTCTCATTCTTCGTCTGGTCTAATGCAAACTGAAAGGGACGGACCATACCGCACCCTTCTGGCGCTGGCATCCATACCTGGCTAGGTTCTATGTCCTTTGAGAACACACCTGTTGAATAATGTCTTAGGCTTGGTCCATCTAGAATTTTCCTCTATTTAACCTGCAACCATGTTTCTTTCGAATGTCACTGTGCAGTGGATGTTTGTGTTGGCATTGACCCGCAGGTATACAACTGCACGGCACATCCGGGTTCTGTCCTCCAGGGTTGTGTGTGAAGGCATTCGAATTGTATGAAAAGTATTGCACGAGAAGGCAGTCGTATTATACGAGAAACTAATCATATTCTATGAGAAGGTAGTCATATTATATGAGAAGGTAGTCATATTATATAAGACAGTAGTCGTATTTTATGAGAGGGTAGTAGTATTGTGCCGGCTTCGTGGCTTAGAGGTTATGACTTTTCTCCGTAATCTCGTATACTCTCGTCAGATAACGTGATGACGGTTCAAATCAGCAGTGCTTCGAATCGCATCGGTAACTTACGGGGTATGTGAGCCGGCCGCTCAGAAAGCAATGGCAAACTACTGAGCGTAATCTTGCCAAGAGATCAACATACAGCTGAAAGATGCTGGTGTTGACAGCTAAGTCCTGTAAAGGATATGCTTTAAAAAATTAAAAAAAATAAAAAAATAAAAAAGTAGTATTGTGGTAAAGGTAGTCGTGTAGTACAAGAGGATAGTCGTTTTGCATATGAAGGTAGTCGCATTGTGGCGAAAATTTTATATAATAAGGTTGACGTATTATCAAGAAACGGTAGTCGTTTTGTATGAGAATGTAGCAAATTGTGGCGTAAGTTGTCATATTGTCATGGAAGATTGGAAAATAGACGTTTTGTAAGCAAAAGTAGTCACATTTTGTGCTAATGTAGTCGATTTTACGCGAATGCAGTAGTATTGTGTTCTAATGTGGTAGCATTCTGTGCTAATATAGTAGAACTGTGTGCTAATGTAGTAGAATTATGTGCTAATGTAGTAGTATTGTGTGTAATTGTAATGGTATTGTGTGCTAATCTAGTAGAATTGTGTGCTAATGTAGTAGTATTGTGTGTAATTGTAATGGTATTGTGTGCTAATCTAGTAGAATTGTGTGCTAATGTAGTAGAATTGTGTGCTAATGTAGTAGTATTGTGTGTAATTGTAATGGTATTGTGTGCTAATCTAGTAGAATTGTGTGCTAATGTAGTAGTATTGTGTGTAATTGTAATGGTATTGTGTGCTAATGTAGTAGAATTATGTGCTAATGTAGTAGAATTGTATGCTAATGTAGTAGTATTGTGTGTATTGAAGGGTATTGTTGCTAATCTAGTGGAAGTGTTGGGTAAAATAGTAGAATTGTGGTGCTAATGTGTAGTATTGTGTGTAATTGTAATGGTATTGTGTGCTAATCTAGTAGAATTGTGTGCTAATGTATATATTGTGTGAATCTGTAATGGTATTGTGTGCTAATGTAGTAGAATTATGTGCTAATGTAGTAGAATTTGTGCTATGTAGTAGTCTTGTGTGTCATTGTTATGGTATTGTGTGCTAATCTAGTAAAAATTGGTGCTAATGTATAGTATTGTGTGTAATTGTAATGGTATTGTGTGCTAATGTAGTAGTAATTGTGTGTATTGTAATAGTCTTGTGTGATAATCTAGTAGAATTGTGTGCTAATGTAGTATTAATTGTGTGTATTTAAATGGTATTATGTGTGCTAATGTAGTAGACTTTGTGTGCTAATGTAGTAGTATATAGTGTGTAATTGTATGGATTGTGTGCTAATGTAGTATGAATTGTGTGCTACTGTAAGTAGTATTGTGTGTAATTAGTAATGTATATAGTGTAGCTAATCTAAGTTAGAATTGTTGCTAATGTAGTAGTATTGTGTGTAATTGTAATGGTTTGTGTGCTAATTGTAGTAAGAATATATGTGCTAATGTTAAGTAGTATTGTGTGTAATTGTAATGGTATTGTGTGATAATGTATAGAATTGTGTGCTATGTTAGTAGTATTTAGTGTGTAATGTAAGGTATTGTGTGCTAATGTAGTAGATTATGTGTAATGTAGTTTATGTGTGAATTGTACTGGTATTGTGTGCATAATGTAGTAGATTGTGTGGCTAATGTAGTATTTTGTGTGTAATTGTATGGTTATTGTGTGCTTCTAGTAGAATATGTGTGCTAGGTGTAGTATTGTTGTAATTGTAATGGTATTGTGTGCTAATGTAGTAAATTATGTGGCTAAATGTATAGTATTGTGTGTATTGTAATGTATTGTGTGCTAATCTAGTAGAATTGTGTGCTAATTTAGTAGTATGGTGTGGTATTGTAATGGTATTGTGTGCTAAGTCTGTAGTAATGGTGTGCTAATGTAGTAGAATTGTGTGCTAATGTAGAGTATTGTGTGTAAATTGTAATGGATTGTGTGCTAATCTAGGGTAGAATTGTTGCTATGTAGTAGAATTGGTGTCTATGTAGTAGTATTGTGTGTAATTGTAATGGTATATGTGTGCTATCTAGTAGAATTGTTGCTAATGTAGTAGTAGTGTGTGTAATAGTATGGTATTGTGTGCTTGTAGTCAAGAATGGTGCTAATGTAGTAGTATATTGTGTATGTAATGGTAGTGTGTGCTAAATGTAGGTAAATTGTGTGGCTATGGTAGTAGTATAGTGTGTATTGTAATGGGTATTGTGCTAATGTAGTAGAATTGTTGCTAGTGTAGTAGTAATTGTGTGTAATTGTATGGTCATTGTGTGTAAGCTGAGATTGTGTGCTAATGGGTAGTATTGTGTGATAATTGTAATGGTATTGGGGTGCTATGTAGTCGTATTGTGTGTAATTGTAATGGTATTGTTTGCTAATGTAGTAGTATTGTGTGTAATTGTAATGGTATTTCGTGTGCTAATCTAGTAGAATGATGTGCTAATGTAGTAGTATTGTAGTGTATTGTAATGGTTGTGTGCTAATCTAGTAGAATTAGGTGCTAATGTAGTAGTATTGTGTTATTGTTAATGGTATTTGTGTAGCTAATGTAGTAAGAATTGGTGTGCTAATGTAGTATATTGTGTGTGTAATTGTTATGGTATATGGTGCTATGTAGGAGCAATTGTGTGCTAATGTAGTAGTATTGTGTGTAATTGTAATGGTATTGTGTGCTAATCTAGTAGAATTGTGTGCTGAAGTAAGTAGAATTGTGTGCTAAATGTAGTAATGGTGTGCTAATGTAGTAGTATTGTGTGTATTGTATGGTATTGTGTGCTAATGTAGTCAGTATATGTGTGATATTGTAAATGGTATTGGTGCTAATGTAGTAGTAATTGTGTGCTAATGTATAGTATTGTGTGGTAATTGTAAGGGTATTGTGTGCTATGTAGTAGTATTGTGGGCAATGTAGTAAGTATTGTGTTGTAATTGTAATGGTATTGTGTGCTAATGTAGTAGTATTGTGTGTATTGTAATGGTCTTGTGTAGCTAATGTAGTAGTTTGTGTGTAATTGTAATAGGTATTGTGTGCTAAGGTAGTAAGTAATTGGTGCTATGTAGTAGTATTGTGGGAAATATGTATGTATTGTGTTGCTAATCAGTAGATTGTGGTGGCTAAAATGTAGTAGTATTGTGTGTAAATTGTCAATGGATAATTGTGTGCTAACTCTAGTAAATGTGTGCTAAGGGTAGTAGTATTGTGTTATATTGTAAGGGTATTGTTTGCTAATCTAGTAGATTGTGTGCTAATGGTAGTATGTATTTGTGTAGATTGGTAATGGATATTGTGTGCTAATCTAGGAGATTATGTGCTAAATATGTATAGTATTGGGTGTAATTGTAAATGGGAGTGTGGTGCCTAATAGTAGTAGATTGTGTGCTAATGTATTAGTATTGTGTGTATTTGTAATGGTATTGTTGTGCTATGTAGTAGAAATTGTGTGCTATGTAGTTGTAATTGTTTGTAATTTGTAATGGTATTGTGTGCTAATCTAGTAGAATTGTGTGCTAATGTAGTAGTTTGTGTGGTAATTGTAATGGTATTGTGGTGCTAATCTTGTAGAATGTGTGCTAATGTAGTAGTCATTGTGGTAATTGTATGGTATTGTGGTGCTAATGTTAGTATTTTTATTGTAAATTGTATTCTCGTGTGTAAGTGATTATGTGTGTAAGTTGTAGTGTTGAAGCATAGTAACTTAGGTGCTAATGTAGCCGGCCGTAAATTGTAATGGTATTGTGTGCTAATCTAGTAGAATTATAAGCTGAAAGATGTAGTGGTGTGTAAGTTGTAATGGTATTGTGTTTTAATGTAAGTAAAAAATGTGTGCTAATGTAGTAGTATTGTGTGTAAGGTATGGTATTGTAGTACAAGAGTATATAGTCGTTTTGTATGAAGGTAGTCGCATTGAGGCGAAAATTTTATATAATAAGGTTGCGTATTATCAAGAAACGGTAGTCGTTTTGTATGAGAATGTAGCAAATTGTGGCGTAAGTTGTCATATTGTCATGGAAGATTGAGAAAATAGACGTTTTGTAAGCAAAAGTAGTCCACATTTTGTGCTTATTAATGTAGTCGATTATTACGCGAATGCAGTAGTATTGTGTTCTAATGTGGTTAGCACTTCTGTGCTTAATATAGTAGAACTGTGTGCTAATGTTAGTAGGAATTATGTGCTAATGTAAGTAGTATTGTCGGTGTAATTGTAATGAGTATTGTGTTGCTAATCTAGTAGAATTGTGTGCTAATGTAGTAGTTATTGTTGTGTACTTGTAATGGTTTACTGTGTGCTAATCTAAGTAGAATTGTGTGCTAATGTAGTAGTATTGTGTGTAATTGGTAATGGTATTGTGTGCTAATGTAGTAGAATTGTGTGCTAATGTAGTAGTATTGTGTGTAATTGTAATGGTATTGTGTGCTAATGTAGTAGAATTATGTGCTAATGTAGTAGTATTGTGTGTAATTGTAATGGTATTGTGTGCTAATCTAGTAGAATTGTGTGCTAATGTAGTAGTATTGTGTGTAATTGTAATGGTATTGTGTGCTAATCTAGTAGAATTGTGTGCTAATGTAGTAGTATTGTGTGTAATTGTAATGGTATTGTGTGCTAATCTAGTAGAATTGTGTGCTAATGTAGTAAAAGTGTGTGCTAATATAGTAGTATTGTGTGCTGATGTAGTAGAATTGTCTGCTAATGTAGTCGAAGTTTGCTCGAAGGTAGAAGCATTTTGTTCAAAGTTAGAAGCATTTTGCTCGATGTTAGAAGTATTTTGCTCAAAGACAGATGTATTTTGCACGAAGGTAGAAGTATTTTGCTGAAAGTTAGACATTTTGCTCGAAGGTAGAAGTATTTTGCTCGAAAGTAGACATATTTTGCTCGAAGGTAGAAGTATGTTGCTCGAAAGTAGTCGTATTATGACAGAAGTAGTGGCATTCTGTGCGCTGGCAGTAGTATACATGTTGCCAAGTCAACACATCTTGTCTGATTACTCAGTTGTTATGTTCAGGTGTTGCCATGCCGATTGCATGAACACAAAAGCCATCTCGTGTTTTTGTTCGAGAACAGATTTGCTTTGTCATGTTTGAATGCATTACCCGCTCATCCGGTGTGGTGTTTATTTGTGTGTGCCTACAGCGCGTCTGTCATACTATCCTTCCGGTCTTGTTGTTGACGTCAAGACAGAAAATGACAGCAGCTACTTTACGTTATTGACAGTTTTTTGGTTTTTTTGTTTCTAAAGTTGCATTTTCCTTACAGGACGTTGCAGTCAACACCACCCTTTTTCAGTTGCTGTTGATGTTCTTGGCAAGATTACGGTCAGTAATTTGTCAATGCTTTCTGAGCGACCGGCTTACATACCCTCGAAAGTAACCAACGCGACGCGATCTGCTACTGAATCTCGCGCAGTTTCACAGTAAGTGAACAATAAAACGCAATGATACAGAAATGGTGAAGTGTAAAAGGAAGCGGACAGTACAATAAAGATACAGAAACCCAGACGTTTTCAATTTCTTTAATGTAGATTATAACTGTTGCGAACATGTGCGTTTTTCTGTGGGCACTATTGTCTTTTGTTATGTTCAGAACATGGCTTTCACGGCGTCTATTGACAAATATGTCAACCTGTTCTAATATTTATAGCACTGTTTGATAGGAACACTGTATCATCTGCATATTGAGGTTCTGAGATGAAATGCTGCCTGGCCGAGGAGTTAGCAGCTTTCTCCATTAGCCCCGAATACTCTCGTGGTCGACGTGAGCGCACGAGAATTAGAAGTGGTTCGAGTCGCCCCAGTGACTTATGAGAGTATGGAGCCGGTCGCTCAGAAAGTCGTGGCGTGCTGATGAGCGTAATCTAGCCTTGGAATAATTAACATACAGCTGAAAGATGCTGGCGTTGACCGCAATATCCTGAAACAGGATGGAAACGCGGAAGAAAAAAAAACATGAATGGATAAAGGCATGAATTGGCATCACGCTGGAAATTTCTCCTTTCGTGTTCTTGTAGATGTTGATTGAGCAGCTTTGGCAAGAGAGTGCGATGACGTCTCAGCCTTCTTTATAAATCAAACAATTTTCATATTTCACAAGTTACTCATACAGCTGTTTATGATTCGTGATAATGTTTTAATTTAGCGGGTCAAATGTGCCGAAAACCTCAAGTCTCACCGTGTTCCATAATTTCTGATGTTGAACACATTAGAAGGCCTCACGGTAGTCTGCGAGTCAAGTACGAAGTTACTCATATCGAAGATAAGAACCCTGGTACCTCTAACTTGTTTTAAACCTGCATCTACTCCCCATACGTAAGTAACGGTTGTTGCATGTATACATGAATGGGTTTGACTGCGGTAAAGATGTGAACATGTAAATGTATATATAGTTTTAATTTAGAGCATCTCAGGTCTTCGTTTAGCCAGGTGCTGTTTGGCGTTGGTGATCATGTCCGTCCACGCATTTTGACTCTCGTGCTTCCAGTTGTTTATGATACAGGCGTCCATCTATGTCATGTCAAACTGTTCACCATCTTCTCTCTTGGCCTCCGCCTGTCTCTCTTCCCCTCCTTCCCGTTGTGGCGCTATAGTGCATCTTTCCCCTGATATTTCCAAAGAATGTGGGTTGTCGTAGCCTCATGTGAGTAACCGGTTCTGTGTGTTAGTGTGTTCTTGTCATTCTTCTACATCTCTGCAGCTCCACATAAATCCTTACTGTTTATTCAATGCCCATGATTGCTTCCATAAATCAGGATTGGCGCAACATAGCTCCTAAGAACTTTTAATTGACAAAGATACATTGCAGAGAATATTCTTCGTTTGTGAAATGCTATCTTTGCTTGGGCTATTAATTTATATACACATATGTCATTCTGCTTACTTATGTTTACTTTATATTGTTCCATAATACCATGCCCTACAGTAGTGACTTCAGTCTCATTTTCGTTTTGTGTGTCTTTTTGTGGTTTCCGCCTTTTTTTGTTGTTGTTGTTGCTTGCCAATGAAGACTTGTCACTGCGACGTATTCAGATTTGTAATGCAATTTTGTAAAGCTACTATACTCTGGTTGTTTTCTAATTATAAGTACACGCAAACTAAGTAAAGATCCCCCTACCAGGTCGTGAGGCCTATTGGGTTTATGGTGATAGGCCAGTATGTTTATAGACACTTCAAGGGCGATATGGTCAAAACGACATCGGCCGCTTATATATCCCGGCTGATTTCCAAGTACCCATTTAAGGAACGTTTATTCTGTGATCACGGTTCGGAAGTAGATCACCTTGTGTTAATGTCCATGGTATCAGAATCACTAGTTCAGAAAGCAATGACAAACTACGAGGGGGGGGGGGGGGGGGGCTATAAATGAAAACCTTAAATAAGTGCGTGTGCGTGTGTGCTCGCATGCGTGCGTGCACGCGCTCGTGTATGTGTGTGTGTGTGTGTGTGTGAGCGAGAGAGAGAGAGAGAGAGAGAGAGAGAGAGAGAGAGAGAGAGAGAGAGAGAGAGAGAGAGAGAGAGAGAGAGAAATAAATTATGAAAAAGTAATTGAACAAATATATCATTTTTCAATGAAGTCAACACAGCGTTCAGTGCAAGTACCAAAGTGCCTATAAGTTGTTGGAGTTCTGTAGAAAAAACAAATGTATCTTGGGTGACTACTCGAGGTGACTGACCCGGTCGTGAACAGTCTGTCACAGTAGTCAGGCCGTTTTAAAGCTTCCTATTCGACTCATACACTTGCCGGACTAACACGTATACAACACCATTGTAGGCCTTCATTCGCCGATGAATGTCTAGAGGTTTCACCCTTCGCTAGCTGACCTCACGGATAACAGAGCGCTGTTCCTCTTTGGTGCATGTCAAAAGTTGGGTGGCCATCTTTAAACTGTCCTTATGACGAATCCCGTGTTCATCTGCACTGTGATGTCACGTTCTTAACACTCTTGACACCGTTAACAATAATATTGACGCATTACATGACAACGGCATGGTTATTGTCATTTCTATCACACTTTTGTTATTGTCATTTATATCACACTTTTAAGTTTTTCATTTACGGCGGCGACGTACTTAACGTAAGCATTGCATAGCATATCACAAACAGACAAAACATGTTCAGTTTGATTGCAACGTCCTGTAAAGGACATGCGGTTAACTTCTTGAGATAGACATGTAAAGTATTCTATTCCATTATTTAGGCCAGACAGATCCTCACGTATCGAGAATGACACACCGAATGCTTCCTGTTACAGACGCATTTATGACTCAGTACATCAGCATGACTCACTCTAGACTGACGTAAGGCTGCATATTGTCGGCATAGAAATGGTTGAACAAGTTCAATCAAAAACCTGCAACAAAGCAATAATCAACGCTGGGGCACTGCTGGGTACAAAACGGGTTAGACAACAGAAGATTGTAAAGAGACATGTTTCCTTATCGCAAAGATACATCACATACCAGACAATGCATCTGTGCTATATTAAATATATTGGTACATCGTATCATGAATATTCTTCTGGGAGGATAACAGTCGTCAGTGTGATGCTGACCAAAATACTCAAGTGCAGATTGTGTTTGAAAATGAGGCTACCATCATATATCCAACACGCCTCACGGAGTATAAGAGGGGCCTTTTCTTTATTACCAACATTACATATGAACATATAAAAAGTCGCTTAAAAGTGGACAGGGTCGACTTCATTGCACCGGGTTTAATCCCCTATGGCTCAGTCTCTTTCCGCAGCGCGGATAGTGTCGCACAATGAAGAAACTCCGTAGCTTCAGCGACGATTCTTGAGAGTCTCAGAAAAAATGCACTCGGGAACCGAAGGACACGGCCTGGAATCACACCCACAACCTTCGGATCCCGAGTCAGACGGCTTGACAACGTCGCCACAGAGACTCCCACATTGAACATATCCTACTTTAAAGTGTATCTAGACATGTGTGCTACAACAAACATCTCCTTACTAGACACGATACTTCACAGTGTATCTAGACATGTCTGCTGCAACAAATATCTCCTTACTAGACACGATACTTCACAGTGTATCTAGACATGTGTGCTACAACAAACATCTCCCTACTAGACACGATACTTCACAGTGTATCTAGACATGTGTGCTACAACAAACATCTCCTTACTAGACACGATACTTCACAGTGTATCTAGACATGTGTGCTACAACAAACATCTCCTTACTAGACACGATACTTCACAGTGTATCTAGACATGTGTGCTACAACAAACATCTCCTTATTAGACACAATACTTCACAGTGCATCTAGACATGTGTGCTACAAACAAACATCTCCTTATTAAACACAATACTTCACAGTGTATCTAGACATGTGTACTACAAACAAACATCTCCTTATTAAACACAATACTTCACAGTGTATCTAGACATGTGTGCTACAAACAAACATCTTCTTATCAGACACAATACTTCACAGTGTATCTAGACATGTATGCTACAAACAAACATCTTCTTACTAGACACAATACTTCACAGTGTATCTAGACATGTGTGCTACAAACAAACATCTCCTTATTAAACACAATACTTCACAGTGTATCTAGACATGTGTGCTACAAACAAACATCTCCTTATTAAACATAATACTTCACAGTGTATCTAGACATGTGTGCTACAAACAAACATCTTCTTATCAGACACAATACTTCACAGTGTATCTAGACATGTATGCTACAAACAAACATCTTCTTATCAGACACAATACTTCACAGTGTATCTAGACATGTGTGTTACAAACGAACATCTCCTTATTAGACACAATACTTCACAGTGTATCTAGACATGTGTGTTACAAACAAACATCTCCTTATTAAACACAATACTTCACAGTGTATCTAGACATGTGTGCTACAAACAAACATCTCCTTATTAGACACAATACTTCACAGTGTATCTAGACATGTGTGCTACAAACAAACATCTTCTTATCAGACACAATACTTCACAGTGTATCTAGACATGTATGCTACAAACAAACATCTTCTTATTAGACACAATACTTCACAGTGTATCTAGACATGTGTGTTACAAACAAACATCTCCTTATTAGACACAATACTTCACAGTGTATCTAGACATGTGTGCTATAACAAATATCTCCTTACTAATACAGTACTTCACAGTGTATCTAGACATGTGCTATAATAAACATCTCCTTACTAATACAATACTTCTTTTGGCCACATTCCAACTCACATACTTTGGTCTGTCAAGACTGCAAGGTGCCACTCAATACAATACTTCACAGTGTATCTAGACACTATACCTTAGTGTATCTAGACATGTGTGCTACAAAAAACATCTTCTTAATAGACACGATATTTCACAGTGTATCTAGACACGATACCTCAGTGTATCTAGACATGTGTGCTACAACAAAGATATTCTTAATCGACACGATATTTCACAGTGAATCTAGACACGATAACTCAGTGTATCCAGACATGTGTGCTATAACAACATCTTACTAAGCAGGCTTATTGGCACCTTGCCGTCTTGACAGAAGATAGTTTGTTACATTGTGCTTTAAAAAGGCATAATAACTACAACCCTTGGTGGTAGCGAATGTTACTGATAACGCCAATTCGTGCTGTAAATATTCGTCCACAGTAGACACATGTGAACACATGGTCATTTCCATCATCATGCACCATCTAACGTCTCACACGCTCGGTGTGTGACATATCTGCAATCATTTTCTCCTTTGTCTTTATTCCATTTCTGATATTTGCCCTCTATGCAACATGTTCAACGGCGGCTTGCTCCCAATGTGTATTATCAATGCATGTATCAATCATGTCATACTTTCACACATCTTATACTTTACAGTATATCTAGGCAGCCGTACTATATTATACCAAATAGGACATTTGTGTGTATCTAGACATATGTACTAGATCAGTGGTTCTCAATCGGTGGGGAATTCCCCCCCCCCCTCCCCAGGGGGGAATTTTGGGGTTTCCAGGAGGGGGGGGGGGGAATGAAGATTATTTCAAGATCGCATTAATACAAGAACATTATCGAAAGCGGCCATGTGGTGGACAGAGACACTGCCTTTCGCATGTTGTTTAACACACAAAATACTCGCTTGTTAAAATTTGCAGAAGCAATTATGATCAATCAACGCAAGCCAGAATTGTGCAAACAGAAAGACATGTTAGTCAGCTTAAAATTACCGTGGTAGATAAGTGACATTACTGTGCGAAATTGTGTATATTTCAACTTGAAGGATTTATCTAGTTAATTCACGTAAGTTGTGTGATTTCTGCAGTATGTACCTGACGAGATGCAGCGAAATATGCCAGGCAATAAATCGTGCAATCTATTGTTTGTGTCTTCGTTATTCAAATACAAGAACCGATTACACTTGATCTTGTTTTTCCTTTCATACTTTACGCTTCTGTACGTATCACCCTTCTGAAATTCGCTTTATAACGTAAGTAGATCCGCAAATCACATTTTATGAGAACAGGCAGGCTTCGTGCAGAGTGGCTTGCTTCGCTTCGGAGGTCACGGGTAGTAAGCATCACCTGGATCTTTTCTCCTGGGCATGCCGGTGTGCTGGGGAATGAACAGGCGGACAGATTGGCTGGCTCTGCAAAATTTGGTGGAGTATTGATGCATGACAAAGCAGACGTGGTTGCGGCCTTGTGGGAGCACGTGTACACCTCGGAGGAGCAGATGGAGCACCATGGTCTGGTAAGAATGAGACAACGAGGTGTGACGAGGGGATCTGGCCGACGCTCGGCGCTCGGAGGAAAGGCGAGACGGACATATAATCAGATTGCTACTGGAACTATTAGTGTTGGAACTCTTCGCTGGCTGCTGAGGATGGGGACGGAGCGCTTATCTGAATGTCCTGAATGCTGTGATGTCGGTTCCTAAAACAATCAATCAATCAATCACATTTTATGTAGATGTCTAGACTTATTTTAGTATGTGCTATTAAATTTAGCTTCAATTATTACGTATACTGTGTAGGGGCAGGGGGAATTTTTAGGGAGGAAATACGAAAGGGGGGGATGACGTTCTAAAAATATGGTAAGGGGGGAACGACGTCCTAAAAATATGGCGAGGGGGGGGGGGAATGACGTCCTAAAAATATGATGATGGGGGGCACCGACCAAAAAAGGTTGAGAACCACTGTACTAGATTAAAGCTATTCTTACTAAGTGTGATACAGCACAGTATTCTAAGCATGTGTGCTGTATTAAATATCTGCTTACTACGCATAGTAGTTTAATGTTTATGGGGGTATCTGTGCTATATAATAGATTGCTATAATATGTTATATCAGTGATATATCTGCCTACTAAGTACGATGCTAGACAGTGTGTGTGGATATGTGTGATATATTCGATAGCTTTACTATGCTATATCAGTGCTATATCTGCTTACTGAGTACGATTCTTCACACTGTGTGGTGGGACGCATACGTTATATTGAGTAGCTAGTTTATGCGATATCAGTTGCATAGCTGCTTACAAAGTACAATATTTAACAGTGTATGTAGATGGATGTGCTATAAAAGAAAACGCCTATGATGACGCGATCACACAATGTTTACACCCAGAAGACGGGTAGGTAGACTGAATAGACGCACAATATGTTATCTATCAAGACTACGTTATGTAGCATGTGATACTTCAACTTAATAAGAACGAGATTTCACCTAGTATGTAGAAATATGTGCTCTTTACAATTGCTATATTATGCTAAACATGTGTCATATCTGCTAACTAAATACGTTGCTTCAGTGTATTTAGACATTTGCACTATTTTAAATATCACCTTAGCATAGATGGTACTTCACAGTGTATCTTGATATATGTGCTATATTAAATATCTGATTACTACGTACAATACTTCACAGTGTATGTAGACAAGCGTTTTATATTAATGTGCCTTTATTACAAATGACATTTTCACAGTACAATATGATACATCACGTGTATCTATAAAGTCTCCCTTACAAACAATATCCCAACAAGCCTCTATGTAAGTAAATACCTGTATTGCACTCAATATATCCCTGAATATTATATACAACACAATACAGTACACATAATATGTGATATTATATAGTATGATCCAGCTATAACAGTTACCTGCAGCTCCTGTCACTTCAGTAATTTATATTTCACAACGCCGTCAACAACAACCAACGTAGCGCTCTCCACGTTTAGAAAACTATGCATTTTGAAAAAGTTCCTGAAATATAAGCACGATAGTCCGAATGTTACAGTGTTTATTATTTCTTGCACTGAATCATCTCAATAGGTATATTTCCTTCACGATACGCGCTTCTGTTGATGCATTCACGTAATGTTTACACCCACAAGACGTGCGCGTAAACTGATCAGACACCCAACACTTTATCTATCACATGCTATTCAAAATTCTCGATTCCATAAATTGTGAACTGATGAAGTTTAATGAAATTTCCAGCACAGATAAACATTCTAGTGGAAAATTAAAATGAATCTAAGTGGCGACTGTTACACTAGTTCAATTCTGCCATTGGGTAGATGCAGAGTTAAACAGAAAGAAAGAAAGAGAGAGAGAGAGAGAGAGAGTGAGAGAGAGAAGGAGAGAGAGAGAAAGATCGACATGTGGAAATAGAAAAATTTGTCCCTGGCACACATCTACGACAGTGGTCGGCCGTGTCAGCGTTGCATGGGCTGGACTGTGGGTGTTGAGGCTGTGAGCCGTCCGTCTAACTCACACCGTTAGCGGACCTGGTTTCGGGTACTCGAAGCAGGAGCTGTTGTTAAGTCGCCACGCGGAGAACACGGCCACTGGCTCGGTATTAGGGCGCACTCCTGAACAGTGATACGGTATACACACAGCGTAAACTCACGTAAACAGTGATACATTATAAAACACACACACAGTGATACGGTATAGAACACGCAATGCGTAAACAGTTTATATTATACAAACACGCACAGCGTATACACACGTATACAGTGATAAGGTATAAAACACACACATAGTTTAAACACACGTAAACAGTGAGACGGTTTAAAACACACACACAGTGTAAACACACGTACGTAGTTATATAACGTAGAAAAGGCACACATGCACAGCGTAAACATATAAGCAGTGATACAGTATAGAACACACACATGCACATTAGTGATATGCCTAAACCTTATTACAGATTATACTGAATAATAAAAAGTGATGCAGTATAGAACACAAAGAAAGACACACACACACACACACACACACACACACACACAACACACACACACATACATACATACATACATACTCTCACACGGTGACAAAGACGTAAATAGAAAACGAATAAACAGTATTACAGATTATATTAATACATAAATAGTGATACAACATGACAACACTGCACACACACACACATACACACACAGAGAGAAGAGAGAGAGAGAGAGAGAGAGAGAGAGAGAGAGAGAGAGAGAGAGAGAGAGAGAGAGAGAGATCCTCGTAAACAAATGAATTACAGATTATAAGACGACATAAACAGCAATACAGTAAAGAACCCACACACAGAGTAAACACGTAAACAGTACACATAACCGAACAGTATTACATCGTATTTAAATTTAAAAATTAAAAAAAAATAAACAGTATAAACCACATAACGAAGGGCATACAGTATAGCATACCCACAATAAGACGGCAATACATTATTGTGCACACATAGTTTGATATAGTATACCAAATACACTTAGAATAGAATACAATATAGCACACACACGTAGATTGGAATACAGTATAGCACAAACACTTAGACTGGGATACAGTATAGCACACACACACACATAGATTGGAATACAGTATAGCACAAACACTTAGACTGGGATACAGTATAGCACACACACACACACACATGTAGATTGGAATACAGTATAGCACAAACACTTAGACTGGGATACAGTATAGCACACACACACACATACACATAGATTGGAATACAGTATGGCAAACACACATAGATTGGAATACAGTACGGCAAACACACATAGATTGGAATACAGTGTGGCAAACACACGTAGATTGGAATACAGTATAGCACAACACTTAGACTGGGATACAGTATAGCACACACACATTTCGAATGAAATACAGTATAGCACATACGCTTGGACTGGGATGCATTGTAGAACACACACACTCACACACACACACACACACACACACACACACAAACGTGTGCGCGCATACTTCGATACATCAAAGAACACACAAAGATAAACAAGTAATGCAGTATAGAACACATACCCACAAATAGTGATTCAGTATAGAATACACACATACATCGCATTGCATTATGGGACACAAACACAATTATACACTAGTTAATACATAACATTTACACTAATACAGCTTTAAACACAAACAGTGCTTAGAAGACAAAATATGATTGCCGTACTACATAATAAAACATAACGATGTACGGTAATACAGTGCCGAGCGCAATCATAAACAGCGATACATCAATGACACTAAACAATCAGAGCCACGCTACAAGGAGTGGCATAAACAGACGTAAACAGTAATACGGTATTTTAAAACAAAACCCACACACACAAACACACACTGCGTAAACACACGTATCATCATTGGCACCTTGCCGTCTTGACAGACGATAGTTTGTGCTTTAAAAAGGCATAATAACTTTTAACTATGGCGGTAGCGAGTGTGACTGATAAGGCCAATTTGCGCTGTAAATGTCCGTTCACAGTGGGTGCATGTGAACACGTGGTCATTTCCACCATCATGCACCATCTTACGTCTCAAACGCTTGGTGTGTGACTTTTCTGCAATAATTTTCTCCTTTGACTTTATTCCATTTCTGATATTTGCCCTCCATGCAACACGTTCAGCGGCGACTTGCTCCCAATGTGCATTATCAATGCCTGTATCAATCATGTCCCGCTTACACACATCTTTGTATCGTAGTAGAGGCCGACCCTGAGATCTCTTACCCATCTGTAATTCACCAAAAAAGATATCCTTTGGTATTCTACCATCATCCATCCTCCTAAGATGTCCTATCCATCCATACACAGTGATATAGTACATAACACACACAGCGTAAACACACGTAAACAGTGATATTGTATGGGAACACACACACAGCGTAAACACACATAAACAGTGATATAGTATAGAACACACACACACACACACACACTCACACACACAGCGTAAACACACGTAAACAGTGCTATAGTATAGAACACCTGCATGCACAGCGTAAACACACGTAAACAGTGATTCAATTATGCACTGTTATTTTGTTTAGCTTTCTTCTGTCTGACCACATCTCTATGACATCGGCGGATTTTGTTGTTGTTGTTATTGTTGTTGTTGCTGTTGATTGTTTCTAACTGCCCGTGTAGTCAGCTGTGCTCTCACAAGATATGTGTTGTTTGTACAGCGGATCTACCATGCAGTCTATGAGGGTCAACGAGAGATGTGTTTTGTGTGTGTGTCTGTCTGTTTATGCGTAGGGCATAATGAGGGTCTATACGGGTCAAAGAGGGATGTGTTTTTTTCCCCACCAGGTATCTTTCTTTGTACAGCGGTCATCTAATGAGATCTATAAGACGTAAGCCAGGTGTTAAAGTCAGGGTCAGGGGAGGATATAACACAAATCCGCTTTACACTGATGGCAGAATACTTGTAGCAGGAAACGAACAACATGTACGAACTGTTAGACACTGTAGCACACTGAAAGTTACAACAAAGAACTGAAACTATACATCTCAAATACTAAGTTACGAACAAGACAAGAACGTGAAAAGTATCCAAACTGTACAGTGAGACCAGGTGGGGTAAAACTCAAAAACATTACGTGATTGAATTACAAGGACCGATAATAACAACGTATGGGTACAGTAACACAGACATACTGGTACCTTGTCAACTTGATAAATAATAGTTTGAAAATGGAATAATACTTCTCCACAGCACAAAGCCTCGGCTGAATTTAGAGACCAGGTGTTGCCCATGAAGCATGATCCCTCTCTCGGCCTGCAGGGTTTATTTCAGAAAAACGTAACACCAATACGTCTGGAATAAGACATGCAGCAGAGGCTGCCGGATTAGCAAAGCAATGCTCTATCTGTCCGCCTGTCGGAGAATCCATCCTAGACCAGTTGCCGACCAAGACTTAGGACTTGGTCTGCGCTGCCATGACATTTAGTCTTTAGGTTGTATTTCCTCGCACTAGGGTAAGGCTTGTACCCTCGCAGTTGCACTTCTCCACCCGAAGTCGTTGGCACAATGAAGGCTGTTGGGTTTGATAGGCTCCGCCCAACATTTGGAGCTAACAGACAGCAGTACCGTCTACTATCATACGGTAGTTCAGTCATATCTGACTAAGACCTGACTATCAACACAGGCATACCAAGCAGAATAATTCAAGGAAAGGTGGCATTTTGTCAGATGAAGAAGGCTCCGCATAAGACATTCGTTTTCGTAGAAGACAGAAGATTGCTGTATAATGAACATCCTGTGGATGATGCAGGAAAACATCAGACTAGAAGAAACTATAAGCTATAGAGATGTGGACTCTTTGTAGACATCTAAGAATCATCATAAACATCTTAGAATCCCATAAACACATAAGAATCACAATGAACATCTAAGAATCACCATGAACATCTAAGAATCACCAAGAACAACTTAGAATCACCATTATCATTTAAGAATCCCATAAACATCTCAGAATCACCATGAACATCTAAGATTCGCCATAGGCGTCTAAGAATCACTACTGACATCTAAGAATCCCATGAACATCTAAGGCTCACCATCAACATCTAAGGATTACCATGGGTATCTAATAATCACCACTAACATCTACGAAACACCATCAACATCTAAGAATCACAACTTACATCTACGAATCATCATAAACATCTAAGATTAACCATGGACATCAAAGAATTACCACTGGCATCTAAGAATCACCACGGACATCTAGAAATCACCATGGACATCTAAGAATCACCACTGACATCTATGAATTACTATGGGCATCTAAGAATCTCATCGACGGCTAGGAAAACCAATATCCAAATACTACCAGATGTAGTTCACAAAGACAAGCATTGCACACTGTTGGACAAGTTAATCGTCGTTTTAGTGGTTTCTTTGTTGGAAGCGAAGACCCGGAGACATTTGAGAAAACAGGGTAGATCGAGGCTACCTGAGTAAGTGTGGGGTTGGCAGAGTGGCAGGGTTCGCAGAGTGGTAGGTTTGATAGAGCGGTAGGGTTGGCAGAATGGTAAAGTTAGCAGAGTGGTAGGGTTGGCAGAGTGTTAGAGATGGTAGACTGATAGGGTTGGCAGAAAGGTAGGGTTGACAGAGTTGTAGGATTGACAGATTTGTAGGGCTTGCAGAGTAGTATGTCTGGAGGGTTGTAAGGTTGGCAGAGTGGTAGGGTTGGCGGCGTTTTAGGTTTGACCGGTCTTTAGGGTTGGTGGAGTGGTAGGTCTTGAGGAGTGGTACGGTTGGCAGTGTAACATCGTTGGAAGAGTGGTAGAGTTGGCAGAATGATAGGATTGGCAGAGTGGTAGGGTTGGCCGAGTGGTAGCGTTGGCACAGTGTTAGCACAGTTCGCACAGTGATAGGGTTGGAGGAATGGTACAGATGGCAGAGTAACAGAGTTGACACAATTGTAGGGTTGTCATAGTGGTATGGTTGGCAGAGTTTTAGGGTTGGTGGAGTGGTAGGGTTGGCAGAGTGGTAAGGTTGCTGGAGTAGTAGGGTTAGTAAAGTGGTAGGGTTGACAGAGTGGAAGGGATGTCAATGTGGTAGGGTTGGAAGAGTGGTAGGATTGGCAGAGTGGTAGGATTGGCAGAATGTAGTGTACACAGAGTTGTAGGATTGGCAGAGTGTAGTGTACACAGAGTGGTAGGGTTGACAGAGTGGTAGGGTTGGCAGAGTGGTAGGATTGGCAGAGTGGTAGGATTGGCAGAGTGTAGTGTACACAGAGTGGTAGGGTTGGCATAGTGGTAGGGTTGGTAGAGATGAAGTGTTGGCAGAATGGTAAAGTTGACAGAATGGTAGGGTTGGCGGAGTTGAATGAACAGCTGAGTGTCAACGCTGGTAGAGTGATAAGGTTGGCAAAGAGTGATGTGGTCAGGCACAGTGCTAGGGATGAGACAGTGCCAGGTTTGGCAGAGTGGTGGGGACTACGATCTGTCGTTGTGGGACACATGTCTGTGGCGTAGCATAATCGCATGAGTCACTCGACATAGCACATGGTAATGTCATTTATTAGTTCTTCATCTCAATAGTACGTCTCCCATCTGATAGTGTCCGTGTAATCAAATACTTAAATGTCCATGCTTCCATCAAATTATTGCCAGTGGCTATGTAGGCCGTTCTAGTTTCTTTGATAGTACCATTACATCTAACTATTTCTTATTCAGTCTGGTGCCCTTTCTGTTCATTTTCTACAAACACGTAATCGATCATTGTTTATGGTTCATTCTAATTTCTATCAAGATGATGTGTTATATTAGCCTGCGCTGTGGGACTTACGAACGCAGTTCCTAATCCCGGATAACACAGCTGCTGACGATTTGGAAGCAGACCGCCTTGCGCTGGTTTTCATACAATGACATTAGTGCCAGTCTTTCAGAAAGCAATGGAAAACCTATGAACGTCAGCTTGCCAAGCAAGCGCAAACAATCAAAACATGTTGGAGGTGATTGCGACGTCCTCTAAATGATAAGCAAATAACTTTTTTTGTTATCATACTAACGGAAGGTATGTATATTTGTATTACCATGCTCACTATAAACCATACTCAGTTCAGCTGCAATAATTTTAACTCTATATGGTTACAAGGACAGTTGGATCCATAGTATATATTATTATCATTTTTTTTCTCATATCCCTTACAGGACGTTGCAGTCAACATCAGCATTTTTCAGCTGCTGTTTATTTAATAGACAAGATTACGCTCAATAGCTTGCTATTGCTTTCTGAGCGACCGGCTCACATACCCCTAAGTTACCGACGCGGCGAGAACCGCTACCGATTCTCGCGCACATCTCGTTACTCACGGGAGTACGGAGAAAGATACTAACTCCTAGGCCAGAGAGACCAATGGACAGAAGAAAATAACAAACATAACACACGACAATAACACAATCTAAATCTTCACACGTAGAATACTGTTAGCTTTCAAAATGCCCCGCATATAGCAAACCCCACACTTCATGTCTATACAGCAAAATAGATATCTTATTCCACCATTGCTATAATGTGTCATTATTGGTCATATCATGCTTGAGGACATCTGCCAACCTAACTGTCCGAGACCGAATAAGAAACGATGTTGTCAGATTGAGAATGGGATCAACACCTTTTGCCACATATATTGAAAGAGAGCAGATCAAATGCTGGACCGTCTTGTTAGAATGCAACACCATCAACTACCAGGACTGGCCCTACATCACAGAAGATTTGAACGAGAGCAAGAGGACGCCTGAGAAGAACATGGATTGACGAGATCAAAGACATTGTAAAATCACACGGAGTGACACTATCCAATGCCACCCATCGGGCGTTAGAGTGCCAAATATTCCTCCCCACGACGGTTGGCGGAAAAAGTGGAGGATGATGATAATTATGATGATGATGATGATTGGTCATCTATGTGTTCGATTCGATTATTCTATTATACCATTAACCCTACCCCGTTCAGCCTCAAAAAGGTTATATTACAGCCCATCCCTCGCTCAGATTAATAATCCTGCGGCTGAGTCAGCCACAGATAGCGACTGCCCGCGGTTTTTTTTTTTTTTTCCATACAGGATATTAATTTCAAGGTGATTGTTGTCCAAATAAGGTAAGTCGACGCAAAGTAATGCGCTTTACAATACATTTACCAACCCTGACACGGCATGTACTCCCAAATAATAGCTGGCATACAGTAAAGCAAAAGTCTCCTTTACATTTCTAATACAAATTTGGTCTTTGAAGCTAGACCAATATCTGTATAGATCAGTCGGCGCTCTGTGGCTGATGCTGTTAAGGTGGCTGATGTGGCTAAGGTCGCTGGTGTGGCTGGTGTGGTTGGTGTGGCTGATGTGG